>CM077151.1:127246776-127714276 GCA_039583875.1 Platanthera guangdongensis | reverse complement strand
CTGACCCGGAGATCTGGATCATCTAAGGCACATTAGCATGTCGTAGTCCTCCTGTTCGAATCAGAGTCAATAATGAGAATCTAGGGTCTCGAAGAGATAGAGGGATATCTATCCCAATGCCAAAAATATTTACCATGTTTAGTAGTTTCTCGATGGCTTCTCTTGCATTGCTCGGAATGAGTGGTTTTGTTGCAGTATTATTAGTTCTTGGGCTGGACACCAAATCCATGTATCTTTACCGATTAACCAATTTATCGACGCTGGAGTTGATCCTAAAGAAATACCACTTCCTCATGAATTTATCTTGAATCGGGATCTTTTGGCTCAACTTTATCCAAGTTTTGCCGAGGGAGAAACCCCCTTTTTCACATTGAATTGGGCAAAATATGCGGATTTCTGGTTTTTCGTGGAGGATTAGATCCAATAACAGAATGTCTTTGGTTGAGTGATATTGCACACCATCATTTAGCTATTGCAATTCTGTTCCTGATCGCAGGTCATATGTATTGTACTAACTGGGCCATTGGTCATGGCCTAAAAGACATTTTCGAGGCTCATAAAGGTCCATTTATGGGCCAGGGCGAACTGCTAGTTTTCGGATATTGGCTTGATGATCCCTGTTAAGCATCCATGGATCAATGGTTAAAGCGCCCAACTCATAATTGGCAAATTCGTAGGTTCAATTCCTGCTGGATGCACGCCAATGGGAACATTCAAGAAGTCTATTTTAATTGGCTCTGTATCAACGAAATCCCATTATATATATACATAATAAAATAAATTGGTATACTATATTCATACCATAACATATGGACAGTAAGAACTAGAATTCTTATCGATACTGGAACTCATAGGGAATAAAGTGGATTTATGGATGGAAACAAATATGCAGTATTTACAGAAAAAAGTACTCAGTTATTCTGGAACAATCAATATACTTCTAATGTCGAATCAGGATCAACTAGAAAAGAAATAAAGCATTGGATCGAACTCTACTTTGGTGTCAAGGTCATAGCTATAACCGAACGTATTGAACAATATAATAGAGAAATAAAGATTGTGAATACCGGTACCGTACTTCAAGTGGGTGACATTTTAGACTGCTCCCATTTCGCTCCCATCCCTTTCTAATTTTGACATATTTTGGCATTGATCTATTGACCACTTCAAGTGGGCGACATAGAAACATATAAATAGCCCCATTACTTCGGGAGAAGGGGTGCCTCCTCAAAAAGGGGGTCGCAGTGACCAGGCCCGGGCGACTGTTTACCAAAAACATAGGTATCCGCAAAGACGTAAGACCATGTATGGGGGCTGATGACTGCCATGTGCCGGAAGGTCAAGGAAGTTGGTGACCAGATGACAGGGGAGCCAGCGACCGAAGGCCCGGTGAGGCGCTGATGAGCACATTTAACTATCCATGTAGCTGAGAGCCCTCACAGCCCGGGCACAACGACGCAATTATCAGGGACGCGCTCTACCAATGAGCTAATAGCCCATCATGTGGGCCTCCCTGGGGGAGGCCTACTATGCCAAAAGTGTTTGTACGTCCCCATGTTCCTCCCGTGTGGCGACATGGGGACGTAAAAAAGAGATCCTATCAACTTGTTACGACCTAGGATAATAAGCTCATGGGCTTGGTCTTACTTCACCGTCGAGAAACGAAAGAAGACTTTCATATCCAAGCTTAGCTCAGAAGTAGCTCGCTTCTTTTTGGGTGTTAAGCAGTGTCAAACCAAAATATCCAACAAGCATAAGCATTAGCTCTCCCTGAAAAGGAGGTGATCCAGCCACACCTTCCAGTACGACTACCTTATTATGACTTCACTCCAATCACTAGCCCTGCCTTCTGCATCCCCTTCCTTGCGGTTAAGGTAACGACTTCGGGCATGGTCACCTCCCATAGTGTGACGGGCAGTGTGTATAAGGCCCGGGAACGAATTCACCGCCGTATGGCTGACCGACGATTACTAGCGATTCCGGCTTCATGAAGGCGAGTTGCAGCCTGCAATCCGAACTGAGGATGAGTTTTGGAGATCAATCGGTTCGGACCTCCACTTAGTTTCAACCAAGCTTCATCCTGGTCATGGATAGATCACCCAGGTTCGGGTCTATAAGCAGTGACAATCTCCCTATGAAGACTCTCTTTCGCTACGGCTACGGTGGATTCCCTTAACCAAGCCACTACCTATTAGTCGCCGGCTCATTCTTCAATAGGCACGGAGTCAGAGATCACATTCTCCTCCCACTGCTTGGGAGCTCACGGTTTCCTGTTCTATTTCACTCCCCGATGGGGGTTCTTTTCACCATTCCCTCGCGGTACTACTTCGCTATCGGTCACCCAGGAGTATTTAGCCTTGCAAGGTGCTCCTTGCTGATTCACACAGGATTCCACGTGCCCCATGCTACTCGGGTCAGAGTGTAAGCTAGAGATGCTTTTGGCTACTGGACTCTCGCCATCTAGGGTGCAGCACTCCACCGCTTCGCCTAGCAACACGACGCTTGTATTGCTCTCCCACAACCTCATTTTCACGGTTTAGGCTGCTCCCATTTTGCTCGCCGCTACTATGGGAATCACTTTTGCTTTCTTTTCCTCTGGCTACTTAGATGTTTCAGTTCGCCAGGTTGTCTCTTGCCTGCCCATGGATTTAGCAGTAGTTTGAAAGGTTGACCTATTCGGTAATCTCCGAATCTATGCTTATTTTCAACTCCCCGAAGCATTTCGTTGCTTGCTACGCCCTTCCTCATCTCTGGGTGCCTAGGTATCCACCGTAAGCCTTTTCTCATTTGAACCTCACCATTCACGTGAAGGCTATGCTATCCTAAGGTGCTGCTAAACGGAAGGATCTTATCAACGTCCATGAATAAGAAATCATAGATCGAACTGCCGAATTGGAAAAATTCGGTGCTATCATATACTCAGAAATTGAATTTAATATATAAAAAATCATTGACCGCGAAAGTTATAGGTTTCTAGTCTTGTGATATTTCTACACACGTCTTATGTGCAGACATATATACACATATATAAAAGATCATTGACCGCGAAAGTTATATCCACAGAAATTGGATTTTGATTTATATGTTTCCAATGCCAATAAAAAGTAACCCATCCAATGGTATTTAGCATCCATAAAACTGCCAAATAAAATGCGTCCCAAGCAGAAATAACACAAGTACCCCACGACTTGGGCCATTGCAAGGAAAACTATAACCAAAATCCTTTTTATCTGACATTAACTTGGAACCGTGCGCATCTAAAGCACCTTTTACTAAAATCAATGTAGTTGTATGTAAACCCAGAGCAATAGCATGATGAACCAAGAAATCTTCCGACCCTATTGTTAAGAAAAGTTAATTACTATTCTCATTAATAGCATTCAACCAACCAGGTAACCATATGCTTCGACCTGCATTGAATGCTGGGCTATTCGTTGAAGATAAGAGTACATCAAACCCATACGAAATCTTTCCATGAGCATATTGTATCCATAAAACCCTAAACCCTAAACCCTATTTGATACAGCAAAGGCATAGTCATTTTTTTCTCATCTCAAATAAAAACTCATTGGCGCAAAGCGTGAGGGAATGCTAGACGTTTGGTAATTTCTCCTCCGACCAGAATGAAAGATCCCATTGAAGCGGCTAATCCCATGCATATTGTATGTACATCTGGTGACACAAATTGCATAGTATCATAAATGGATATTCCTAGTATTACCCATCCGCATGGAGAGTTTATAAACAAATAAAGATCTCTAGTATCATCTTCTGTACTAGTCATAATCATATTGATTATGACTTTTTAACCAGGTTTTCCATTCGTTCATTACATTTGTATGAATTTTTTTATATCTTGATTTGGGTTGAAATATTCCATGTACCATACAAAAGTCTTTGAATTTATCCTTAAAAAGGGGAGAGTTCCCTTGATATTGAAGTATAAGTCTCAAGTGATACTTATTAAATAATTGGTTAAGTAATTGGGTTTGTGATACTATTACTAAGGCGAGAGTTCCATTGATATCTTGATATTGAAGTATCAGTATAAATAATTTCTCGAAGTATGTGTCCACACAGTCCAAAGTCTTGATAGTTCGCTCTAGTCCTTCCGGTTAAAAAACAATGTCGATGAAGACGTATAGGTGTACTATTACGCGGTGGGGATTGCAATTTTCCATGAATTTCCCATTTTTCCCTCAACGCGGGAACTTTGCTGATTTCTTTTTTTGAGGATCGACAAATCCAATAATATTTCTGTTCCAATTTCTGGCGCTTCTTCTCCCTTTGAATCAAACCTTTTCTTGCCATAATGTTCAGTTCCTATAATGATATAGTTCAGTTCCTATAATGATACAGTTCATATCCTATATGGAAAAATAGAAGAAGGTAGATACCTCCTCTCTTCATCGAAATAAATGATATTTATTTTTGTATTTTGTACCCTATCAAAAAAAAAATAATTCACTTATTTAACCAAATTTTCCTGATGTGGAGGCAATCAAGAAAGCCGCGTAAGTGAATATATAACCTACGGAAAAGTGGACTAATCCAACCAATCTTGCTTGCACAATGGAAAGAGCCACTGGCTTATCTTTCCATTGAATCAAATTAGCCAAAGGTGTCCGTTCATGAGCCCGCGCTAAAGTTTCAATAATTCCTGTCATAATATATTAGGATTTTCCTTTGGATTTCTGTTGATGTTTTACTTTTTTCATTTGTATAAAAATTGAAAAAGAGTGATTTTATTGGGATGATCCAAGGTTGAATCATATATACATCAAAAAGTAGCCCAAGTACTGGAAAGAACCAAGGTTCTAGATTGGCATTATTTGATGCGGTATCACAGAATATTTTTTTATTCATTCCCATGCAATCAAAAAAAACTTTTTTGATTGCATTGTTTGATCTCTTGATGAATCATATTCCTTTTATTAATATTAATTTCAGCTTTAGCCTTTTTATGAATCTTTCTGCGAATATCAGCATTGTTCCAGATCTCAATATTTTTTCTAAAACAAATAGAAAGAGTTCTACAATCAAAATATTTTCTAATGTTTTTTGGGGGGATATGGACCGAACAGCTCACGACGTTCTGAACCCAGCTCACGTACCGCTTTATGGGCGAACAACCCAACCCTTAGAACAAACTACAGCCCCAGGTGGCGAAGAGCCGACATCGAGGTGCCAAACCTTCCCATCGATGTGAACTCTTAGCGAAGATCAACCTGTTATCCCTAGAGTAACTTTTATCCATTGAGCGACGGCCCTTCCACTCAGCACCGTCGGATCACTAAGGCTGACTTTCGGACCTGCTCGATGGGTGGGTCTTGCAGTCAAGCTACCTTATTCCCTTGCACTCGAGGGCCAATCTACGTCCGGACCTCTCAGTAGGATTCGAACCCAAAAGAAGTTCTGACCATCTGTCAGAGAAAAAAGAACGAATTGATCTTGTAGGATTCCCAATAAATTCTTTGATTTCTTCCGGAAGCAGATGATCATTCATACGCTTCTCAGGTTTCGTGAATAGCCAGGACATGGAGGAAAATCCAAAAAGGCATTTCGGGAATCGATCTGATTCTATCTCAACTGGAGAATCTTGACCAATTCGAGAGATCATTTGATGTAGTTGAAATAATTGAATTGGAGGTTGTTTGGTTAAGTAATGTGAGCTCAACCAAATTCTTAACTGTCTCGATGTCATCCTTTCCCTCCCTTTTATTTTGATTGTCTAAAAATTCAGCTAAGACCATTCCAACGCTCCCTTTCGCCGGATTATTACCAATGTAATCGTAAAAAGCTAATTTTTTGGGAATTTTAGCACGAAAATGAAAGCTTCCGAAATACCTCGACTTTTTCAGAACAGGTCCGAGCCCAATAGTAATGATTCGAAGCACTTCTTTTTCCATTACACTATTTCGGAAACCCAAGGACTCGATCGTATGGATATGTAAAATACAGGATTTCCAATCCTAGCAGGAAAAGGAGGGAAACGTAGGGTTTAGGGTTTAGGATTGTATCTAGCCATAAGAATGAAATCAAAAACCTAAATTCTTGATCAATGGAGGAACAATATTACCATTTTTGTTCAAAAAGAAACCAAAGCGGATGATTGACTCTTTAATTTAGGGTTTAGGGTATTTTCCTGGGCTGCCCAGCTAGTACTTCCTGCTACTCCCTTTCATAGGTACAACCCACTAAGCATTACAAGCATCAAATGTATTTTCCTGGCTTACCATGCCAGTACTTCCTGCTACTCCCCTTCACAGGTAATACCCATGAACATCACGCATTACAAGGGTATTTCATGGACATCCAATCCAGCACTTCCTGCTACTGCCCCTCACAGGTATAACCCAACAGCACAAGCATCACAAGGGTATTTTCCTGGACTACCACTCCAGTACTTCCTGCTACTACCCTTCACAGGTTTAACTCGTCGACTCCTAAACTACACGAGTTATCACGGACTCTTCTCCGGTGCGTATATGCAACATAACCAATCCAGACCAACCAGTCCAGATGGGATTCACATAGCATGCCTATTCCGTACTCCATTTTCGGATCTATATGCCAAATGATTGGGAGATTCCATGAATCAACCCAAGGGACTCCCGTAACAAGCCACCCTCTGGTGGGGGAATCGTATGCATATGCAAAAAAGGAAGCCTTCACATGTCTAGGAAGAAAAGTCATTACACTTGAAGATTGCTTCGGAGCCATGGATTCTTAGTCGGCTGGAAAGCACCGCAGCGGCTTCGCCTTGCCAACGCTAGCCTCGGATTGTGAACAGGAACTCCGTAGCTCCACCGGTGGCCAACTCCTCTCCTCCTCCTCCTTCTTCCTCTCTCTCTAACTTTGTAGAAAGAGGATAACCAAAATTAAAATGAGAATTCTCATCTCATTTCTGGCCTTAAGTACACAAGGAGGACACTCAGCCATTGGATCTCAGCTGAGGAAATGGACAACCACGATTTTACCACAAAAGGATAACTCTCCCCTTTTATTGTGATATATATCTATGGCCGTGTACATCAGGCTGTACAAAATCAACTTCAACCCGAGCGGGACATGGCCAGTGACATTCCCGTGTCACAGGCCATGTACCCTAAGACACACCTGTGTCGTGCCCGTGTTCACCAGGCCTCAATGCCTTTGCCACATCCAAAAAAGGACATGGCATGTGACACTCCCGTGTCACAGGCCGTGTGCCCATACACGGGACCAGACACGCCCCAACTCCACTTCGTCGAGCTGATTTCATCGAGCAGAGGAGGACACGACCCCTGACACGCCCGTGTCCCAAGCCGTGTCACCCAACTTTTCCCAATCCTGGGAATTGGGGTGTTACAACATCTCGCTCCTAATCCTGAGTAGTTATATTTGAATTTTTCTAATATAACAAATGATTTGCTGAAATTCATTACTCCTACTCTAAGAAACCTCATAAATGAGGCTATTGCACCACTTAATGCCACCATCTCTCATCTATCTGCTCAACTTGCCTCCATCTATTGGGTATTGTATCCGCATTAACCCAAATTTTTTGAAGTCACCCTTGAACTAAGATGAATTAAGTTGTATTTGATGTTTTATTTGAGTTATGTGTTTGCAGGATTATATTGCCACGTGTAGACCAATGCCAGTCTATAATGGGTCACCAAACATAGGACAATACAATGTAATTCCTCATTGTGTGATCCATGGTGTTGACTCATGTGTAGCCTCTCTATTGGGATACACTTTATTTTCAAGCACTAGGGCTGATTGGAGAAAGGTTTGTTGCTGAATTCACTAAAGAAGAGAAAATTCTGTTGAAGGAATTTTTGCTAAGTACTTTACTCGAGTAGTTACTTACAAACTCGAGTGAAATACTTAGTCAATACTCGAGTAAGGCTATCTGTACTCGAGTAAGGAAATCAGCTCTCGAGTAGTCCAATTATAGCTCTCGAGTAGCTAAGTCATTTACTTGAGTAGATCATTTCTCATTCTCGAGTTAACAGAATTTCTTCTCCAGAAAATTTTCTAAGTAAATTACTCGAGTAGTCATATAAGTACTCGAGTAGTTTAGTCTTTTGTCTCGAGTTACAGAAGACTGGATTTGGTGTAATTTTACCTCACTGGAGTAGTCAAGTTCATGTACTCGAGTAGTCTATCTACTACTTGAGTAGCCCAAGTTTAATACTCGAGTAACAAGTTTTCATCCCTCAAAATTTTTCTAAGTCCATTACTCGAGTAGTTAAATCTACATACTCGAGTAGTTTATATCTTCTCGAGTAGTCCAGTTTCACTACACGAGTAACCTAGATTTTTCTTCCAGAAAATATTCTAAGTCCTTGACTCGAGTAGTTCCTCTATCTCTCGAGTAGTTAATCTCTATTCTCTCGAGTAGTATTTCTTATACTCGAGTAGTTCAACTCCACATCTCGAGTAACTATATTAGCACTCGAGTAAGACCTTGTTTACTTGAGTAGCTACACATGATTTCTGGATTTTCTCTAAGTCATCCACTCGAGTAGTCCTCTTCTATTCACTCGAGTAATCATATATAGTACTCGAGTAGGTAAACATTCACTCGAGTATTTCATTCTTCCTCTTCAGAAAAATCGCTAAGTCCAGATTTGATGGAAATTTCCATGAGTCTTGACATGATTGGTCCGCGTGTACATCATTAGGACTAATTATGACCGTTAGGGAATAGCTTATATAAAGTCTTATCAAAACCGACAAACTCTAACAAGTGCTGTCAAGATTATTCTAAGTATTTTTCTGAATCTCTCTCTCTCTAAAAATGAAAGCCGCCGCCGCCAACCTTCATCGCATATATTCAGCTAGGGTTTTCTATCCAGAATATTCAGATCAAGAAGATTCATAGATCCAGATTATCTTTCAATTCGTCATCATCTATCTGATCGTGTGAAGCCAAGAAGTTTTAGATCTAGCTATTACCGAGATTCTTCTTCAACTTCTCTGATAAAGCTGCAAAGATCAAAGAAGAAGATTCAGGCCGACTGTTTTCAGATCTGAGAAAGATTTACTGTTTGTATTTTCATATACTTTCAATTTCATTCTTATAGGAGAATTCTCTCCGAGTGTAGGAGCTTTTGTCTCCGAGTTGTAGGAAGTTTTATCTTCCAAGTGTAGATCCGTTTTGTGGATCGAGATTGTAGGAACTTTGTTCCGAGGCGTAGGATTGGTTTTCAATCCGAGATAGTGGAGTAGCCGAGTCTAGTGTTTTGCTAGATCGGTGAGGGAAAGTGGATGTACCCAAGGTTGGGGAACAACTATAAATCTTTTGTCGTCTGTGATTGCTTGGTTGATAATTGTGTGCATAGATCTTCAAATTTTTATTCCGCAAAAAGACGCACAACTCACCTATTCACCGCCCTCTAGGTGATTTAGGTAGACAACTGAACACTTTCAATTGGTATCAGAGCCAGGTTGATCATTAAAAGGTTAACACCTTGATTAGATTTTCCAAGTTGTTTTTGAGATCTACCAAGCATTGACAAGGCTAAAGATTTTGCCAAGCTTCCTTTGTGCACCAAGAATAACTTTCCCATGTGGAAAGAAAGAATCAGATTCTTCATGGAAGCTGTGGACCCTAGTATCTTCATGATAGTTGAAGAAGGTCCTTACATTCTCATGATCATCTCCACAATAGATCCAACAAAGAAAGTTCCGAAGAAATTAATTGATCTAGACAAAGACGAGATTGCACTTGTGTCTTAAGATAAGAAGGCCAAGAACATAATATCAAGTGCAGTCGATGACTCCATGTTGCAAAACTTGATCCACTGTCAGTCTGTAAAGGAGATGTGGCAGTCTCTAGTCACTTTGATGGAAGGTACAAAAGAAGTTAGGGATGATAGAAGATCCCTTCTGAATCAGAAATACGAAGCCTTCCGACAAGGACACAAGGACACCATTACTGACACCTTTGAGAATTTCTTCAAGATAGTCAATGGCCTAAGGGTCTATGGCCGAGTCTTCAGTAACGGAGAACTAAATGATAAATTCCTAAGATCCCTAACCAAGGAATGGGATAACAAGGTCTGTGACATCAGGGAATTTGGAAAGCTAGCTGAAACAGACCCGCAGAATCTCTTCAGGAAGCTTATGTCATATGAGCTTCAACTCAACACCAGAAAGGTTGAAGAAGAGAAGAGCAGGTCTGCATCCAAAGAGAAGTTTGTTACTCTAAAGGCAGACACCTCAAGGAAGTCAAAGGCTGCCTCTCCTGCCCTAGCACACGAAGAGAGTGAAGAAGAAACCTCAGAGCCAAGTACCTCAGGCTCTGAGCTATCAGAAGGAGAGTTCTCTCTGCTCTCACGACAGTTCAAGAAATTCTTGAACAAAAAGAAGCAGTGGAAAGGCAAGGATGCCTCCTATAGAAGATCATGATATGAGGGTGATCGACAAAGAAAAGGCTCAAGCAGCCACGATAGGTATACTCCTAAACAGAACAAATATATTTCTACTGACATCGTATGTTACTGTTGTAATAAGCCAGGTCATGTCATTGTTGACTGCCCCCATAAGAAGAAAGAGAGTGGAAGAAGAGAAGAAAAGAAGTCCTCATACAATAAGAAAAGGATAGAGAAGAGCCTGATAGCCAAGAAGGGCAAAACTCTTAGTGACTCCGACTCATCTGAGTCGAGTGAAGAAGAAGAAGCCTACTTTGGGCTTATGGCTCAGACAAATGACGAACAAGAGCCCCAGTTCACTGGGAATGTAAACTCTCACACTCCTCTTTCAGAATCTGAAGCTTCTGAGCATGATAATGAGGACAGCTCTTCTGACGATGAGTCTGAACTCATGGTCCAGTACAAGGAGTTGATCATGGCTTACGACAAATGTCGTCGAGTTATGAAAACTCAGGATAAAGAGATAAAGTCTCTAAAAGCTGATGAGAGCAACTTGAGAGAGGAAGTCGCTAAGACTGACTCACTCAAAGAGAACTTCAATAATGCTATCGAAGAATACAACAAGGCTCTTGAGCACCTTGACCTAAAAGAGAAAATCATCAAAGAGTTGGAAAAACAACTCGCTGCTGAAAATAAACTTGTTGAAAGCTTCTTGAAGCCTAAAACTATTATTCCATTCATTGTTGAATTCCCAGCTAAGGCCAAGGGTGCTGGACTAGGCCATGTAGAAGCTCCTAGTAAATATTCTAGGAGGAATAAGGATCAAAGAAAGAATAAGGCCTCCACAAAGGCTTTGGCCAAAGAGAAGGGGAAAGACCCTCAAGATCAGACTTTGTTCAAGAAAGTCATATTTCCAACTAATGAGTTTGATCTTGACTCATCCTACAATCACTTGACTAGGCCTACCTATGTAGAGCCAAAGTCCCTCTACCAAGGATGGACTCGGCCAAGAAACTTTGGTGAGAGTGTCTTTAAGGCACCTTATGAAGAAGTCATTCTTCAGATCTATGGCCCCTTCAATCATGGTCATAACTTTGAGAAAGCAATAAAGGTAAAGCCCGTTGTGGAAAAGCCATTGAAGGAGAAGAAATCATGTGATTGCCATCACCATGAAGCTTCTTCCTCGAAGAATGTTGCCCCTACTAGACCACCATCTCAAAAGGTCAAGCAGGAAAACATAAGGCAAAGATACAACATGTTTGACTGTTGGTGCTGTGGTAGAATTGGTCACTTTGCCATCGATTGCTGGTTTAACTCCAGAAATTTTGCAACTCCTCGAGTTGGCAGTATGAGAAAGACCACTCATAATGCTAATACTCGTAGGGGGAATGTTCTAACACGAGACCAAGGACCCAAACATGTTTGGGTTCCTAACGCAAACTGATTATGATTGCAGTTATGTCCAAAGGCCACCAAAACGCCTATCTGGTATTTGGATAGTGGATTCCCTCGGCACATGACCGGGATAAAAACCCTACTTCAGAATTACTCTCCAGTCTTGAACGGACCAAAGGTCGTCTTTGGAGGTTCAGACCGAGGAATCACTAAAGGCTATGGTATGATCACTAACGGTAGAGTATCCTTCTCAGATGTAGCTTATGTTGAAGGATTGGAACACAATATTATAAGCATAAGCCAACTCTGCGATAAAGGATACATAGTTGAATTTCATGCTTATTAGTGCTTGATAAAATCCGTTGACAATATGGAAACGATTCTATCTGGCTCTCGACGCAGAAACATATTTTGTTTAAATTTTATTTGTATAGACTCTTCTACACCAGTGTGCTTTTTAGCAAAAGATAGTGCATCTCTTGGTGACCAATGATACAAGAGACTAGCACATATTAATTCCAAAACTATTAATAAATTATTTTCACTAAATTTAGTACGTGATACCCCAAATGTCAAGTACGTCAAAGATAAACCTCGTCATGCAAGTGTAAAAGTCAAGCAAACAAGGGCTACCTTTAAAGGCTTATTGGCAAAGATTCCAATTGATGTTTACATATACCGCATATGGACTTGTTTGGTCCACTGCAAGTTAGAAGCTTGGGAGGTAAGGATTATACGTTGGTAATTATTGATGATTACTCGCGCTTTGCGTGAGTGTTTTTTTTGAAACACAAGTCAGATACCTTCGACATCTTTACTAATTTTGTCAGGAAAGTCCAGAATGAATACAACCGTTCTGTAGTCAAAATCAGAAGTGACAATGGAACATAGTTCAAGTCTGGGGCCATGATAGAATTCAGTAAAATCTTGTGTATCTTTCATGAGTTTTCCTCTCCTCGTTCTCCACAACAAAACGGAGTGGCTGAGAGAAGGAATAGAACACTCATAGAGGCCTACAGGACCATGTTGAGTGATGCCTCACTTCCAGAATACTTCTGGGCTGAAGCCGTCAACACTGCATGCCATGTGCAAAATTGAGCACTCATTAACAAAAACCATGATAAGACACCTTATGAACTTTTAAAGGGCAGGAAACCGACTGTCTCATATTTTAGAATTTTTAGTTGTAAGTGCTTCGTGCTTAACAATGACAAGTATCATACTACCAAGTTTAGCGAAAAAAGTTTTGAAGGTATTTTTGTAGGATATAGTAGCCATAGTAAGGCATACATGATATTTAATAGAAAAACTCTGGTTGTAGAAGAATCAATACATGTTGTATTTGATGAAACGAGCTTGCTGTAAGGAAAATCTTCTAGTGTGCTCATTGAAGATGCAGGTACAAAGTTGAAAGAACTTAGCTTGGATGAACGTTTGAAGATAAAGATGAAAAGTTCATCAAGATTACCACTCCAACCCCTGTTGGAGAGGTTGATGATCAAGATGAAGAAATCGTCCAAGTTGATGAAGTCACTCCGGTGATTGAAGAGAATGCAGATGCAAGGACCTTAGAGCTCAGACATCCGAAGGATCACCCCATGGACCAGATCATAGGAGATCCCCGGGATGGTGTCAGAACTCGTAGAGGTACAACTAACGAGAATTTATACTTGAGTTTTCTCTCACAGGTTGAACCAAAGAAGTTTGAGGAAGCAAACTCAGACGCATCTTGGATAATGGCGATGGAAGAAGAACTAAATCAGTTCAAGCGCTGCCAAGTATGGAAAATTGTTCCAAGACCCAAAGGTAAGAATGTCATTGGGACAAAATGGGTCTACAGGAACAAGATGGACGAGGATGGAACAATCATAAAGAATAAGGCCAGACTCATTGTTAAAGGATATTGTCACGAAGAAGGAATAGACTTCAACCAGACGTATGCTCCAGTGGCAAGGCGGGAGGCAATTAGGTTATTCCTAGCATATGTTGCTCTTAAGGGCTTTACCGTCTATCAAATGGACGCGAAGTCTACCTTCCTTAATGGTGACATAAAGGAAGAGGTATATGTGGAACAACCTCCAGGTTTCGTTGATTCTAACTTTCCTGATTATGTTTACTTATTGTATAAAGCTTTATATGGTCTGAAACAAGCTCCATGAGCTTGGTATGAGACATTGTCTGGCTTTCTACTTGAGAACAAGTTCACAAAGGGAAAGATAGATAAGACATTATTTCTTAGGGAAATAAAAGGCAAGATTCTGGTAGTGCAAATCGATGTCGACGACATTATTTTTGGATCTATTGACGACAACCTCTGCAAGAAGTTTTCTAAACTTATGCAAGGGAAGTTTGAAATGAGCAGTATGGGCGAGCTGAAGTATTTCTTAGGGCTTCAGGTGAAATAATCTGAAGATGAAATTTTCATCTCGCAGACTAAGTTCACCAAAGAGCTAATTAAGAAATTCGGAATAGAGAACGCAACCTTTATGAGGACTCCAATGGGTTCAACTGTGTCTCTGGACAAGGATGAGAAAGGGAAACCTTTTGATGAAACCAAGTACAAAAGCATAGTTGGATCCTTGCTCTACCTTACTGCTAATAGACCGAATATAATGTTCTCAACATGTGTATGTGCTAGATTTCAAGTAAACTCTAAGGAATCTCACTACGCTACTGCAAAGCTGATTTTGAGATACCTTAAAGGTACGCCAAATCTTGGCTTATGGTACCCAGGAAGTAATGATAGCGAGCTAATTTGTTTTTCAGATGCAGATTTTGCAGGTAGCAAAGACAACAGAAAAAACACTTCCGGGACTTTCCAATTCCTTGGAAGAAGGCTCATTTCCTGGAGTAGCAAGAAGCAAAACTTTGTTGCAATCTCAACAGCTGAGTCAGAGTATATCTCTGCAGGCGGTTGCTGTGCACATCTGCTATGGATAAAGAATCAATTTGAAGATTACAATATGAAGTTTTAGAACATTCCATAATTTTGCGACTCTTCCAGCACAATTACAATAGCCAATAACCCAGTCTCGCACAACCAGATAAAGCATATAGATCTGAGGTATCACTTCATCTGGGAGCATGTGGAGCATGGGGACATAGATCTACAGTATTTCTCTACAGACAGGCAGATTGCAGATATTTTCAAAAAGCCGCTGAACGAGACCAAGTTCTCGTTCTTCAAAATAGAACTTGGCATGCTCAACAAAGAAGATTAGAGAAGGTGGACTCACAAGAAGGCTCAGAGATCAAGAATCAGTCAAAAGTTGGAATTCTACAAATTTCTAACTTTTTTGACTCGAGTAAGAAGTAAACTACACGAGTAAGAAAATGACCAACTCGAGTAACTCACTTGACCTACTCGAGTAATAACGCTTCACTCGAGTACTTCAATATATCTACTCGAGTACTTTCAGACATCACTCGAGTACTTCTAGCTGTCTCCACTCGAGTACCACCATATCTTCACGAGAGTACTGACAAGTCTCTCGAGTATCTATCAGACAAACTTTCTCCTTTGATTCAAATTCCTTTATTCTCAACCCAAGGCTTATGCCGCCCTCTCCCAGGTATGTAAGCTTCATTTATTTCTTAATTAAAGATAAATTAGGGTTATATAAGTCGAAGTGCCCGAAATTTACTTTCTGCACGAATCAAAACTCCCTCTCTCGAGTAAGCCGATAGACGTTTCATCTTCCGCCCAAAGTTGCAGAGCACATGCCATCTTCCTCCCCGCCGCAGATTTCTCTCCACTTTCTGGATCATGGCCTATTCCTCCAAGATTGGAATCGGTTCAGAACTCGTTGCCGCCGGAATCGCCAAAATTTCAGATGATTTCCGAAACCTTCTGATACTTCTCGACACTGCCAGCCTCACCTTCGTTCTTCAGCAGCCCTGTAGAATCTTATTTCGAGAAGTTGCAGAATTCTTCAAGAATGTCAAAGTCAAGATAAATGAAACAGTTCTCAAGTCTAGAGTTAGAGGAATCAAAATCAAACTCAACAAAACCTCTATTTCTCAACTTCTTAGACTGTCGATTGTTGATGAAGAAGATCATCTCGGTCCTGAAGAATATGACAGGACCGGTATGTTTTGTGGAATTTGTCCAGATGTAGAATACATCAAAAGATCTGACCTGAATCCTGAAGGGAAGTTGTTAGTGGATATCATAGGCAAAGTTCTTCTCTGCAAAATGAGTTCCATAAGGGATATCTCCCTCCACTTCTTTAATATCATGCAATCTATAATCTACAGGAAGAAATTTCAGTTTGGGATGATGATTTTGGAAAAGATAAAGGATAGCATTAAGGCTCCCAGCTATGCCAGGATTATTTCTCTCCTCCTCCATGAGATTAATCCTCAGGTGTTCAACTTCTCCAAAGGGACTGTTCTTCACCACATGAAGAAAGTCTTTATCTCTTCCATTCAAAGATGGGAGTTGAAATTACAGAACCCAGTTCAAACTACCAAAGCTCAAGAGCTTCCAGCTGCAGAGAACAGGATCTCATCTCCCTCTCCACTTCAGGTTGCCAGCTTCTCTGGTGCAACTATTGAGGGCGAGCCTGCTACTTCTGTTTCAGTCAGAATTCCTACCCCTCCAGCTGTTACCTCTCCTCCACCATCCACACCTTAAGAATTTCCATCAAAAATTCCATCTGATGCCCAACTTCAAGAAAACCTACTATCAACTGAAGCAACAATCAGTGAGATGATTGAAGAACTGACTGCTGATGAACCCCTTCCTCCTCTTCCAAAAGAAACAACTACTGAAGTTCCAAAGCCATCCACTTCAGTACCATCTCCATCACATACTCCAACTCCCAACCAGTCTCCTACTGCACACAAAGTGCAGGATGACACCATCTTCATTTCTGATGAGCAATCTCCTGAACCAGCTGAAGCTCCACTGAGAACCTTGGACTTCACCATGCCTACAGTCACTGATGAAGGGGATACCCTGATTCATACTTCCAGAGCTAAGAGCTCGGTAGTCATTGAAGAGATAGCTCCATGGTTTGCTCCCCCTCCTCCGGTTCCCTCTTATGTTGCTCCTCCTGCTGTTGCTGCTGCTCCTACCAGTGATTTGATGAATCAATTTGTACTTCTGCTTCAAGTACAAAACAAATATTTTGATTCTTCTCTCAAAGCTATTGCTGAGAAAGTCACTGCTCTAGAGACTGAGATGAGCAGGGGATTTGCTGAGATCCAGCACAATACAGATCATCTCAGATATCTCTTTTAAATTGGTGGAAAAGCTATAGATCACACTATTGCTAGTGATGGTCAAGTCATGGAGCAAGGTGTGACTCTTGCAAATAATCAGATAGAATAAGATAAGAGAGCTGAAGCTACAAAGATGAAGATTTGTGAAGAAGTAGGAACTTTCAAAGATGATGCCATCAATATACTGATAGTAGAAGTCAGAAAGGGGGAGAGTTTAGTGAAAGAATATCTTGAGAAATCAGATGCACTGAGGCAGACTCAATGGGAAGCTAAGATGAAAGAGATTCATGATGATATGCTAGGACAAATTCAGAGTGTGAAATTCCATACATATGACACAGCTGTTTGGATGCACAATCAAATCCTTCCTGAGTTTGCTACTAATCCAAACATCATTCCTCACCATCTAAACCCCTTAGCTGCTACTACTCCTGTTCAAGCTCAACAACCTTCCTTCTAACCCAGACCTGAAGGCTATGAAGGTCCTCCTCCAGATTCATATGCTCAAGTTTGGGAGGCAGACCCAGCAGATATATTCTTCCAAGCTCCTCCTGAGATCATCACTTCTAAGAAGAAGAGAAAGTATGGTAATGGTGCCTCAGCTAGCAGGTCAATCCCAGTTCCTGATTCAGAAAAGAGAAAAGCTCCAGAGTTTGCAGAAATCTGGTCTCCTACTTCAAAATCTCTCATTTTGGATACACTTAAGCTTGTTATGGACTACAATGAAAGTAGGAATATTCATTACAGCTCCCAGGAATGGGAATTGTATGAAATATCTATGACAAAGAGGAGACTGTATGACAGAGAATTTGGAAGGAACAACCCTGCTGCTCCTCCAAGGCCTACAAAATATTATCCCAAGCCATTTAGTTACCAAGAAGACAACAAGAGAAGAAAGACAAGCAGCAATATCAAGTTTAAGCATAAAGGATTTTGAGAGTGTGGAATTGATTCTTGTAGAAATGATGTTTTGGACAATCATATTTATATAATTCTTAATTTAGATCATTTTCCTTTTGATCATATTCTTATGCTTGCTTACACTGCTTTTTCTATTTGCATATTTAGCTCTGTTTATGTCTATATAATTCACCTTAATATAAAGGGTTCTGACTTCTACAAATAGGGGGAGATTGTTGGGTATTGTATCCACATTAACCGAGATTTGATAAAGTCACCCTTGAACTAAGATGAATAAAGTTGTATTTGATGTTTTGTCTAAGTTATGTGTTTGTAGGATTATACTGCCAAGTGTAGACCAATATCAATCTACAATGGGTCACCAAACACATGACCATACAAAATAATACCTCATTGTGTGATCCATGTTGTTGACTCATATTTTCAAGCACTAGGACTGATTGGAGAAAGGCTTGTTGCTGAATTCACTAAAGAAGAGAAACTTCTGTTGAAAGAATTTTTGCTAAGTACTTTACTCGAGTAGTTACTTACATACTCGAGTGAAATACTTAGTCAATACTCGAGTAAGGAAATCAGCTCTCGAGTTGTCAAATTATAGCTCTCGAGTAGCTAAGTCATTTACTCGAGTAGATCCTTTCTCATTCTCGAGTTAACAGAATTTCTTCTCCAGAAATTTTCTAAGTAAATTACTCGAGTAGTTATATAAGTACTCGAGTAGTTTAGTCTTTTGTCTCGAGTTATAGAAGACTGGATTTCGTGTAATTTTACCTCACTCGAGTAGTCAAGTTCATGTACTCGAGAAGTCTATCTACTACTTGGGTAGCCCAGGTTTAATACTCGAGTAACAAGTTTTTCATCCCTCAAAATTTTTCTAAGTCCATTACTCGAGTAGCTATATCTACATACTCGAGTAGTTTATATCCTCTCGAGTAGTCCAGTTTAACTACTCGAGTAACCCAGATTTTTCTTCTAGAAAATATTCTAAGCCCTTGACTCGAGTAGTTCTTCTATCTCTCGAGTAGTTAATCTCCATTCTCTTGTATAGTATTTCTTGTACTTGAGTAGTTCAACTCCACATCTCGAGTAACTATATTAGCACTCGAGTAAGACCTTGTGTACTCGAGTAGTTGCTCATCATTTCTGGATTTTCCGTAAGTCATCCACTCGAGTAGTCCTCTTTTATTCACTCGAGTAATCTTATATAGTACTCGAGTAGGTAAACATTCACTCGAGTATTTCAGTCTTCCTCTTCAGAAAAATCTCTAAGTCCAGATTTGACGGAAATTTCAATGAGTCTTGACGTGATTGGTCCATGTGTACGTCATTAGGACTAATTATGACCGTTAGGGAAGATCTTATATAAAGTCTTGTCAAACCGACAAAACCTAACAAGTGATGTCAAGATTATTCTAAGTATTTTTCTGAATCTCTTTCTCTCTCTAAAAACGTAAGCCGCCACCGCCGACCTTCATCGCGTATATTCGGCTAGGGTTTTCGAGCTAGAAGATTTAGATCAAGAAGATTCACATATCCAAATTGTCTTTCAATTTTTCATCATCTATCTGATCGTGTGAAGCCAAGAAGTTTCAGATCTAACTATTGCCGAGATTCTTCTTCAACTTCTCTGATAAAGCCGCAAAGATCAAAGAAGAAGATTCAGGCTGATTGTTTTCAGATCTGAGAAAGATTTACTGGTTGTATTTTCATATACTTTCAATTTCATTCTTGTAGGAGAATTCTCTCCGAGTGTAGGAGCTTTTGTCTCCGAGTTGTAGGAAGTTTTACCTTCCGAGTGTAGATCAGTTTTGTGGATTGAGATTGTAGGAACTTTGTTCCGAGGCGTAGGATTGGTTTGCAATCCGAGATAGTGGAGTAGTCGAGTCTAGTGCTTTGCTAGATCGGTGAGGTAAAGTGGATATACCCAAGGTTGGGGAACCATTATAAATCTTTTGTCGTCTGTGATTGTTTGGTCGATAATTGTGTGCATAGATCTTTAAATTTTTGTTCCGCAAAAAGACGCACAACTCACCTATTCACCCCCCTCTAGGTGATTTAGGTAGACAACTGAACACTTTCACCATCACTGCTGTCCCTTCTTCAAGGAGCCTGGCTTCAGGACTCTCTGAAAGCAGGCAGGGGGAGATGGTATGTGAAGAAGTTGCAGCAGCAGTAGATGTTCTAGATGTAGAGCTTATTGAAATAATTGATGATGATACAAATATGTTTTGTTTAGCAGAAGAGCCAGTCTTTACTGCAGAAATAAATATTGTTGGTGTTTTCACCATAAATCCCTTCGTTGATATTCTTTCAATACTTCATTCTTTTGATAGATTTCATAGCAGTTATTTACCAGTTGTTGATTCAAATTTGTCTAAATTCATAGTATGTTACTCAGCTCCAATATGTCCTGTTATTTTTGAACAACTTAGGACAAGTCTTGCAGTTTTTGATAGTATTATAGAGCCAATAACTGTTTCAGTGCCACATGCATTCTCTCGACAAACATTTGGCTGGTGTGAATCCCCAATGCCAGATCTTGATGATATTATGTTTGCTGATATAGAACCAGAGGTCACCAGCTCTCAGGTTCAAGAAGTTCCAGAAGCTCTAACTGAACAACCATAGGCTGAAGACTTACAGCCAAAGGCTCATCCACTTCTTTCTAATGAAGTGCTAAAATAAATAAATGCTCTCTATGATAATCCAGCAAATTCTTCTGATAATGATAATGATGAATCTGATGACTCTAAAGATATAAGTTCTAAGAAAAGAAAAGCAAAGAAGAAGGCTCCTCCTCCAAAGGGTGCTCCATCGCCTAATCCATCTATTGATACTCCATATTATATCCTGCACAATATAACTCTCACTCCAGATACCCCCAACTGGATGAGATATTCTAGAAATGAACTGAAAGCTAGGAAGAAGAGCAGGAGATACTCTTCACCTCCTTAATTCAGGAGTGGTCCTCCTCCTCCTCCTGCAGCAGTATCATCAGGAAATATTGCTCAAGCTCAGAAGTCTACATCCTCTCATCATTCCAAACCTTCCTACAGCAGACAACAACACAGTTCCAGCAGCATTTCCAGCAGCAGCAGACAACAGAATACATCTGAAGACAATTAGCAAGATAAAGCAAGTCCAAAAAGGCCTTTATATCCAGCCTGTGATCGAAAAATGGACCCTAACTCTAGAATGACAAGATTCTAAGAACTAATATCTCTCTATCAAATCCAGAAAGCTAAGGAAGAAGGACAAGACAATTCTCAGTATACTACTATGTCTTCCTACAGAAAGAAAGAGCTGGACAGATATAAGGTACACAATCTTTTTAATGCTGATACATATGTGTCCTTACATCCTGAAGTAGTTGTACCAAGAGCTGCATCTGTGACAATTCTTGGAGCAAATGATATGAAGATGACAAATCAGCAAGCTGCTGATCCTAAAAGAGAAATCATTTTTACCAGAGCAGATTCAGATGAAAAGAAGAAAGAATCAAAGAAAGCCTTACAATTTTCCTTCTATATTTGATTTGAACTGTTATTTATTCTTCACAAAGCACTATTTTTATATATCTGCTGAACAATTATAATTCTGCCAGATATCTTTTTATGCTTGGTGATTTTTTCCCTTTCTGTTGTTCTTAGTGACCTCACCCAAATAGGGGGAGATTGTTGGAACCCCACCTATTTTAGGGTTTATTTAGGCTAGGTTTACTATTAGGATTGCTTAGATTGACCCACATTGTATAGTCTAGGGTCATAGGTTTTTGTCAGAGTCTAAGTCAAGACATCAAACCTAGAATGATTGGTTTTTACCTTCAGAAGACTTAGAAGATAGAAACCCCTAGGCAAAGCAGTTTTCTAAGAGGAGAAAAAGTCATTCGGAGATTGCTAAACTAAGCTCGATATTCGTCGATCGGAGTTCGACGAACTCAGTTATTTCCCTGAGCTAAGTTCGACGAAATCCTAGCTTAGCTCGACGAACTCAGACTTCTTCTTTGATCTAAGTTCAACGAAATCATGGCAGAAATTGATGAATTCTGATTTCTTCCCAGAAGCTCAGCAAGACAAAAAGACTATCTCAGTTCGACGATCTTGGAGCTCAGATTGGTAGTGAATTTTCTGTTCAGAGATATTGGAGCTCAGCTCGACGAAAGAGAGGTTTTTAGTACGATAAAATTGGATCTTTGGTCGACAAAACAGATTCAGTTCAACTACCATCTCACAGGTTCTGTTCGACTAATTTCCCTGCAGTTTTCTAGAATTGACTAAGGCAGTTTGATTTCAAAATTTTTTTATTATAAATGCTCTGATAATTAATGCTTCATATTCTCAAGAATATAGTCGTTTCAAGTTAGCATTAATTATGGTATTCACAGAGTAATTATTTGGCTAAATTGCTGGGATAGTTGAGGAAATAAATTAAAGAAAATTTCTAGCAGTTCAACTCCCAGATTTTCTACAGTCAATTAAGGATAGAATTCAAAATTCAAATGCTAATTTCTGTAACGAATATAAAAAGATAATTTTCAGAAGATTAAAATAGCAGACACACAGACACACACAAAGACACAGTGATTATAGATTATAGAAAAATGATTATTCTACAGAAAACTGAAGGAAGAACAGCTTCACACAAAAATCAAGTTCTTCATCAGTTTTGCTTCAAAAATTTTCAAAGTGACAAACAATCTTCATCAGTCTGAAAATTTCCCGAAGATCTTCCTCTAATTGAAGGCCTACACTCTGAGCAAAGCTCTCTTTCTCCTGAACCATTCTTCATCTCAGGGGGAGCTTTGACAACATTAAATCTACTAGTCTTCTCTTAGACTGTTGACAGAGAAGAACATCATCACTTTTCTTTTTCCAACTGTGTATAGGGTCATAACTCCCTTCAATAGTTAACCCCTTTGGTTGATAATTCTAATGATCAAAAGACTTGGATTGGTTTTTGGGTACCTAATCAAAAGTTCAAAGGGTTGTGAGATATCCCTTGAAATAGATCTTGTGGTGACAGGGCACCTGAGCAAAAACTTGTGGTGGCAGAGCACCTGATCAAAAACATGTAGTGTATTCCTACCAGGGTGGTAGAAGAGTGGATGTACCCAGTTTTGGGGAACCACTATAAAATCTTTATGTCACCTGGATTGCTCTACTGTTTATTTTGTGTGTGTTGTGATTGATTTTTTTCTCTCTATACTTATAGCTATCACTTATTTTAATTCTGTAATAAAAGCTAATCAAGTTTTTAAAATACTCTATTCACCCCCCTCTAGAGTTCAGACAGATCTATCTCTCACTTTCAGGCTGGGAGACAACCGTATATCAGAACGTTGTTATGTAATGTCTAGAGAAATGGGTAGGGGGAGGCCAACCCATGTCGAGGCTGTTTGCCACAACAATGTGTGCAACGGGAAAGGGCCGAACCTACATAGTAGCTATGCCGAGCGTCCGTGGGTTGTGTTACCTGTCGCTGACATAGTTACAGGTCTTAGGACTTGTGCAGGTCGTAAAGACTACCAAAATGCTCATGTTTGTTGCCATCTTGTGAACAATGGTGAGTCCCTATTTTTTGTCTGGACACCGAGAATGTGCCCTGAGAGCATGTGGTGTGTGGCCGTTCGTTCCTACGCCTGTGGTAAAGTGTGCTTTCATTTCACTTTAAATGCTATGTTTGGTTTTGCTAATATATTCTAGGGAAGGAGTTCCGCCGCCCCGAGTAAGGGATGGGGTCATTATAATTTGGTCAGCTTTAACAGATCGCTGCCTTGTTATACCACCGTTCAGTTGATTATTCTTATGCAGGAACAGGTAAGCCAAGTGGCAAGTAGCGGGCTAAAGCCCATGAAGCTGTGCTGGCCCTTGAAGGACCAAGCGAAGTGTTTTTACTTTAATATGTTCATGTGTGGTCGGCCTACGTGCCAAAGTCTGTAAAACACTTTAATTCAAGTTGAGTATTGTAAGGCCTTAAGGCCAAGAACTTCTTTGTGTTTTTGTACCTTCATTCCTATTTAGATCTCTAGTGGAATTTCATGTTTTATGATGGGTTCTTCCAACTTATTTAAAATCTTTCGCTAGAATGCTATGTGTTAGGATTCGAAATTATATCATAGTAATTTGGTATTAATATATAACTCCACTGACTATCCCTGGAATATGGCATGGGGCCGCGATTGGACTTCTGTTATGTCCCATATGATGGATGAGGGTCTAACATAAGGTTTATAGTAGTTACCCAGATTATAGGTACATCCACTATCCCTCCCACCTCTCTAACAGTGTGTTAGATAAGGTACTTCTCCAAATCTCATCTAGTTAGAGCTTACAATATAGAACTCTCAGGATCTCTCAGTCTCCTCTAAGGCTTACCTTAGGCACAAGGCCCTACCTTAGAGCAAGCATTCTCCTACAACTTAGATATCTGTAGATCAAGTACCTCAGACTAAATTATTAGTCCTACACTCATACTAGGAGGATAGCTCTACACTCAGTAAGTAAAACTCTCATACAGCTTAGATTTGAACCATATCCTACCTCAGTCACACAGGCCCTACAAATTAGATCCACACAAGGATCCTACCTTAGGCAAAACTGCCATAACTTAGATCTTAAACTAGATCCTACCTCAGCCTTTATAAAATAGGCCTACACAGATGTGTTAAGATCCAACAGAAAAGAAAGAGTTTTGTTGTTGTTGATATGACTCCAGAGAAGTTCTCTGAGTCAACTGCTTCCTGAGTTGAGTTATCTTAGCCCTAACTTCTTCTCAACAACAAGAAGGTTGATCTTCAATAAGATGCTTCTTGTGCTGGAAGTAACTCAGAAACCAAGTCTCTGAACTTGCTGTTTAAGATTGAAGAGTTGACAATTTTTGTTAATCTTCAAATAGCTAACCTTGACTGCAAAAGGTTGAAGGCTATACTTAGTCTTGTTTCTCAGAAAGCTTTTCTGAACTTGTGGTTGTTGATGAAAACTGCTACAGCTAACTATAGGAACTTTTAGTTCTGTGGGTTTGAAACATCAGCTTCAATCTCTACAATAATGGCGAGGAAGAAAACGATGAAGTTCCGCCACTTTGCGAACATGATAAACCCTTAAAGTTCTGTAGCATCCGCTGAACTTATCCCTTTTATCTTCCGCCGTCCAATGACTATTTGACCCATGGGCCCACCTGAAGTTGTTAGTTGCAACTTTGCTTTTACAGAAAAAGGTCAGACAGTAGGCCACCAGCTCCATTTATCATGTATTGTAGCTTTCCCGCAACATTTTGAAACTTTGTTGACTCATGCTAATGTCAGCATCTGTGCACTTAGCCATTTTATCAATTTCATCACAGGCATTGAGTGCTTTGGGTGAATGGCCATCACTCAATGAATCTGGACTTAGTCAATTTCTTCTTCACTGTCAGGCATTGAGTGTGTTGAGTGAACCTTCAACACTCAATTCTTTTGTCCCTGGACAATGTTTCTACTGATGAGGCGTTGAGTGCGTTAAGTGAACTGGCTTCACTCAACAAATATGGACTTAGCCAATTTCAAGTGCTATGCCAGGAATTGAGTTCGTTGAGTGAACCTTCATCACTCAATGCATTTGGACTTAGCCGCATCACTGACTGCTTGCCTTTATGCTGAGGCGTTGAGTGAACTGGCTTCACTCAATGCTTCTGTACTTAGCCAATCTTCTTGATGAACTTGTGTTGAGTGAGCTTTCCTCACTCAATGCATCTGCACTTAGACATATTTTTCTATCTATCTCTCTTTAAGCTTTGACTGATCATTTCTCTATCGACGCCTACTTCTTTGGTGTTGACCTAGAAGTCTTCACTCAATGATTCTTGATTTAGCTAGAATTCTTGATAGAATCTTCAAATGCTTGAGCTTGAATCAACGCTTCTCTTCAGGCGTTGTGTGAGCTATCCTCACTCAATAATTCTGGACTTAGTTAATTTTCTTGCTTGCCACTGCTGGATCTTTAACAGACACAACTATACTTGACGCCTCTTGTTATATGGCGTTGAGTGACATGCCTTCACTCAACGCCTGTGGAATTAGCCGCATTTCCATCTTGCAAACTGGTTGGCTTTGATAGTCCACCCTTTACTCAGCTCTTTTGTGAATCTGGCGTTGAGTGAACTGGCTTCACTCAATACCTGTGTACTTATATGATTTTTTAGTCTTTCCAGCATCCTTCCTTAGCATCTGACATTAAGTGATCCAGCTTCACTCGACGCTTGTGGACTTAGATAGATTACTATCTCTCC
Organism: Platanthera guangdongensis; assembly: GCA_039583875.1. Classification (NCBI taxonomy): domain Eukaryota; kingdom Viridiplantae; phylum Streptophyta; class Magnoliopsida; order Asparagales; family Orchidaceae; genus Platanthera; species Platanthera guangdongensis. The sequence continues at coordinate 127,688,105 of CM077151.1, read as the reverse complement.
ACCTTTCTACTTTGTTACCACCTGTCACAAGTACTTAGACAACCTATCTAAACTTGTTCCAAGGAACATCCTACACATGATGAGCTTGAACAACATCAAATACAACTATGCTCTTAGTGTTGTTGGTGATGCCTCTTCAAATCAAATCTCAGGAAAATTGAGGGCAATATTCCCAAAAGTGCATGTACGAACACCCTTCCGAAGGGCAATTGGAAGATGAAGGTCCAACTTATTTGTAGTATCAGATCCATTCGTCGGAGAGACTACTTGCTTGGAAATTGTCAGCAGCGGCTCGGGGAGAGAACCAGAATCTGGAGAAAGAGAAGTAGACTCAGAGACGGTGGAGAAGAAGGAGACACATGTTTAGGTAGAGGTGCAGAGATATTCAATAGAGAAGAGGGACCATCAGAAAATGAGAGAGTGGTGGAGCGAGAAAAGTAAGATGAATCTTCAAAGAAAGTTACATCCGCAGAAATATACTATTTTCGGAGAAGAGGATCATAATACCAATATCCTTTGTGTCAGGCAGAAACCCAGAAAGATTCACTTAACTGAGCGAGGAGAGAGTTTGTCATGTCCAGGAGAAGGAGAGTGAACAAATTTGCATCCAAAGACACATGGAGGTAAAGGAAATGGTGTCGCACCAGGATATAGAATGGAGAAAGAAGTTTTGTCATTGAGAACCGAAGAAGGAACTCAGTTGATTAGGTAACATTAAAGAAGAACGACATGAACCAAATATGATCGAGGAACACACATGTGAGTTAGAAGAGTGTGAGCCATATCAAGGATATGACGGTTCTTGCGTTTAACAACCCCATTCTATTGAGAGGTATAAGGACAACTAGTTTTATGTATAATGTCACGATGCATACAAAAGATGGAAAACTGATGACTCATGTAGTCCTTAGCATTATCAATGTGAAGCACTTTCATAGAGACATCAAACTGTGTACGTATGTCATCAGAGAACACATTGAAAACATAAAAAGTTCAGAACGTTATTGCAATAAGTAAAACCAAGTACATCATGAAAAATCATCAATAAAGGTGACAAAATACAAACTATCCCAAATAACAGTCTTGGTAGGAGCAAGACCCCATTTCTCAGAATGAACAAACTCAAAAGGATGAGAAGAACTACATCCTTGCTTTGCTGGAAAAGTTAAACGGTAGTGTTTGCCAAGTTGGCAAGCTTCACAATTGAGAGAAGGATCTCCCCGAGGTAGATCATGTAGAAGCTGGTAAAGAATGCGAGGAGAAGGATGTCAAAGCCGAAGATGCCACTACAAAAGAGATGAGGAAGCAGAAATGGTAGACACATTGTCAAGGTAGAACAAGCTACCAGTTTCAGTCCTAGTAGCATTCATCTCCTTGGAGTGATGATTCAGAAAATAATATATAGACAAGGTAAAATTAGTCATGCAACTTAAATGTTTACACAAAGAAGTAACAGAAAGCAAGTTGCAAGGAAAATTTGGGATGTAGAGAGTGTCCTCAAGCTGAAGAGAATGAGTGACCTACACTGTTCCAGATCTAGCCAAAGGGGACGAAGAGCCAAACACAATAAAAACTGGAGGTAACCAATTAAGCTTGTACAGATAAGAGAAAAAATGAGGATTGCCCATCATATGACTAGTTTGTGCTAAAATCAATGTCACCTACCCGTAGTGGCCAAATGTGTAACATCCCAATTTTCAGCAGGCAAAATCTTGGGTGACACGGCCTGGGACACGGGCGTGTCCTAGGGCGTGTCCTGCGTTCGACGAGTGTTCGGGAGGAACAGTCGACGAGTGGTCGACACAATTTGGTCGACGATCGTCGAGTGCTTTGGACACGGCCTGTGACACGGGCGTGTCACAGGGCGTGTCAGCACGGTCGACGAACTCAGCCCGACGACTTTGAGCTGGGGCGTGTCTAGTGCCGTGTAGGGGCACACGGCCTGGGACACGGGCGTGTCACATGCCGTGTGAGTCTCGGGTGATTTTGAGGTTTTTTTAGCCTGATGAACACGGCCACAGACACGGGCGTTTCTGAGCGGCAATCGTCGAACGGAAATCGTCGACCGCTGGGCCAATCATCGAACGCTGGGCCAGCTCCACGATCGCTACCCGATCGTCGAACGGATATCATCAAACGAGCTGATCGTCGAACGCAAATCGTCGAACGCGCTGTTTGCCGATCGCTGGTGAGATCGACGATCACTGGCGAGCTCGACGATCACTGCCTGATCGTCGAACGCAGATCGCCGAGTGCAGACCTGTGTCACGGGCGTGACTTTGGGCGTGTCCCGTGGAGGTGACCTGTTTTGTGGATAAGGCGGGTTGAGCACCTCTTTGAGTACACGGCCTGTGACACAGGCGTGTCACAGGGCGTGTCAGACGCGAAAATCAATTTTCCCGATTTCTCGTGGCCGTTCATTTCCTTCTGCTGAGATCCAAAGGCTGAGCCTCTTTCCTACTTCCTTAAGGCCGAAAATAGAGAACGTATTCTAATTTTGTTATTGCCTTCATATTTCTAAAAGTTTAGAGAGAGAAAGGGAGAGGAACGAGGAGGAAGAAGAAGAAGGGTTGCTTGCTGGTGGAGCTTGAGAGGGTCAAGCTAAGATCCGAGGCCATTTTTGCGGAGGAAAAGCTCTTCCGAGCCAGCTAGGAACGTCATGGCACCAAAGCGGTCTTCAAGGGTAACGACTTTTCTTCCTAGCCATGTGAAGGCTTCCTTTTTGGCTTATGTTTGTGATTCCCCACCAAGAGGTGGCTGATTTTGGGAGTCTTTGGGTTGATTCACGAAATCCCCTTTGTTGGCATATAGATCCGGAAATGGAGTACGAAATAGGCATGTTGTGTGAAGCCCATCTAGACAGGTTGGTCTGGATTGGTGATGTTGCATACGAATCGGAGAAGACTCCGTGATAAACGTGTAGTTTAAGGAGTCAACGGGTTATGCCTGTGAAGGGTAGTCGCAGGAAGTACTGGTGTGACCAGGAAAGGCCCTTTGTCATGCTGATGTAGTAGGTGGTACCTGTGAAGAGAGTAGCAGGAAGTACTGGTGTGCCCAGGAAAGACCCCTGACATTGGTGATATGGCAGTGTCGTACCTGTGAACGAGTAACAGGAAGTACTGGTGTGCCCAGGAAAGACCCGCTAATGTTGTGAGATGAATGGGTGTAATAGAAATACCCAGGCTTGAATGCCAAGAACAGGATTGGTGAGACCGACCCGCGCCTTTGATTAAGCCGCGAGTATGCCGTACTCGGTGAAGGCAAGGCGATTTGAGCAACGAGGGGTGGAGGATCCGACCTGCGTTATTTCCGTCCGACGTGGACCAGAAGGTGCGGTCTGTTGGAGCACATAGCGAGAGTCTTAGGCCTGCGTGCCATGACACAATGGGGGGCTACGCGCCATCCCGGTGTTTTAAGACTAGAACTCCGGCTGCACGCCATGGTGTAAATGCTCAAGTGAGTTGTCGTTGGGCTGTGACCCTGATACTGTGGTGGGAAACTGATTTGCCAGTACACCAAGAATTTGCCCTGAGTGCACGGACCGTTGGGCTGGGTGGCTGACGGTTGTGATCGCATGTGTGCGTGAAAGCACATTATATGAGATTTATTGCCATGCTTGTGATATGATATGCCTGCAGGGAAGATTACCGCTGCCCCGAGAAAAAGGGTAGGGTCGTTATAATTTGGTCAGCTGAACGCTGACCGTTGCTTCTGTTTGCCACCGTTGGGTGGATTGTCATTATACAGGTGCTGGAGAGCCAAGCGGGACGCATAAAGGTTGATGTCCCTACTGCTGCTGCTGCTGCTAGCCCTTGAAGGCTAATTGGATGAATGTTGTGTTTTCTTTTAATGTGGACGGCCTACGCGCCAATGTTTAGGCCACTGTTTCAAAGCCATGTAAGGCCATAAGGCCAACTTTCGTGTTGTTGTAAGACGTTCCTATTATATATATACAATGTGGAGTTGTTTTATATGTTGTACATTCAAGTGTGGAGTTCAAAGTGTTAGTATAGGCTTTCGCTAGAATGCAATATGTTAAGGTGCGCTGCGCTACTCTGGTATCATCACGTACCTTCACCGCCTATTTTGTGATATATGTTGTGGGGCCCCGGCCAGACCTTCTAGTATATACCATATGAACGGATGGGGTTGTTATATTTTTGGTATCAGAGCTGTCTTGGTCTTTCCCTCTCGAAGTCATGGTCGACTTCTTTTGTGAGGTGGCGAGCACGTGTCTGTGCAAACCACGTTAACACATTTGAACTCCTGAATGTCCATGATAGGAATGCAAATTCTTGTGTTTGAGGAACCTGCGTGTTCCTATTTTGTGTTGTTTGCTTGTGTAAGGCCACTAATGTGCGTGTCTTGTCCCCTTTAGGTGACTCGGAGTGGTGCGGGGCAATCGGAGCCCCAGCGTTCAGATGAAAGTACGACACCAACTGAGGTGCCTACACCTCCGCCATCTGCAGAAACCGTGCGACAAATTACTGAGGCTTTGTTTGCGATGTTTCAAGGACATCCGGTTGGGCAGGCGCAAGGGCAGGCACAGCCGGCCATGCGGCTAGAACAGGTGGAGGCGAGGCCAGAACCTGTTGTGGTTGTGAATCCTCGAACCGCTGAGAAGCAGTTGACGCGGTTTATGAGTTTTCACCCGCCGACGTTCTCGGGAGTGGGAGCTGCTGCACAGGTTGAGGATTGGTTATCGCATGTCAAGCGGATCATGACGGCGATTGGAATAAAGGAGCATCAGAAAGTCACCTTAGCGACTTTCCTTCTTGAAGGAGAGGCTATACTATGGTGGGACGAGATGGAGCTGCATCTTTTGGCGGGTTTTCCCTTAACACTAGTATCTATGGAAGAATTCTCTCGACTCTTCCTAGCAAAGAACCTTCTTGCGGCGCAACGGATTTCCATGGAGAATGAATTCCAAAGGCTGACGCAAGGTGATGGCAGTGTGGAAGCTTACTTGCATGAGTTTACACGCTTAGGGCGGTATGCGGGTTCGATATTTGCTGATGAGCAGAGGAAGAAAAATAGGTTCTATGAAGGACTGCGGGACGAGTTGAGGTGCTTTCTAGTTCTGTGAACCAAGGCTTCCAGGCGTTGGTCGACACTGCGAGCGCATTGGAAAAAAAATATGAAGAGGGTGCTGGGGAAGAGGGCTTTGGCTGTGACGCAACCGAAGTGGAAGGTGCCCCGACCTGGGAAACCATTTTATAAGAAGAAATGGGGCAAAAAGTCCAAGACAAGTAGACAAGCTCCTTCATCAGTTGCATCGGGAGGAACGTCGGGGGATACCTTAAGGGCGGATACTCGTACAAGCTTTAATTGTGGACGGGTGGGGCATATAGCCCGAGAGTGTCGGGTGCCTCCAAAGAATGAAAAGAAGGCGGGAGCGTCGTATGCGGAGATGGGCAAGGCAGTAGTGGACTCCTCTTCCTCGCAGGTGCAGCCCCGGGTCTACATTCTTGGCCTGCAGGAGGCCATCAAGCAGAGTGATGTCGTCACAGGTATGCGTTTAGTTTGGCATATTATATTGCTTGTATGCTTTGCTTAGTGCATATATGTATGCGGTTTGTGTGTGACATGATTGTTACAGGTTTTGTGATGATTCGGGACACGCTGGCGCGAGCACTGTTTGATACATGTGTATCACATTCTTTTCTGTCTAGTGAGTTCATAGCGCGGCTTGGGGTACTTAGTCGTGCAAAGACAGATAGAGTCAGAGTGGTGTTTCCGAATGGCTGTTGGATGCTTGCGGATCAAGCTTGTGATGTGGCGGTCCAAATAGGAAGTCGGGATTTCAGTTTGACTGCATCTGTATTGCCAATATCGGAATTCGACGTGATATTTGGTATGGATTGGCTTGCGGAGCAGCATGCCTTGATTGATTGCCAGTCCAAAGAAATCACGTTGGGCCAGAATACCGAACAAGAGACAAAGTTCGCGGGTATGCAAGGAGTGTGCGGGACGTTGATGTCTGCACTCCAAGTAGTCAAGGCTGTTTGAAAGGGTGCGGAGTGTTACTTCGCACTGATTCAGGCTGTTGAGCCTAAGGCCAGTGTGGATGATGTTCCGATTGTTTCGAAATTTGCAGATGTGTTTCCCAAGGATCTCCCTGGGCTACCACTCCAGCGGGAGATTGACTTCACAATTGAGTTGGTGCCAGGTGCGAAACCTGTGGCCCGCTCGCCATATCGCGTCCCGCCGAAAGAGATGTTTGAGTTGAAGGTCCAACTACAAGAATTGCTGGAGCAAGGTTATATACGCCCAAGCATGTCACCGTGGAGTATGCCTGTGCTTTTTGTGAAGAAGAAAGACGGTGGGTTGCGGTTATGTATTGACTACCGTGAACTGAATAAGCTGACCGAGAAGAATAAATATCTGATACCCCGGATTGAAGATTTATTCGATCAGCTGGTGGGCTCGACCGTCTATTCAAAGTTGGGCTTGAAGTCTGGTTATTACCAGTTGAGAATTTGGGAAGGTGACATTCCCAAAACCGCATTTGGAACGCGTTATGAGCACTATGAGTTCACAGTCATGCCATTTGGACTGTTCAATGCGCCCTCGGTGTTTATGGATTTGATGCACCGCACGTTCCGAGAGTACCTGGATCTGTTTGTGATAGTGTTCATTGATGATATCCTGGTATACTCGAGATCGGAAGCCGATCATGAGAAACATTTGCGGTTGGTGTTGAATACATTGAGGCAAAATCAGCTCTATGCCAAGTTCTCGAAGTGCGAGTTTTTGCTATCGTTAGTGGCTTTTCTGGGCCATGTGGTGAGTAGAGCGGGCATAGCTGTGGATCCAATGAATATAAGGGTCATACAAGAGTGGCTGGTGTTATCTTCAGTGGCCGAGGTCAGGAGCTTCCTTGGAATAGCAGGCTACTACCGAAGATTTGTTGAAAACTTCTCATGGATTGCTTTGCCGCTAACCACGTTGACGTGAAAAGATCAGAAGTTCGTTAGGATGCCAGAGTGCGTGCGAGCTTTTGAAGAGCTGAAGGTTCGGTTGACCATGACGCCGGTGTTGTCTTCGCCAAGTGGGACCGATGGATTTGTTATTTATAGTGATGCCTTAGGAGCGGCTTAGGCTGCATTCTTCTGCAGAATGGAAAGGTAATTGCTTATGGCTCACGCCAGCTGAAGGTGCACGAGCGAAATTATCCCGTCCATGACCTGGAATTAGCGGCGGTGATTTTTGCACTAAAGTTGTGGCAACACTATCTTTATGGAGTGAAGGTGGAGATCTATACAGATCACAAGAGCCTTAAATACCTGTTGGAGCAGAAGGACCTGAACATGCGGCAAAGAAGGTGGTTGGAGTTCCTTGGGGACTACACTTTCGAGATTCACTATACGCTCGGGAAGGGAAACATAGTCGCGGATGCCTTGAGTCGGAGAGCTCCGGCTAGAGCGAGTTGGTTACAAAGGCATGATGAACGTCTCATCCAGGAGCTAGAAGCGTTAGAGATTTATTGTGTTGACAAGAATTCTACCGCCAATGCATGTCTGAACTGGACGGAGGTGCAATGTGACCTTGCAGACCGGATTCGACGAGCAACGGAGTTAGATGAAGATCTCCTACGCTATGCAAAAGCTGGGCCAGAAGGGAAGTTCTCCTGGAATGATGGTCTTTTGCGTAAAGAGGGCCGTTTGTGCGTCCCAAATGTGGATAAATTGAGGGAAGAACTGATGTATGAAGCGCATTATACAAAGTATTCCATTCATACCGGGAGCACGAAAATGTTCAATGATATGAAAAAGCTATTCTGGTGGCCAGGGCTAAAGAGATATGTTGCCCTCTATGTGGCCAAATGCCAAAGATGTGCGATGGTGAAGGCGGAATGCCAAAAGCCTGGTGGTGATTTGAACTCGCTGCCGAATACAGAGTGGAAGTTTGATGACATTTCCATGGATTTTGTGCACGGGTTGCCGAGATCTCAGTGAGGAAATGATTCCATCTGGATAATTGTTGACAGGCTAACTAAAGTGGCACATTTTCTACCAAACAAGCGAGATGATTCGGTGGAAAGTTTGGCAAAGCTGTATGTGGAACAGATTGTACGGCTTCACGGTGTTCCTCGAAGCATCGTAAGTGATCGAGATGGGTGATTCACGTCAAAGGATTGGAGGCTAGTTCACCGAATGTTGGGCACGAAGTTGACATTCAGTACGGCCTTTCATCCCCAGACAGATGGCCAAACTGAAAGAACCAACAGGATTATGGAGGACATGCTCAGGACGTGCGTCCTAGACTTCGGAAAGAGATGGGAAGATCATCTCTATATGGTGGAGTTTCCCTATAATAACAGCTACCAGGCAAGCATTGGGATGGCACCATATGAAGCTTTATATGGAAGGAAGTGTCGTACTCCCTTGGCTTGGGTAGAAGCGGGCGAAGCTCGAGTGTATAATCAAAATGAAGTCGATGAAGCAAATTCAACCATTCGTACTATTCGAGAGAAGCTACTCATTGCTCAAGATCGTCAAGCGAAGTACTACAACGCCAAGCACCGGAACGTGGAGTTCGCGGTTGGTGATTGGGTCTACTTGAAGATCACGCCCTTCAAAGGTGTCTCCAGGATTCGACGTTTGAAAAAGTTGAGTCCAAGATATTTGGGTCCCTTTGAAGTGGTCGAGCGATTCGGAGAAGCGGCATATCAGCTAGCTCTTTCGGCAAACTTGGGTGGATTACATGATGTGTTTCACATCTCGGTGATTCTGAAGGCCGTTAAAGATCCAGCTTAGGTGATCGCGGATGATCGGGTGCCGGTGGAGTATGGGCTAACAACGAGGGTTACACCCATTCAGATCGAGGATCGAGCCGAGAAACAGTTGCGGAACAAGATGGTCGGGATTGTTAAAGTCCGATGGGACAACTGTGGCTGTGAGGAACTTACATGGGAGCGAGAGCAAACCATGCGAGTAGAGTTTCCCGAGTTGTTTCTGTAATAAGTGGAGAGTGACAATATGTTGTTGTAACATGAAAATTTGATATTATAACTTTTTGGTTGCTGGTTTCCTTCCTGTGTACGAATTTAGAGGATGGAATTTCTTGTAGGAGGGGAGGGTTGTAACAGCCCAATTTTCAGCAGGCAAAATCTTGGGTGACACGGCCTGGGACACGGGCGTGTCCCAGGGCGTGTCCTGCGTTTGATGAGTGTTCGGGAGGAACAGTCGACGAGTGGTTGACACAATTTGGTCGACGATCGTCGAGTGCTTTGGACACGGCCTGTGACACGGGCGTGTCACAGGGCATGTCAGCACGGTCAACGAACTCAGCCTGACGACTTTGAGCTGGGGCGTGTCTAGTACCGTGTAGGGGCACACGGCCTGGGACACGGGCGTGTCACAGGCCGTGTGAGTCTCAGGTGATTTTGAGATTTTTTTTCAGCCCGATGAACACGGCCACAGACATGGGCGTGTCTGAGCGGCAATCGTCAAACGGAAATCGTCGAACACTGGGCCAATCGTCGAACGCTGGGCCATCTCGACGATCGCTGCCCGATCGTCGAACGGATATCGTCGAACGCGCTGATCTTCGAACGCAAATCGTCAAACGCGCTGTTTGTCGATCGCTGGTGAGATCGACGATCACTGGCGAGCTCGACGATTGCTGCCTGATCGTCGAACGCAGATCATCGAGCGCAGACCTGTGTCACGGGCATAACTTTGGGCGTGTCCCGTGGCGGTGACCTGTTTTGGGGATAAGGCGGGTTGAGCACCGCTTTGAGTACACGGCCTGTGACACGGGCGTGTCACAGGGCGTGTCACAGGGCGTGTCGGACGCGAAAATTGATTTTCCCGATTTCTCGTGGTCGTTCATTTCCTTCAGCTGAGATCCAAAGGCTGAGCCTCTTTCCTACTTCCTTAAGGCCGAAAACAGAGAACATATTATCATTTTGTTATTGCCTTCATCTTTCTAAAAGTTTAGAGAGAGAAAGGGAGAGGAAGGAGGAGGAAGAAGAAGGTCTGCTTGCTGGTGGAGCTTGAGAGGGTCAAGCTAAGATCAGAGGCCAATTTTGCGGAGGAAAAGCTCTTCCGAGCCAGCTAGGAACATCATGGCACCAAAGCGGTCTTCAAGGGTAACAACTTTTCTTCCTAGCCATATGAAGGCTTCCTTTTTGGCATATGTTTGTGATTCCCCCACCAAGAGGTGGCTGATTTTGGGAGTCTTTGGGTTGATTCATGAGATCCCCTTTGTTGGCATATAGATCCGGAAATGGAGTACGGAATAGGCATGCTGTGTGAAGCCCATCTGGACAGGTTGGTCTGGATTGGTGATGTTGCATACAAATCGGAGAAGACTCCGTGATAAACGTGTAGTTTAAGGAGTAAACGGGTTATGCCTGTGAAGGGTAGTTGTAGGAAGTACTGGTGTGACTAGGAGAGGCCCTTTGTAATGCTTGATGTCGTAGGTGGTACCTGTGAAGAGAGTAGCAGGAAGTACTGGTGTGCCCAAGAAAGATCCCTAACATTTGTGATATGGCGGTGTCATACCTGTGAACGAGTAATAGGAAGTACTGGTGTACCCAGGAAAGACCCGCTAATGTTGTGAGATGAATGGGTGTAATAGAAATACCCAGGCTTGAATGCCAAGAACAGGATTGGTGAGACCGACCCGCGCCTTTGATTAAGCCGCGAGTACGCCGTACTCGGTGAAGGCAAGGCGATTTGAGCAACGGGGGGTGGAGGATCCGACCTGCGTTATGTCCGTCCGACGTGGATCAGACGGTGCGGTCTGTTGGAGCACATAGAGAGAGTCTTAGGCATGCGTGCCATGACACAATGGGGGGCTATGGGCCATCCCGGTGTATTAAGACTAGAACTCCGGCTGCACGCCATGGAGTAAATGCTCAAGTGAGTTGTCGTTGGGCTGTGACCCTGATACGGTGGTGGGAAACTGATTTGCCAGTACACCAAGAATGTGCCCTGAGTGCACGGACCGTTGGGCCGGGTGGCTGACGGTTATGATGGCATGTGTGCGTGAAAGCACATTATAAGAGATTTATTGCCATGCTTGTGATATGATATGCCTGCAGGGAAGATTACCGCTGCCCCGAGAAAAGGGGTAGGGTCGTTATAATTTGGTCAGCTGAACGCTGACTGTTGCTTCTGTTTGCCACCGTTGGGTGGATTGTCATTATACAGGTGCTGGAGAGCCAAGCGGGACGCATAAAGGTTGATGTCCCTACTGCTGTTGCTGCTGCTAGCCCTTGAAGGCTAATTGGATGAATGTTGTGTTTTCTTTTAATGTGGCCGGCCTGCGCGCCAATGTTTAGGCCACTGTTTGAAAGCCATGTAAGGCCATAAGGCCAACTTTCGTGTTGTTGTAAGACATTCCTATTATATATATACAATGTGGAGTTGTTTTATATGTTGGACATTCAAGTGTGGAGTTCAAAGTGTTAGTATAGGCTTCCACTAGAATGCAATGTGTTAAGGTGCGCTGCGCTACTCTGGTATCATCACGTACCTTCACCGCCTGTTTTGTGATATATGCTGTGGGACCCCGACCGGACCTTCTAGTATATACCATATGAACGGATGGGGTTGTTACAAAATGAGCAACACCAAAAGAGGTAGCTAGAGAAGTAGACTTCTTCGAGGTAGTATCACATGCAGCGGGTTGAAGATGAAGATGCTTGACCCAGCAATAATCAACAAGGTGACCGGTCATACCACAATAAGAGCAGAGATATTTAGAGAAAGTGCGTCCAACAGAATGTCCTCCACGATAACTAAGAAAATCATGACGAGCCTGATGAACAATAGTGTTAGGAGGTGGTGAAGAGGCAAGCTAATGGCGCTAAAGGAGAGTAGTAACAACCGAAATGCGAGCAGCAGTAGTATCCAAATTAGAAGTATCAGTCTCTCCAAGAATTATTTGTCGAATCATAACATAAGGCTCAGGCAATCGAATCAAATAGCACACCACTAGAAGCTCCTGAAAGTATTTATGTTGCCCAGTGAGATCAGCAAAGAAGGTGTGATTCTGAAAAAGTTAAGCACCAAGAGCTTGAACTTCCTGATAAGCAGTAGCAGGAGTCGTGATTGGTCGAGCAAAAAAGTCTGCATATAGTATATATATGCGTGAAGTTTGTGCAGCATTAGAGTATAGAGTAGCAAGATGATTCCAAGGAGCTTTAACTATTGTATCATGTTGAATAACAGGAAGACACCCATCAGACAAACAGTTAGCAAGTTATGTTCTCACCAAAGCATCACTGACATCCCAATGATCAAAAGATGCAGACCCATATGCAGAAGGGTCATCAGTATGATGATGATGCATAAGCTGAGAGTGTAGAAGAAAAATAAATAAAACACTCCAGTCGGGATAATTCGGTTCAGTGAGCTTGGAAGAGGTACCCAAACTACCAAAAGTAGTGAAAGGAGCGGATAGAACAAGGGGTGCAGATTGAGTTAGGGAAGAAGAGAAATCTGACATCTCCATAGAAAGAGGAAAAAACGGATATAAAGGGAAAGCCGCACAAACAAAGGGAGAGACTGCACAAAGAACAAGAAAACTGACAAAGAGACTCTAACTACACGGTTAGAGGAAGATGCTGGTAAAGAGGAGAACAAATAGCAGAAGGTGCTAACAGATCAAGGCCGCGCGAACAGAGCGAGACTGCGTGAACACAATAAAGTCAGGCCGCAAGAAGAGAACTAATCGCAGGAGGTGCGAGTTGCAAAGGGAGGGAAGGAGGGGGGTAAGACTGAAGAAACTGTGAAAAGAAGAGCAAGTAGTTAGAACAAACAGAGAACGCTGGCGCTGCTAGGGGAGTGAATAGCAAACCAGAGCAATTGACTAGTTAACTCTGATACCATGTAAGAAAACATTTAAATAACAGAATTTTTATTGCTCAAAAAAGATAAATAATACAATGGTATGCCCCTTATTTATAGAAGATGAGGGAGAGAGCAAGAATAAAATAGGCGATGTGAGACTAAATACAAGCCGCGCGGGATATGCAGTTTGAATAGATCAAACCGCATGACTAAGAAGCTTCTGTGCGGCTTCTGGCAATTATTTGATGGCTTACCGGAAACCTCTAAGCTCCATTTATGGTCAGGCCACTAGAACACGACTGCGAGAAACTCGGAGTGTACTGCACCTTGCTACTAGCCCGTAGCTGCATTCTGTCCACCAGACCGCAACTTCAAAACCTGAAAATTACCAATCTCCAACTGTGGTTAGTCCACCAGACCATAACTACAAGTTAACAAACCGCCCGGATTGATTTGTGACTATCAAACTTCATCTATGGTTTGACAAACTGCCAGGACTAAACTGCGGATTGTCAAACCGCCAGGACTTGCCAAACCAAACTATTAGTCTTCAAGACAAAATAGTAGTCCGCCCGGGCATGATTACCTTAGCCAAAACGCCAGAACTAACCACCTGTCCGCTCAGACTCCAAAAGCTCTAATAGGGGAGAAAGCCGAAAGACCTAACGAGAGGTAGCAGTTGCACCAGTCTAAATATCATGGAAGTGGAAATTTGATAAGCAATGTTCAATCGTGGGGGTTAGCCATGGTGGGATAAGAGACAAAAAATAAGTAATATATCACAGGCATGCGCTCGCACGCGCACAACACTAGCGCGCGCGGTGCGCGCCTTGCGCATGTTGGAACCGTTGTTTTACATTCCCTATGTTTGAGAATAGCAAATCCCGGGCTGTATTTGATCACGTCTTGTGTTGATAAAGTGTGATGGTTGACAAGTTCAAGCAAAGAAAAGAAGTCTCATATGGATTTAACGCAGAGTGATAGAAGTTACCGCCAGGCAGTAGCCATGAATTAATTGGGCAGAGCTCTCGAGAACCTACCGCTCAGTGCTAGTTCTACCTCCCATGCTAGCTCAATGAATTAATTGGACAATGATCTCAGGATCCTATTGCGCATGCGCTAGCATGGTACCGCTCTTTGGTAACCCATTCAACGCCTCAAGGCGTTGAGAGTGTTGAGGCAACACTACCGTCGGACGCTAGCATGGTATCGTGTCGAGGTAGTCCACTCAATTCTTCAAGGCGTTGAATGCATTGAGGCTGACATATCAATGGGTGCTAGCATTGTACCGCATCGCGGTTGTCCACTCAATGCTTCAAGGAGTTGAGGGCATATAGACAAGCCGACTGTCGGGCGTTATCTACTTACCGCGCCGTGCTAGCATTAGAAAAAGGAAAATATTCATTTTGAATATTTTCCAAATGTAGAGGACAGCTGACACATCAAGCACGTGAACCTACCGCCGGTCGCTAGTATTACCACCGACGGTAGCCTATTTTCACGAAGACATACATAAAGCCACCTCGATTTCTGTACCTATTACCTAAGATGAAAAAGTACAAGTTCGTGTATTCCAGGGTTCGGTCGCTTCTTTGTGTTCCGTTCCAATCATCTTCATCGAAGAACAAGAAAGCCGTCTCCCTCCCATTTGCTCATGAAGAACTCCGGTGATCCAAGATCTAGATCGATTACGAAGAGCTGACCGGTTTCTTCCATACGAAGATCTCAAGCATCAGTCGCAGATCGCTCGATGGAGACATCTTCTAGAGGGAGAACTTAATCTTTTAGATTCTTTACATCTTTATTCTTGTAATCTTTTCTTTTTCTGAATTTTGTTGTGAGGAAAATCGATCGGTAAGGGTCATCGGAATTCGGGTAGGATTTCGCTGAAAATCATCCTGGGGTAGGGACGTCTAGATCGGAGGATTTAACGGGGCTCTAAGACCCTTCCTTGGAGGTGAAGTGTCGGCTAGAAGACCTTTCTTGGAGGGAAATGGATAGAGCCAACCAGTCTGTGGAGCGGTTTGGTATAGAAAACAAAAGAATTCTTTTTATCTTCACTGCCTTCTCTCCCCGGCATCACGGGGATCATAATTTTGTGATTGTAAACATTTTGTTGTTTTAATTTCTTACAATAAATATTATTATTGCTTCATTGTTTCTGCTGCGATTGTTAGACTGAATTACTCTGTGTGGTGTACATGTAATTTCATATAGGAAAACGAGTTCATAGACTCACCACCGCGTGTTAGGAACCTAACATCCCATGGTAGCTTCAAGGACTTGATTTTCTGGGACAGAATATTTTTAAATTTCTATTAACATGAAAAAACTTATTCACCCCCCTCTAAGGTTGGCCACTAGATCCAACAAGTGGTATCAAAGGGAAGTTACTTCTAAAGGCTTAATATCCTGAAGTAATATATCCAACTCTGTTCACGCATTTTCTAGGGGACAAGGTGTGAGTAGACCTCTGTTATTCACGGGGAGTGACTATAGTCACTGGAGAACCCGGATGAAATTTTTTCTGATGACTCAAAGTATGGACGTATGGGCCATGTTAGAGACAAAATACACTGCACCCACGGTCACTATAGGTGATACCGTCATAATCAAACCAAACGATAAATGGGATGATGCAGATAAGCTTAGTTGTGCGAACAATGCTAAGGCTATGAACTCTCTATTCTGTGCATTAAATAAAACTGAATTCAATAGAATCTGTAACTGTGAAACTGCTTATGATATTTGACGCTTACTTGAACTTACTCATGAAGGTACTTCGCAGGTGAAAGAGTCGAAGCTGTTATGACTCGAGACTGAATATGAATAATTCCGGATGGAGATCAACGGGAAACATGACAACATGTATACACGATTCACCAAGATCGTCAATGCCTCAAGATCCCTCGGGAAGAACTTTTCAAATTGAGATCTGGTGAGGAAGATCTTGCGATCTTTGCCTCCTCTCTTCAACCCGAAGGTGACTGCGATTGTCGAATCTCATGATATCAGCACCATGGAGATAGAAAGCCTCATCGGTAATCTGAAGACACACGAACTTGAACTAAAGATTCAAGCGGAGGAGTAACCCAGGGAGGTAAAGAGGAAGGGACTAGCGTTGAGGGCTGCAAGGGAGAAAAAGGCTGCTCAAGAATCTGAGGAATATGATGAGGAAAGGCTCTACATTCGAGATTTCAAAAAATTCATGAAGAATACCAAGAAGTAGGGACAAGTTAAGAATTTCCTAAAGAGAGAAGCTGGAGAAGCCCGAAGGGGGACCAAGCCGGTAAAGGAAGCATAAAGCAATGATGAGAAGTCCTAGCCTAAGTGTTATCACTGCCACAAGCCTGGGCACATAAAGAGGGACTGCCCAAGGCTCCAGAAGAAGGAAAAGGAAAAGCTAAGCACGCACAAAGAGAAGAAGAAGGTACAGAAGGCGCTCACGTGGGATGAAGATGGATCTGACGAATCAAGCACTTCAGACTCTGGCTCTGAAAGCGAGGCAAATCTATGCCTCATGAGAAGGACTCGAGAAGAATCTGACAACGAGTGCAGTGTCTAGAGCGACACTAAGGTATGTCCACCCACATATTCTGAACTTCTTGAAATTTATGGACATTTATGTGAGAAATTAGATAGTGTGATTCTTGAGAAGAAGTCCATATGAAATGAGAATAAGAAAATCAAAAAGGACTTTGAAAATTTAAAGAATGAACTAATAAAAAGTCGCAAAAAGAAGATCGAATGTCTAGAGTGTCCTCACTCGATGTCAATGATCGAAGAACTAAAAAAAGTCTCTCCAAGGCATCATTGAGAACAACCAGTCTCATCAATGAAAAGAATGCCTTGGAGAAAAGACTTCAAATGTATCTTGCCAAGATAGAGGAAGACAAAAAGAAATTTGCAAATTGGTGTGTAATGCTGGTTACTGAAAACACCGCCTTAAAGTCAAGGATCCATGATCTCAACTGTGTTGTCCAAAAATTTGGAATAGGCCAAAAATCGCTAGACATGCTATTGGGAGCACAGTGTCATGAATCTGTAAAATTTGGACTGGGTTACGTGAGTCCAATGTTACCACCAAGCGAAAATCACCATTATGCCAAACCCAGGACTAATGCTAACAAATCTAAAAATAAGGTCAAAAGTTATGGAAGGCTATCCACATCCTCAAGCACAAGCTCTAGTAACACGATAAAGGTAGCATCCACTGTTTACACATTGTATGCAAACTGTCATAAGTTTGGTCACACATCGGTCTCGTGTTTGAGGAAAGTTGCTAATAAAAATTTATAAGTCTGGCTCCCAAAGTCTTCTACCTATCGTATGGGTGTGACAACTTGGGTAAGCAGATCTTTACCCTCATCTTCTTGTTAGGAGTGTTTTCATGCTAAGGATACGGGGAACATGTGGTACTTGGACTCTGGTTGCTCCAAGCACATGACAGGAGATAAGATAAGTTCCTTAGCCTGGAGAAGAAGAAGGGAGGCATGATGATATTTGGGGACAATAGCAAAGGTCATATACTTGGAATCAGCACCATTGGTAACAAGCCATTCTCAATTTCTAATATTTTGTATGTAGTTGGACTTAAGCATAATCTTATTTCTATTAGTCAATTTTGTGATAAGGGTCTCAATGTTATATTTGAATCATCTACAAACACTTGAAAAATTATTGGTGCAAAAATTACTAGTGTATTTCTTGTAGCTCATAGAACTCATAATATCTATACTATTAGTTTTGATGATATATCTGCATCTGATTTGAAATGTCTAGTTAACAAGAATGAAGAATTAGATCTTTGGCATAGGAGATTAGAAAATTTCTGAAGTAAGCTTATTGTTAAACTATCTAAGAACAAGCTAGTTCATGGACTCCCCACACTTAGTGGTAGTCTAAAATCCTTATGTGGTCCATGACAAAATGGCAAATTTGTTAAAACCTCATTCAAAAGTAAAAATGACGTTTCCACGACTAGACCACTAGAACTCATTCACATGGATCTTTTTGGTCCCCTCAATACGTGTTGTCTAGGTGGCAAACGATACATGTTCGTTCTTATAGATGACTATTATCGTTACTGCTGGACTATTTTTCTTGCAAATAAATCTGACACCTTTAGCGAATTCTCAAATCTGTGCAAGAGACTTCAAAATGAGAAAGAGCTAAAAATTAAAGGCATTAGATCGGATCATGGAGGTGAGTTTGAAAATGATTACTTCACAAACCTGTGTGACACTTTATGGATAAGACACGAATTCTCTGCCCCTCACACCCCACAATAGAACAGAGTTGTAGAGAGAAAGAACTAGACTCTTCAAGAGTTAGCACACATAATGCTCGCCGAGTTCGGCTGCCACGTTATTTTTTGGATGAAGCAGTTAACACACCGTGCTATGTGATGAACAGAGTAATGATTCGCCCCCTTATTAAGCAACCTCTGTATGAATTATACTTTGATAAAAAATTGTTCGTGTCGTATTTAGGGTCTTCGGTTGCCCATGTTTTGTTATAAACACTAAGGATCACTTAGGGAAATTTGATGAAAAACTTGATCTAGGAATCTTCTTAGGATACTAGAGTACAAGTCGTGCCTATAAGGTCTACATTAGGAGAACCTTAGTTGTTGAAGAATCGGCTCATGCACACTTTGACAAAAATATCCCAACCGAAGTACCTAGGCTGAATGAAGACGAAATTGATGATGGTGCACAGTTAGAAGTAGGGAGTGAGGAGAGAGTATCATCGGATGACGTTCCAATTCATGAAGATGAATATAAGCCTCAGAGTACTCTTAATTTCTTGAAGGAGCATCCTCGAGAACTAGTAATAGGAGAGCCCTCTCATGGAGTCAGCACTCGATCTGCACTACATGAATCATTTTCAAACTTATGTTTTCTATCTGAAATTGAACCCAAGAACATCTCAGAAGTCTTAAATGATGAATCATGATTCTTGGCTATGAATGAGGATCTAAATCAATTTAAGAGGAGTAAAGTCTGGGTTTTAGTAGAGCATCTAGATAGTCATTAGCTTAAAGGTTTGAAATGGGTCTTAAAAATAAACTTGATGGAGAATCTAGGATAACTTGGAATAAATCTAGGTTGGTGGCACAAGGATACTATCAGATAGAGGGCGTGGATTTTGATGAATCTTTTGCACTGGTTGCACGTCTTGAGTCCATCAGTATGTTGTTGGCGTTTGCAGGTTATAAACAAATGAAATTATATCAAATGGATGTTAAGAGTTCAATCTTAAATGGATATATCAAGGAAGAGGTGTATGTGGAACAACCACCTGGATTTAAGAATGCCGCAAACCTGAACCATATATATAAGTTGGTGAAAGCCTTATATGGATTGAAGTAAGAACCCCCTGCTTGGTGTGATAGGCTCACGACCATTTTACTAGAACATGGTTTGGGATGGGTAGGGCGGACACCACTCTATTTATGAAGCACAAAAACCTAGATATAATTATCTTACAAATCTATGTGCGTTTTGGGTTTGAGAATCTGAAATAAGTCAAAACTCCTATGAGTGCTTCTCTTAAATTAGGAAAGGATGAAAGTGGCATTTTAATTGATCAAATTGTGTTTAGAGGTATGATAGGATCATTGCTATATTTGTGTGCCTCTAGGACTGACATCACATTTGCGGTAGGTATGTGTGCTAGGTACCAAGCCGATCCTAGAGAGTGAGTTTTGAAAGCGGTAAAGAATATCTTTAGGTATCTTATAGGAACACAGAATCTTGGACTCTGGTACCCACACACCCCCAATTTCACACTTCACGGGTAGTCTGACTCTGATTATGCGGGATGTTCACTTGATCGCAAGAGCACAAGTGGTACATGTAATTTCCTAGGCCCTGCATTAGTCACCTGGTCAAGCCGCAAACAGAACTCGGTTGCACTCTCCACTACTGAAGCCAAGTATATCGCCTTAGGAAGCTGTTGCACACAAGTAATGTGGTTGTATCAGACGTTAGAGGACTTTGACCTAACTTGTAGGAACGTTACACTGAGGTGCGACTACATGAGTGGCATAGACTTGATAAATAATCCAGTGCATAATTCAAGATCAAAACAAATTCACGTGCGTCACCATTTCATTCGAGATCACATTAAAAAGGAGAATGTGAGAGTAAGCTTCATTGGCATTGATGACCAACTTGCTGATATATTCAATAAACCACTCCCAGATGCATGTTTCTCATTACTTCGACTCGAGCTGGGCATTTTGTACCTCTCTTCCTAGTCTTCGTTTTTATTTGTTTGTGTGTTTTTTCTTTCTTTGGTTATTTTTGTCTGTCTCATTTTTTTTTTTTGCATGTGTGTTAGTTATTTGAGTTCCTTTGTTGATTTTTTTAAAAAAACAAAAAATATATATAAAAACTAAAACAAAAAACTGTGAATTGATCATGCCTTACAGGCACACATTACCTGAACTTAGGCTATAACACGTACATACAATATTTCAGTTAAGAAGTGCTAATCAGTGTGAAAAGTGTCCCCGATCATGGTGTACGTGTCAAATCTATAGGTGCTTGGACACTGAGTGTGACATTACATGTTAGTGTATGTTGACTATGCATCTAGGTATGTGTGAAGAGTTAGATAGGGAAATGACTTCACACTATTCACCCATCCTTAGATGGAGCACTCGTGTACAAATACTAGGTTTACATGCTATAACTTGTGACATTGTATCTTAACACGTTAGGAATACTTTGAAAAATCAATGTCACGATATATATATATGCGTATATGAAGATCAAAACTTTGGGTCAAATCTCTAGTGCTAAAGTGTTATGTATACAATTTAAAGTGTATCTATCTAGGTGGATAGATTTCGATTGACTCGAGGCTCCTTGAACTCACAAAAAATATATAAAAGTGATAGCTCAAAGCAAACTAACCAGACAAACTATGCATGATATCAAATGTCATGTCAAGGACCCCCCCATGCACTACCCATTCCTCTTGATAAGTCTTTGAGCATTGTGAGGATGAGCACCTTAGATTAAAGAGTCATTTCGATCTTGTGCATTGACTCTAACTTAAGCTTAGTGCCCTTAGTTTAAGTCTTGGTATGACATAGATAGACATGTGACTTGATTGTTCACTCTATATCTCTTGTGTTAGTGTTTTAAAAGATCGAGATAAAACATGTAACATATGCTATTTCTACTTGGTGTTTTCTCTCTTGTTGTTGCTACACGTACACATCGTTGCCTTATTTAATGCTTCCATGCTTAAGAATTGGATTGAAACTCCACTATATATTTTTCGCACATAGGTACTAGCACAAGATTTATACTTTTGACGCTAACAATGTTTAAATATGAATTACTCTATAACTCTCGTAGAACTATATTGTTCCTCGTTGTGTGCTTAGTCTACTTTGTTCTGTCCAATCCATATAAATTCTACAAAATGACTTATTTTATGTTAGTGTACTCCACTCTTATGTATGTCTATGTGTTTGGTATTGTATCCACAATAATCTAGTATTGAAGAAGGACCCAGTTAAGCTAAAATGAATTGTGACTGTATTTGATGTTGCTTTTTAGTTATGTACTTGCAGGTCTATAATACCAAGTACACACCAATGCTAGGTTATAGTGGGTTAGTAAACACAGGACTATACAATGTAATTCCTCATTGTGTAGGTCATGGTGTTGATTCACGTGTAATCTCTCTATTGGGGTGTACTTCTATACCAAGTACAAGAGAAAGCTCAAGGATGGTCAAGAGTTAGACCCAGGAAAAACAGGAATTTTACCTAAGTAAAATTCGAGGAGTATGGTTGAGCTTACACGTCGAATTCGTCGAGTATCATCATTGATACATGCCAAATCCGTCGTGTATACTTACCAATACCCGTCGAATTCGTCGTATATACTTAGGGTAAATTCATTGGAGTAGTGAAAAATTCACCAAGCAAAAATTCGCCGAGTATCGTTGTGCATTCTCGCCGAATTACTCGAATGTATCTAATGATACTCAATGAATTCGTCGAATATGCTAAGTGATACACGCCGAATTCGTCGAGTCCAGTCGACAGTATTTGTCTAGATTTTTCTAAGTTCAATTCATTGAATATCATGACGTCGAGAGCATTGAGTAATCACAACGCTATTCGACGAATGCAACTGTAGGCGTTTATTGCATCGAGTCTGTTGACCAATACTCGACGAAATCATTCAGTATGCCTGGTGATACTAGACGAATTCATCGAGTATGACTCCTTTCCATGTCGTTGAGTGACCAGCCAGCCTGGGAAGATTTGGCTAAGTAATATTCGTCGTATATCAAGATGTAATTTGTGAGTATCAATATGATACTAGACAATACTCGACAAATTTGACTTGTCATTTTTCCAATATTTTCAAATCCAGTGATGGGTTTAGTCGGCAATGCACAGTAACTTTTAGGGTTCAGTTTTTGGAATTCCATTATAGTCGTTGCTTCGATTCTCTCTCTTTATATGTTAGGATGGATTTCGAATTCAAAAATCTTAATAATCTTGCTAATTGCTATTTTGAAATCACAAAGTCTTTCCAAATTCGCAAACCGACGACTCGACCTACCGATTGCGTGATTCCTTCCGTTCGGCCCCCGGTGACCAACATGATTCCTCGTCTTCGACTTTTACGACTGGATTGCTTCTTCTCTCAAGATCTATACTACTCTAGATCTAGTCGTTCGAAGATTGAAAGTTCACAATTCAACGTCTTCAAAGCCTTCCACTTTTCGAGTTCTTCAAATTTCAAGATCTACTATTTCAAAAAACATCGGAGCGAAGACTTTTGATCATTATTCTTGTATAGCAATAATCATTTACTATTGTAGGAGATTATTTCTCTATATTTTGTAGATCCGTTTGTGGATCGAGTTTGTAGATCCATTTGTGTATCGAGTTTGTAGATCTGTATGTGGATCGAGTTGTAGGAGAGTTTGTTCTCCGGGGTGTAGGAGCGTTGCTCCGAGTTGTAAGAATGTTAATAATCTAAGAATGGTGAAGTAGCCGAATCTAACCCTTCGTGCTAGATAGGTGAGGTGGGATAGTGGACATACCCAATACGGGAAACCACTATAGATCTTTGTGTTTGTGTGCTTGTTTATTTTTGAGTAATTTTTTAATCCGCGAAAAGGCACAAACATCACCTATTCACCCCCATCTAGGTGATTTAGGTAGACACAAGATACTTTGAATTGGTATCAGAGGGCTGTTTTGTTAGATAAGGCTTACACCTTGAACAAGATCCATGATCTAGCATTTAGAGATTCCGCATATTCACCCATGGATAGAAGCAAGGACATGTCATCCATGAAGCTGCCTGTATTAACTAAAGAGAATTTTTCCCATGTGGAAAGAAAGAGTTAGGTTCTTCATGGAAGCTGCTGATCCTAGAATTTTTCAGATAGTGGAAGAAGGACCACATATTCCTACACAACCATCATCTCTGAACCCAGGCATTCAGACTCCCAAGAAGATGGTGGATTTAACGAAGGATGGAATTGTTTTGGTATCCTTGGATAAGAAAGAGAAGAACATCTTTGCATGCGCAGTGGATGACTCTATGCTCCAAAACTTATTCCACTTCAAGTCTGTCAAGGAGATATGAGATTGCTTAATAGTTCTGATGGAAGGGATTGAAGAAGTTCGAGATGAACAGAGATCTTTACTGAATCAAGAGTACAAAGAATTTAAACAAGGACAAAGTGACACTATTGCTGACAGCTTCGAAAATTTTTTCAAGATCGTCAACGACCTCAAGAACTATGGTCGCACATTAACTAATGGCGGACTTAATGACAATTTTCTAAGATCCTCAACTAAGGAATGTTACACCAAAGTTGATGCCATTAGGGAATTTGGGAAGCTGCTAGAAAACGATCCATAGAACCTGTTTGGCAAATTGGGATTAGAACAGGATTTCCTTCTTCTCAAACCTTGTTTGTCATAGATCTTAAGGCAAGTGGTGATTTACACCCTTGCCAAGCTTTTAACTTGTTTTATTCTATTCTTGTAGGTCATATGGTACTTAGCATAGTCGTGAACCGATAGTCTTGGTGAGGGAGAAACCCTATTAATGTTACAGGAGAATTCTTTTCCAGTGTTGGGATTAACTATTAACTTGGTCTTAATCTAGGTTTAGCTGTAGCCAAAATTAAATAGAGATAGCTAGAATAAGTCTATTAACCTCTATTTAGGTATGTTAACTTTTCTGCCAGCTTTCTGGGTCCTGGAGTTGAGTGGCATTGAGTGGCATTGAGTGGTTGTGCGGCTAAGTGTAAAAGCGTTGAGTGTTCTCTATACACTCAACGAGGCATTGAGTGTGCTGAATGCACTCAACACAATCAAATATTTTCATAGGCTAAGTCAAAAGCATTAAGTGTGCTCTATACACTCAACGAGGCATTGAGTGAGCTAAATACACTCAACACCATCCTTTAAATTTTGAGTCTAAGGCAAAAGCGTTGAGTGTGCTTTATACACTCAATGCGGCATTGAGTGTGTTGAATACACTCAACCCCATCGTTTAAATCCTTGAGTGTGCTGAATACACTCAATATGGCGTTGAGTGTGAAGAATACACTCAACGCCATCAGCTTATTCTGGAGTCCAAGTGTAAAAGCGTTGAGTGTGTTCAATACACTCAACACGGCATTAAGTGTTTTGAATACACTCAACGCCATCGATTTATTTTGAGCTTATGTGTAAAAGCGTTGAGTGTGCTGAATACACTCAACGTCATCCTGTAAAATTATGTCTAAGTATAAAAGTGTTGAGTGAGTGTTATACACTCAACACGGCATTGAGTGAGCTGAATAACACTCAATGCCATCCTATTTTCTGGTTGGCATCGAGAGCGTCGACTGTACTCGATGCGACATCGAGTATACTCGACGCTTTTCTATGGACTTAGTTTTATTTTTGCTGATTCATGGTATATCACCAGTAGGCTAGTTTTGCTAAATAAAATTAGTCTAATGGCTGCTGTTTTCTTCAAGTTTGGTCTTAGGACAATTTTTTTGGGGATTTTTTCCTCCATTTATTGTGGGAGAAGTCCAATGTTTGGTTTATGACTGTGGGTGTGTTGGTGGAGGTGTCTCCCCCACAGGTGTTGTCTATGATTGTTAGTATTTTGGCAGATCTTAGGACCCTGATGGGTTTTTGACTGTGGGTGTGCTGGTGGAGGTAACTCCCCCCACAGGTGGTGTTTTTCCTCGGTTTGGGAGTGTTAAGATATAAGACCTCCTTTCCTTGGGACCTTGTGAAGTTTTATTGTGGGTGTGTCAGCGGAGGTGTCTCCCCCCCACAGGTACCAGATTATGCAGGTGAGTTTGCTCACTAATATTGAGCCGACCTGTTTCTTACTTTTATTTACTTGTATATACATCTTATGAAGCTTAGTTCTTTATTGCACCTAGTTCAAGTATCTTACCCTTATACTTGGTAAGTTTATCATTTACCATGATTTTTATTTCTTAATATGTTTGAGGTTTTGTCAGCTAATCCTGGATTTGGGTTTGGTAACTTTTTTGCCTCCTTGTTTATTGCTTTTACTGACCTTCCTATCACCACTTGTATATTTTTACAGAAGTATTCTTTTCTTATGAATGCCTCAGGATTGGATCAGTAGCCTGTTGAGCGGCTAAGAGTTTTGGATTTAGGCTAGTGTTCTGCAGCTGTCTATTCCTCACTGGTTGTGAGGTAGTTGTTGTTGTTTACTTTTCCTTTAGTTCAGACATACATTATTTTGGTGGGTTTATGTCAGGTTGTTGACACCTACATGATTTTGTTTAATGTTAAGTACTTGCTAGATGCTAAGTCACTTTTGTAGGATTTATTGGTTCCTACTTGCTCTTTGAGAGGTTTTATGCTAGGTTGCATGTTAGATATTTTAAAAGTATAAAAGTATCATTTCTATTACCACATTCATGTCATCTTTTAAAGCTAATGTCACCATATTTTAACTAGTTTACAAACTATTTCTATATTATATTAAAAACTTAGAGGTATGCATTTCATGAGTTGTCCTTTGAGATGTTAATGCCCATGTAGTGTGTTAACCATTGTAAATAAACTATTTTTCCGCAACATATAATTATGTCTTTACTTGTGGAATAGTGATCCACTGAGCCGAGGGATACAACAAATTAATTTAACTTAACTGGATTTTCTTCATAAATACTTATGAATATCATATAAAATGAAGAGTTAGAGTCATGACTAAGAGTCTACAATTATCCCCTGTATGACATAGCATCATGACACGTGTTTTCTCTTACTCTAATATACACTTAAATTTGGAGAAAATACGGGTTGTGACAGTTGGTATTAGAGGGATGGGTTGTTTGGCATTTGGTTGAACAACTATCCCTAGTTAGTGTTGGTTGTCCTGCGTCATTTCCTACACACACCGATGTATCATCAGTACCTCTTGGCTGAAACATGAACACTACACTCATAGCATGATAAGAACTATACGAGGTATATTATGTAGTACGAGATGCATAATATGTGTGTGTATATAGATCCACCAAAGGTGGCAACATGTGACAGTTATGTTGTATGGGATACATAACCAACATCATATGGGTGCACATTAGCACATTTCCTTTTTCATTGCATGCGATGTTATGTAGTATGGGATGCATAACATTTCATGTGTACGCCGCTCATAACATGCATTAAGTACTTTTTAGATTTCATAGCACAACATGCATGACATAACATTACATCTACACATGCGCCAAGCTAAAGATTTACAAGATGACACATGTACAGACATGGTTTTTGGGTCAAAAAGAATAAGAATTCATGCATTCATGGTCTATGCACATGAGTCAAAAAGATGATGGTATATCATCGTAAGTTTAGGCATGACATCATTAATACTATCCATAGAGCAAGTTACCTGCTTAAGCAAGTATTTGTACATGTATTGTTTGAACTAAGATTGGTAGTTCTAGCGGTAAGCTTGGTTTTGATTAGTTATTAGTTGTGATATTAGGTTGTCGAGACGTCCTACGACTAGGTCGACTCCTCAGACTGATGGTTAGTCATCCATAGCTCAGAATGAGGCCGTAATAGAATGATTATGGCAGAGCAACAAAGCTTTGTCTAGGCAAATGTTGGAGATGTAATCGGAGATCCAAGCCTTGTTGACTACTGTGTCAGGATAGCCGCTTAGAGTTCAGGACCCTGCTGTGGGTTAGGTTGTTCCTGCTCCTCTTGTCCCCCCAGCTATGCTGCCACCAATGATGAACTTTATTTCGCACTTCCAGTGACTGGGACCCCCTATCTTTGGTGGTAGGGCGGACTTTATGGCTTTGGACGACTGGATTATAGCCATCGAGGAGATGTTCTCTTACTATGGAGTTTCTACCGACCAGAGAGTGATGTCCGTTGCTTATCTGATTAAGGGAGTTACAAATAATTGGTGGATGAGAGAAAAGAAAAACTTGAAGGATGGATATTCATGGGAAGCCTTCAAGGAGCTATTGCTGAGAAAGTTTCTACCATCGGTCGAGAAGGACCGCTTGATGAACAATTTTCTGCACCTAAAGCAGAGACAACTCACAATGAGTGAGTATGAGGTAGAATTTAGTAAGCCGAGCCGGTTTGCCTGTAACATGGTGTAACGTCCCCTTTGCCGTCCGTGGATCAACACCACTAGGCCTCCAGTGGACCATTACCGGGTTGCAGCCCAAGCACCCCAACCTCTCTCCCTCCACGGGCAGGTTGTTGGTGGCCACAGCCTCCCTTTGATGAGCGAACTCGACAGTTAAGTTGGGTCGTACGGGGACTTCACAGGAGGTCAGCCATCACAGTACTACTCTCGCCCGAGCACGCTTAACTATGGAGTTCTTTCAACTCTCATCACCAATTGAGCTGCAGCTCAACTGGTGATGAGAAGTGAAGGAACTCCATAGTTAAGCGTGCTCGGGCGAGAGTAGTATTGGGATGGGTGACCTCCTGGGAAGTCCCCGTATGACCCAACTTAACTGTCGAGTTCGCTCATCAAAGGGAGGATGTGGTCACCAACAACCCGCCCGTGGAGGGAGAGGGGTTGGGGTGCTTGGGCTGCAACCCGGTAATGGTCCACTGGAGGCCTAGTGGTATTGATCCACGGACGGCAAAGGGAATGTTACAATAAAAGTGCACGTTTTATTGTAACGTCCCTTGGGCCGTCTGTGGGCCGCAGCCCACTAGGCCTCCGTTAGACCGTTACCGGGCTGCAGCCCAAGCACCCCAACCCCTCTCCCTCCACAGGCAGGTTGTTGGTGGCCACAGCCTCCCTTTGATGTGGTAAACTCGATAGTCAAGCCCGCACTACAGGGACTTCCCAGGAGGTCACCCATCCCAGTAGTGCGGGCTTGACTATCGAGTTTATCTCATCAAAGGGAGGCTGTGGCCACCAACAACCCGCATGTGGAGGGAGAGGGGTTGGGGTGCTTGGGCTGTAGCCCGGTAATGGTCTAACGGAGGCCTAGTGGGCTGCGGCCCATGGACGGCCCAGGGGACGTTACAATAAAAAGTGCACTTTTATTGTAACGTCCCCTTTGCCGTCCGTGGATCAACACCACTAGGCCTCCAATGGACCATTACCGGGTTGCAGCCCAAGCACCCCAACCCCTCTCCCTCCACGGGCGGGTTGTTGGTGGCCACAACCTCCCTTTGATGAGCGAACTTGACAGTTAAGTTGGGTCGTACGGGGACTTCTCAGGAGGTCACCCATCCTAGTACTACTCTCTCCCAAGCACGCTTAACTATGGATATCCTTCAACTCTCATCACCAATTGAGCTGCAGCTCAATTGGTGATGAGAGTTGAAGGAACTCCATAGTTAAGCGTGCATGGGCTGGAGAAGTCCTGTGATGGGTGACCTCCTGGGAAGTCCCCGTGCTGTCCGCTTAACGGGAGAATTTCACTCATCAAAGGTAGGCTGTGGCCACCAACAACCCGCTTGTGGAGGGAGAGGGGTTGGGGTGTTTGGGCTACAGCCCGGTAACGATCTAATGGAGGCCTAGTGGGCTGAGGACCACGGACGGCCCAGGGTACGTTATAATAAAACTGTACTTTTTTGTAACGCCGCTAGCCGATACAACGTGACAGTGTCACGGCTCCGCTCTAGGCGACGCTACCGGGCTGCAGCCCAAGCACCCCAACCCCTCTCCCTCCACAGGCGGGTTGTTGGTGGCCACAGCCTCCCTTTGATGAGCGAACTCGATAGTTAAGCTGGGCAGTACGGGGACTTCCCATGAGGTCACCCATCCCAGTACTACTCCCGCCCAAGCACGCTTAACTATGAAGTTCCTTAACTTCTCATCACCAATTGAGCTGTAGCTCAACTGGTGATGAGTAGTGAAAGAACTCCATAGTTAAGCGTGCTTGGGCGAGAGTAGTACTGGGATGGGTGACCTCCTGGGAAGTCCCCGTACGACCCAGCTTAACTGCCGAGTTCGCTCATCAAAGGGAGGTTGTGGCCACCAACAACCCGCCTGTAGATGGAAAATGGTTGGGGGCTTGGGCTGCAGCCCGGTAGGGTCGCCTAGAGCGGAGCCGTGACACTATCACGTTGGATGGGCTAGGGGCCTTACAATAAAAGTGCACTTTTTATTATAATGCCCCTAGCCGATACAACATGACAGCGTGATGGCTCCGCTCTAGGAGACGCTACCGGGCTGCAGCCCAAGCACCCGAACCCCTCTCCAGCCCACTGGCGGGTTGTTTGTGGCCATAGCCTCCCTTTGATGAGCGAACTCGACAGTTAAGTTGGGTCGTACGAGGACTTCCCAGGAGGTCACCCATCCCAGTACTACTGTCGCCCAAGCACGGGGACTTCCCAGGAGGTCACCCATCCCAGTAGTTAAGCGTGCTTGGGCGAGAGTAGTACTAGGATGAGTGACCTCCTGGGAAGTCCCCGTACGACCCAACTTAACTGTCTAGTTTGCTCATCAAAGGGAGGTTGTGTCCACCAACAACCCGCCAGTGGGCTGGAGAGGGGTTGGGGTGCTTGGGCTGCAGCCCGGTAGCGTCGCCTAGAGCAGAGCCGTCATACTGTCACGTTGTATCAGCTAGGGGCATTACAAATGGTATCCTCTGTGTCTAGTTGAGTTAAAAAGTTTTTGGGTTGTCTTCGGAATGATATCCTGCAGCTGGCTTGTGCGTATGGATCTGAAAGCTATCCTGAAGTTGTGGAAGCTGCTCTAAAGGTCGAGGCGATTGACAATGCCAAGAACCGAGGAATGCAGCTGATAAAATAAAAAAGGAAGCCTGATGAGGGAAAGATGCCCCAGGGATCAGGTTCTACTTTGAGAAAGAGAAGCAAGGAGATATGCAGTTTCTGTGGCCGACCAGGCCACCCGTTTGAGAAATGTTTCAAAAGAATAGGAGCCTAGAAGAAGGAGCATGTTCATTCTATTCAGGGCGCTCACAGAGAAGATCTGGTGTGTACCATATGCAAGAGAAGGGGGCTCAATATTGCCCATTGGTGGAGCAAGATAGAGTGTGCTACCAGTGTTGACAGAAAGGTCACCTGAAGCCAAATTACCCCCAGCTTAACCCCACGCTAGAGCCAGTTCCACTACAAGCTTTGCCGCCGCCGTAGCAATTAGACAAGGGAAAGGGAAAGCTGAACGTGGTGTCTCTGAAGCAGGCCCATACATCTACCCAAGTTATTTCAGGTTAGATCCTTCCCTAGTTTTAGCTTTTAGTATGTAGTTACAGTTTCAACGTTCGTTTCCTTAGTAGCGTATGCGATTTTTACAGGAAAGTTTAAGGTAAAGAACCGCTGGGTGTGTGTTCTGTTCAATTCTGGTGCTACCCACTCATTTGTGGCTAGGGCTTTAGTAGAGCATCATCATTTGACTCTCTATCGGGTTGGTGACGCATTTAGTGTCAAGTTTCCTTCTAGTGATTCTGTGGTATCGGACCAAGGTATTCAGATGTGTCCGATTATGTTAGGCGATTTCCTACCGTTTGCTGATTTGAAGGTGATAGAACTGGAAGATTTTGATGTGATCTTGGGCATGGACTGGTTGTCCAGATATGATGCTGTTATCTAGTGCAAGGTTAAGTACTTGGACTTCAAGATGGACAACAGTCAACCCAGGAGTTTTTATGGCTATCTGCGCCAGAGTTCTCCTATTATTTCTGCGATGTGTGCTCGGATGCTTTTAAATTCTGGATGTTTTGCTTGTTTGGTTTTCGTTTTGGAAACCAAGGTTATTTTGCCCCGTTTATAGGAGATCCCCGTGGTGTGTTAGTTTCCTGATAATCCTTGTAGTCTTTTGCCTGAGTGAGACATGGAGTTTGTCATAGATATGAAGCAGGGTACTCATCCTATTTTTAAGGCACCGTACTGAATGGCCCCTCATGAGTTGGAGGAGTTGCGTACCCAGTTGGATGAGTTGCTTCAGAATGGTTTTATTAGGTTGAGTTCATCGCCTTGGGGTGCTCCTGTTTTGTTTGTAAAGAGAAAGGATGGATCAATAAGTCGATGCATTGATTATAGAGAACTGAATAAGGTGACCATTAAAAACGGGTATCCCTTGCCGAGAATTTATGATTTATTTGATCAGTTGCATGATAGCTCTGTGTTTTCGAAGATTGACCTTCATTCCGGCTACCATCAGTTGAGGATTCGTGAGACGGATATTCCACAGACCGCTGTTCGTTCCCGGTATGAACATTTTGAGTTCTTGGTGATGTCTTTTGGTTTGACCAATACACCCTCTGCCTTTATGGATATGATGAACAGAGTGTTCAAGGTTTTTTTGGACCATTTTGTGGTTGTATTTATAAACAATGTTCTAGTTTATTCCCGCAGTGCTGATGAGCATGCCCAACACTTGCGTTTGGTTCTATCTGCCTTGAGGGAGCTTAAATTGTATGCCAAGTTAAGCAAGTGTTAGTTTTGGCTACCCCAGGTTTCCTTTCTGGGTCATGTGGTTAAAAAGGATGGTATTTCTGTTGATCCAGAGAAGATTAATGACGTGATGGATTGTAATAGACCTACCACACCCAAAGAGATAAGAAGTTTCCTAGAGTTTGCAGGATATTATAGAATGTTTGTGGATGGTTTCTCCACGCTGTCTGCGCCGCCGACTAGGCTTACGCAGAAGAATGCAGCATTTATGCGGCGCGATAGGTGTGAGGAAGCTTTCCTAGAATTAAAGAAGAGATTGTGCACTGCTCCAGTTTTGTTTCTGCCTAATAAAGGGTTGGAATATGTTGTGTATGTAGACGCATCGCACGTAGGACTTGGTTATGTGGTGATGAAAGAAGGAATGGTAATTGCGTATGGGTTAAGATAGTTAAAGATACTTGAGAGGAACTACCCTACGCATGATCTAGAGTTTGCAGATGTAATTTATGCCATAAAGTTGTGGAGGCACTTGCTATATGATGCATTATGTAAGATTACTATCGATCATAAGAGCGTGAAGTACCTCTTCACTCAAAGGGAGTTGAATCTGCTCTAGTGAAGATGGTTAGAGTATGTTACTGATTATAAAGTTGAGATTCTGTACTATCCGGGCAAAGCTAATATGGTAGCCGACGCCCTGAGTAGGAAGACAGGGAAAATTTTTAACCCCTCCGTGGATTCACAGGTAGAGGAATTTTTCTTGATTAATATTTTTGTTAGAAGTTGTGACACGTCGAGAAGTTTGGTTGTATCAGAACCTTCTTGGGATACACTTATGAGGCTACATCAGAAGGATGCTCCGGACTTGCTGCACCTCTATCTTATAATGAAGAAAGGGGAGTTACCAGACTTTTCCATTGATGACAAGGGTACTTTGAAGTACCGCGACATATTTTGTATCCTTGCTGTCAAGGACATTCGATTTAAGTTGTGTAGTGAGGTGCACGGTTCTAGTGTTGCCTACCACCCAGGTTCTACAATGATGTATCAAGACCTAAAGCAAATTGCTTGGTGGTTTGGAATGAAGGGTGTTATAGCCAAGTTTGTATCTGAGTGCATTACTTGTGTAACGTCCCAGCGCCCCAACATGTACTCTAATTTCCACCTAGTCTGGTTCTGCTTACCGAGCTTCAGCTTAGTTGGTGATGAGAAGTGAAGGAACTCCATAGTTAAGCGTGCTTGGGTGAGAGTAGTACTGGGATGGGTGACGTCCTGGGAAGTCCCTGTACGACCAAACTTAACTGTCGAGTTCGCTCATCAAAGGGAGGCTGCGGCCACAAACAACCCGCCTGTGGAGGGAGAGGAGCTGGGGTGCTTGGGATGTAGCCCGGTAGCGATGCCATGGGGGGCTATGGGCCAAATCCCGGGTCGTTACAATAAAAGTGCACTTTTTATTGTAACGACCCTAGCCGATACAATGTGACAGTGTCACGGCTCCGTTCTAGGCGACGCTACCGGGCTGTAGCCCAAGCACCCCAACCCCTCTCCCTCCACAGGCAGGTTGTTTGTGGACACAACCTCCTTTGATGAGCGAACTCGATAGTCAAGCAGGGTCGTACGGGGACTTCCCAGGAGGACACCAATCCCAGTACTACTCTAGCCCGAGCACTCTTAACTATGGATTTCCTTCATTCTCATCACCAATTAATCTGCAACTCAATTGGTGATGAGAATGAAGGAACTCCATAGTTAAGCGTGCTCGGTCTGGAGTAGTACTGGGATGTGTGATCTCCTGGGAAGTCCTCGTACGGCCCTACTTCACTATCGAGTTCGCTCTTCAAAGGGATGCTGTGGCCACCAACAACCCGCCTGTGGAGGGAGAGGGGTTAGGGTGCTTGGGCTGCAGCCCGGTAGCATCTCCTAGAGGGGAGCCGTGACACTGTCACGTTGTATCGGCTAGGGGTGTTACAACCTGCAAGTGAGTCATGGCCGATTATAGAAGGCCGGGAGGCAAGTTGACGCCTTTGGATATTCCAAGATGGAAATAGGAGAGTATTTCCATGGACTTCATTACTGGATTACTGAGATCTCTCCGAGGGCATGTTTCAGTTTGGGTTATTGTTGATAGACTAACGAAGTGTGCCCACTTCGTGCCTTTCAAGATTGACTACTCCATGAAGAAGATAACAGAGTTGTACCCAGATGAGGTTATTAGGCTACATGGAGTGCCCGTTAGTATCGCTTCCGATCAAGACTCCAGTTTACATATCGCTTTTGGAAAAGCTTATAGGAAGGGTTGGGTACCGATTCGAGGTTCTCCACCGCTTATCATCCGCAGAATATTGGTCAAACGGAGAGAGTGATCAGATCGTGGAGTAGCTGATCATATGTTAAATTTTGGACCACGAAGTAGCGTGGGATGAGCGACTCAGATTGATGGAGTTTGCTTATAATAATAGCTATCAAGAGAGCTTGCAGATGTCCCCATTTGAGACCTCGTATGGGAGACGTTGCAGAACTCCCTTGTTTTGTGCCGAGGATGGTGAGAGGCCGTTGCTGGGTCCTGAAGCGTTAGAAGAAATTGATATTTCTGTGAAGCATATCAGATAAAAGCTCCGTATAGCTCGGGAGACTTATGAGAAAAACGGTAATCGTCTAAGAATTGATTTGGAGTTTGTGGTTGGGGACCGGGTTTTTCTGAAGGTTTCCCCAATGTCTGGAGTTAAGAGATTTGGAAAGAATCATAAGTTGGACCCGAGGTATGTGGGACCTTTTAAGGTTATTGAGCATATTGATGTATCGACTAATAGGCTAGATTTGCCCTCAAATGTTCCTGGTGTGCACGACGTGTTTCAGGTGAGCCAGTTACGGAAATGTGTGCTCAGCGACAGACAGATTCTTGATGTAGTGCCCCAGTTGGAGCCTAATCTTTCCTATGTTGAGATGCTTGTCCGCATTCTGGATACTCAAGATCGAGTATTTGAGAGAAAAACCATAACAATTGTTAATATTTTGTGGAGAAACCAAGACGTGGAAAGATCCACTTGGGAGTTGTAGTATGCTATGAGGGAGGCTCATGCTCATCTGTTCCCCTAGTTTCTTACAGTATTTATTTCCCTTCTATAATATTTGATTATATTCCTTTTATTATGGAATCTTTTGTTCATAAAGTTTCGGGATGAAACTTCTTTTTAGGGGGAGTGGTTGTAATGCCCCTTATTCTTCGATGTTTAATTTAATTCTTTTATTGTCGTAAATTTGACGTTAGGGCGTTACGTTGACCCTTAGTTGTTGGTTACCATTGTCGGAGCATGATTTTTGTTTGTTGCTGGTATCTGAGGTTTTGGTTTAGGAGTATTGGATTGGATAATTTCTCCTGTGTTTTGATATTCACTTGCGAGCTAGGGTTCATTTTGGAACACGGTGGAGCCTTTTTGGAATGATGATATTTTGACTTCGGGAGATTTTTGCCCGAGTTTTGTTAGTTGGATTTTAATTTCGACTTCACGATTGGATTCGTAGCACCGACATTTAGCTACGGTGCGATTTTCGTTGAATTCCATGTTTGTGCGGATTTTGAGTCATTTGGACGATTAAATAATGATAAATTATTATTATAATACTTATATCTATAAGTATAAATTGCCTTGCGATAAGGCGAAAACCCTACTCACCGTCTTCTTCTTGAAACCGTCGGCCTGCTTTGCGTGAGAGATAAAGGGGCGGTCTTTGGAGAGCCTTCAGCCATCTATTGTAGGAACTCCAGTGTACGAAATCATCGTCAGAGAATAGATTCGGATAGCACTGACCTAGATGTATGTTTCAATGGTATATTTTTTCCATTTCGTCAATTTTTATAGGTTTAGGTTGCGGTTTTGACCTTCCTTCCTCTCAAAAAATTTCAGGTTTTGCTGCTTAGGTTTTCTTCCGGCAGATCCGTGAGGAGGAGTGCTGGTGTTGCCAAAGTTTGGCAAGGTTTGAGGCAAGTGGTGGTTCCCCCCCCCCCTTGCTTGTTCTTGATTCCATTATTTTCTTGATTTTATTTCCTCCCTATACAAAAATTGGGATTAAAATAAGATTTCCTCGATGTCAAACCTTGTTTGCTATAGATCAAGAGGCAAGTGGTGATTTACACCCTTGCCAAGCTTTGAACTTGTTGTATTCTGCTCTTGTAGGCCGTATGGTACTTAGCATAGCAGTGAACTGGTTATCTTGGTGAGCAAGAAACCCTACTGCTGTTACAGGAGAATTTTTTTCCTATGTTGGGCTTAGCTATTAACTTGGTCTTAATCTAGGTTAAGCTGTTGCCAAAATTAAGAAGAGATGACTGTAATAAGTCTATTAACCTCTGTTTAGATATGTTAGCTTTTCTGCCAGCTTTCTAGGTCCTAGCATTGAGTGGCGTTGAGTGGCCGTGCGGCTAAGTGTAAAAGCATTGAGTGTGCTCTGTACACTTAATGCGGCGTTGAGTGTGCCGAATGCACTCAATGCCATCGAATATTCTCATAGCCTATCTCAAAAGCGTTTAGTGTGCTCTATACACTCAATGTGGCATTAGGTGAGCTGAATACACTCAACGTCATCCTTTAAATTTTGTGTCTAAGGCAAAAGCATTGAGTGTGCTCTATACACTTAACGCGGCGTTGAGTGTGCCGAATACACTCAACACCATCGTTTAAATCTGAAGCCAAGTTAAAAGCATTGAGTGTGATGACTTCACTCAACGCGGCGTTAAGTGTGATGAATACACTCAATTCCATCAGCTTATTCTGGAGTCCAAGTGTAAAAGAGTTGAGTGTGTTGAATACACTCAATGCCATCGATTTATTTTGAGCTTAAGTGTAAAAGCGTTGAGTGTGTTAAATACACTCAACGCGGCGTTGAGTTTGCTGAATACACTCAACGCCACCATTTAGTTTTGAGAAATCTTAGTATAAAAGCGTTGAGTGAGTGTTATACACTCAACGCGGCATTGAGTGAGCTGAATACACTCAACGCCATCCTATAAAATTCTGTCCAAATATAAAAGAGTTGAGTGAGTGTTATACACTCAACGCGGCGTTGAGTGAGCTGAATAACACTCAATGCCATCCTGTTTTCTGGTTGGCGTCGATAGCATGGACTGCACTCGACGCACCGTCGAGTATAC
The DNA here is from genome assembly GCA_039583875.1 of Platanthera guangdongensis. Lineage (NCBI taxonomy): Eukaryota > Viridiplantae > Streptophyta > Magnoliopsida > Asparagales > Orchidaceae > Platanthera > Platanthera guangdongensis. The sequence continues at coordinate 127,651,258 of CM077151.1, read as the reverse complement.
TTGATGCTTTTCTATGGACTTAGTTTTATTTTTGTTGATTCATGGTATTTCACCAGTAGGCTAGTTTTGCTAAATAAAATTAGTCTTGTGCCTGCTGTTTTCATCAATTTTGGTCTTAGGCTAATTGTTTTGAGATTGTTTCCTGTATTTATTGTGGAAGAAGTCCAATGTTTGGTTTATGACTGTAGGTGTGCTGGTGGAGGTGTCTCCCACCACAGGTCTTGGCTATGATTGCCGGTATTTTGGTAGATCTTTTGACCCTGATGGGTATATGACTGTGGGTGTGCTGGTGGAGGTGTCTCCCCCCACAGGTGCCAGTTTTTCCCCGGCTTTGGAGTGTTAAGATATAAGACCTCCTTTCTTTGGGCCCTTGTGAAGTTTTATTATGGTTGTGTCGGTGGAGGTGTCTCCCCCCCCCCCACAGGTACCGGATTATGCCGGTGAGTTTGCTCACTAATATTGAGCCGACATGTTTCTTACTTTTATATACTTACTTGTATATGCATCTTATGAAGCTTAGTTCTTTATTGCACCTAGTGCAAGTACCTTACCCTTGGACTTGGTAAGTTTATTGTTTACTACGAGTTTTATTTCTTAATTTGTATGAGGTTTTATCATCTAATCTTGGATTTGGTGTTGGTAACCTTTTTGCCTCCATGTTTATTGCTTTTACTGACATTCCTATCACCAATTATATATTTTTACTGAGGTATTCTTTTCTTATGAATGCTTTTGGATTGGCGAGGTAAGCAGTTGAGCGGCTAAGAGTTTTGGATTTAGGCTGGTGTTCTACAGCTGTCTATTCCTCACCGGTTGTGAGGTAGTTGTTGTTGTTTACTTTTCCTTTAGTTCAGACATACACTATTTTGGTGGGTTCGTGTCAGGTTGTTGAGCCCACATGATTTTGTTTAATGTTAAGTACTTGTTAGCTGCTAAGTTTCTTTTGTAGGATTTATCGGTTCATACTTGATCTTTGGGACGTTTTATGCTAGGTTGCATGATAGATATTTTAAAAGTATAAAAGTATCATTTCTGTTACCACATTCATGTCATCTTTTAAAGCTAATGTCACCATATTTCAATTACTGTGCAAAACTATTTCTATACTTATATTAAAGACTTAGATGTATGCATTTCATGAGTTCTCCTTTGGGATGTTTATGCTCATGTAGGGTGTTAACCATTGTAAATTAACTACCTTTCCGCAGCTTATAATTATGTCTTTATTTGTGGAATAGTGATCCACTAAGCCGAGGGATATGGATAATTAATTTAACTTAACTGGATTTTCTTCATAAATCCTTATGAATTTCATATAAAATGTAGAGTTGGAGTCTTGCCTTAGCGTCTTCAATTATCCCCTGCAAGACATGACATCACGACACGTGTTTTCTCTTACTCTGATATACACTTAAATTCGGAGAAAATGCGGGTTGTGACATTATGGCACAATCAGACGAGGAAGTGGGCGACTCTGATTATCACGGGAAGGTAAATTCGCACACAATACTCTCTGAGTCCGAAACGCCCACTAATGGTCATGAAGACTATTCTTCTGATGAGGACGAATTAGAATTGATGGCTTAATATGAGCACCTCTTAAAGGATTTCGACAAATGCCATAAGGTAGTCCGAAAGCAGTTAAAAGAGATTACCTCCCTCAAGGTAGTGGAAACTAGTCTGAAGGAAGAAATTGCAAAATTGCATCCTCTCAGAGATGAATCCCACTCCTTGAAAGAGGAACTCAAGGGCTCCGCTGAGATACAAAGTCATAAGGAAAAATATCTTGATGAGTTGGAAGAAAAGCTCGCGGTGGAGAGAAAACTCGTTGAGAGTTTCTCCAAGCTAAAGACTGTTCTCCCTCTCATCGATGAGTTTTCAGCTCAGAAGAAGGGTAGTGGTCTTGGCCACGTAGCTGGGAAGGGTAAGGCTGCCAGGAAGGCAAGAACCAAGGAAAAGGGGAAGACACCCATGGGTCAACCCTCATTTAGGAAGGTAATCTTCCCGACGAATAAGTTTGACCTTGAGTCATCTTATGGTCATCATACTAGGCCTACTTATGTAGTGCCCAAGAACAGATACCTGGGATAGACCCTTCCCTGTGACTTTGGTGCCAGCTTATTCAAAGCACGTTATGAAGAAATTAAGATGAAGTGTTATGGTCTGTATGTACATTGACATAACAATAAGAAGGCCCCAAAAGCTAAATCTGTTGTGCCTAAGTCTAAATAGATTGGGAGCTCCTGTGTATGCTGCAACAGGGAGGCCTCCACCTCAAAGAATACGACCCCTGCTAGACCTCACTTCCAAAAGGTAAAGTAGGAGTAAAAAAGGAGGTATAATAGATTTGACTGTTGATGTTGCGGCAAAATTGATCATTTTGGCAAGATTGTTGGTACAATCCTGCTAATTATATAACCCCGCGAGTTAGTAATATGAGGCCTCCACCTCAAAGAATACGACCCCTGCTAGACCTCACTTCCAAAAGGTAAAGTAGGAGTAAAAAAGGAGGTATAATAGATTTGACTGTTGATGTTACGGCAAAATTGATCATTTTGGCAAGATTGTTGGTACAATCCTGCTAATTATATAACCCCGCGAGTTAGTAATATGAGACAGACCACTCGCAAGGTTAATGTTCCAAGTGGTGTTTAGTTGGCTAGGAACTAAGGACCCAAATACGTTTGTGTTCCAAAGGTAAAGTGAATTGCTTTTGCAGGTATGTCCAAATGCCACCAAAAATCTGATCTGGAATTTAGAAAGTGGATGCTCTCGGCACATGATCGGGACTAGAAGGCTTTTAATTGAGTATACCCTAGACGAAGATGGACCAAAAGTGATCTTTGGAGGGTCAGACAGGGGAAAAACAAAAGGTTATGGTTTGATTTCCAACAGCGTAGTCAAACGTAGCTTATGTTGAAAGATTACACCATAATCTTATAAGCATAAGTCAACTATGTGATAAAGACTACATCGTTGAGTTCTACAAGGACAAGTGCTTGATAAAATCGTCTGCAAATTTGGAGATATTATTAACAGGCACTCGGATCAGAAATATTTTCTGTTTGAATTTTCTTTGCCTAGACAATTCCATCCCAGTATGTTTTATGGCTAAAAGTAGTGCGTATCTCTGTTACCAATGACACAAGAGATTATCACATATTAATTTCAAAATTATAATTATGCTATTTTCTAACAACTTAGTGCGTGATGCCCCCAACATTTATTGCCTTAAAGAGAGTCTATGTCACTCCTGTCAAATGGGTAAGCAGACACGGGCTATCTTCATGGGTATTACTGAAAAAGAATCTTCCCGAAGTTTATACTTACTTCGTATGGACTTATTCGGTCCTATGCCTATTCTCAACTTAGGAGGTAAGGTCTACACATTAGTAATTGTTGATGACTACTCTCATTTTACATTAGTGTTCTTTCTGAAACACAAGTAAGACACCTTCGAGTCTTTCACCAATTTTGCCTAGCAAATTCAGAACGAATTGGACTACTTAGTGGTAAAAATCAGAATTGACCACGGAATAGAGTTTGAGTCTGGTGCCATGACAACATTTTGTGAAAGTCAAGCTATCTTTCATGAGTTTTCCTCCCCGCACACTCCACAGCAAAATGGAGTTGCCAAAAGAAGGAATAGAAGCCTAATTGAGGTATGTACAACTATATTGAACGATGCATCACTTCCGGAGTACTTCTGTGCTGAAGCAGTCAACACAGCATGACACATGCAAAACAGAGCTCTTATCAACAAAAGCTATCGTAAGATCCACTATGAGCTATTGAAGGGTAGAAAACCGCCTGTGTCCTATTTTAGAATGTTTGGAAGTAAATGCTTCGTACTTAACAATGAGAAGTATTACCGCACAAAGTTTAGTGAAAAGTATTTTGAAGGTATTTTTGTAGGATATGTAAGACATATAAGATTTTTAATAAGAAAACTCTGGTGGTAGAAGAGTCAATAAATGTTGTATTTGATGAGACTACCATGCTCCATAGTAGCTCGCCTTGTGTTATTGGTGTAGATGCAGCTACCAGGTTCAAGGAGCTAAGCTTAGATGAAGCTATCAAGGAAGAAGCTCTAAGCTCAGTCAAGGTCGTCGATCATGGCTTGGTGGATGAAGAATCGCTAGAGGAAGAATTGCTACAACCTATAGAGGATACACCAGATGTTGCAGAGCCTGCTGGAGGGAGAGCAAGGAATCTAGGGTTCAGACACCTAAGAGATCATCCAGCTGTCAAATAATATGAGAGCCAGGAGATGGCATCAGAACCAAAAAAGGTACTGCTAATGAGATTTTGCATCTAAGTTTTCTGTCGCAGGTTGAGCCAAAGAAATTCAAAGAGGCAAACAGGGGTGCTTCTTGGATATTGGCAATGTAAGAGAAGCTCAATCAATTTGAACGTTGCAAAGTCTGGGAGTTGGTACCCAGGCCAAAGGGACAGAACGTGATTGGCACCAAGTGGATATTCAGAAACAAGCTGGACAAACATGGAGTGATCATCAAGAACAAAGGCAGTCTTGTAGCACAAGGATACAAATAAGAAGAGGGATCGACTTCGACTAGACCTTTGCTCCAGTGGTTCGCCTCTAGGCGATCAGGTTGTTTCTTACGTATGCTACCCTCAAAGGCTTCTCTGTCTATTAAATGGACGTGAAGTAAGCATTCCTTAATGGGAATTTGAAACAGGAAGTATACATAGCGTAACCCCCGGGTTTTGTAAATTCTCAACTCACTAATTACTTTTTTAATAAAGCATTATATCACTTAAAGCAAGCTCCCCGAGCTTGGTATTAGAGGTTGTCTAGCTTTCTTCTTGAGAACAATTTCATAAGGGGAAAGATAGACAAGGCATTATTTCTTAGGGAAATGAAAGACAAGATTCTACTAGTGCAAATCTATGTCGATGATATTATTTTTGGCTATACGGAAGATAACCTTTGCAAAACGTTTTCTAAACTTATGTAAGGGAAGTTTGAAATGAACAGTATAAGAGAGCTAAAGTATTTCTTAGTACTTCAGGTGAAGCAATCTGAAGACGGAATTTTCATCTCTCAGATGAAGTTTGATGCTAAAGATCACGGCAGTGAACCGGTCGCACAAATAATATAAAATGGGCGAGTTTTCCCAAGTATCGATCTCTCAAGGAACACAGTAAGGTGGAGTTAATTTCGAGGAGGACTTGAGATTGAAGTCCTTAGGTCGGCGGTAACGGTGGGGGTTTTGATATTGCGGACAAAGAAAATAAAACACTATCAACTACTCCTATGCAACGGCGCTATGCGAGAAGGCCAGGAGGGATGGAAGACTAGTCGAGCCGCTATGCACCGAATCACTAGGCGGATGGGCGAGTAGGCTTGCGGATGAGGTGATGAGAATGGCAGAATGAGGGTCGAAAGCACCTCTTCGCTACGCACGCCACTAGCAATTGCTAGTGCGACGAGGGTGGATGGTGGTGGATGAAATATGGCGCACCTCAAGCAAATATACGAAATTACAAATCACAAAGACATGATTGTATAAAAACATTTTACAAATAAGCACACATCCTCTATAAATAAAGTTTACAACAACACATAAACAACAATAAAGGAAGAACAAGGCAAGAGATCGAACGAATCCGAAGTCTTGCTGAGGATTCAGGGTTGGAATCGTCGGGTTGTCAATCCGCGTCCAAGCTGGGTCCTCAATTACGTCTGGGGTAGAGAAGGGCTGTCACCACCTTCTAATGGCCCGACTTCTTCGTGTCACGATAGCGGACGAAAGTTGCAAGCTTCCCTTTACTTGATGGCTATGGCGTTGAAGCTTGAAATGAACCCAAGAGATGATGGAGGAGGCCGAGAGGAAGCTCCGGCTTAGATTTGGCAGTGAAAGTTTGCCCGGAGCACCTCCCTAGGGTGGAAGATGATGAAAAACGGCGAAGAAGGCGGAAAACGGCGGAGAAATGTCGAGCTCCGGATTCTTTTAAGGATTTCTCCGGATTAGGGCGAGACCTGCATATTTATAGAAAACAGAAATGAACAATGAGCACGATCACGAGCGCACGACTAGTGGTCGTGCACACTATGTCCAGTGATCGTGCGCACTGGCATGGCAGATTAGGAAGAAGAACTGGGATAACACGCACGAGCAGTGGCGCACGACTAGTGGTCGTGCGCACTAAGTTCAATGGTCGTGCGATTACCCCAGACAGGACTCCAGAAAAGAGGAATCAATGCACACGATCAGTGGCGCACTACCGATGGTCGTGCGCACTAGGTCCAGTGGTCATGCGATTACCCCAGGCAGATGTTGGAAAACGAAGAGTAGTGCGCACGATCAGGGGCGCACGACCAGTGGTCATGCGCATTAGATCCCATGATCGTACACAGTATTCCTATTTCACAACCATCCCGGAACACGCACACGACCCCTGTACCAATAGGAAAAACAAATCACTAATCTGTGCAAACATTTCAGGCAATCACAAAAAGGAGTACAAACAATAAAAGTAACAAAATACAAAACCACGAGCACAAATGTGCACTTAATCAAAAAAAGGACATAATAACAAATATGAACAAATAAAGCTCTAAAGTGAAGTGCATCAACGAGAAAACAAGCCCAGATGAGTCCGAAAATAGGTATAAAAAATGGACTCATCACACCCCCAGACTTAACTATTTGCGCGTCCCGAGCAAAAAAAATCTAAGCAGATACGGAAAATTACTAGCTAACAAAGAAATTGCGATACAGAGTACAATGCGAAGTCACATGCTCGCATGCGGTAAAAATATAATAGAAGAAATTTTTAAGTATGCAGAATTATTTATATTTTTCACAATGCGTATCAACATTTTATTATTACTCAAAAATGGAATCACGTTGAATCATCCGCTCACGCACAGGAAGAAAGTAGGCAGGCCACTAAGGTGAGCTTTGCCAAATATCGGGTCTCAGGATCACCTCCAAAGGAATCCACCAATGTCGGGGACCATACGCTTGCTCGTTCACACTCTCTCCACGGCACTAGATAGACTCAAGCGCAAATCTGCAGGACTTTTAGGAGAACCACGAGGCTTGGGTTATGGTGAGATAAACAAAGATAAACAGGAAGGATATAAACCTAACCCAAATGAGCTAGCCTAAAAAGAATCCAACCGCTAACCACAATATATGCATGTACACCACACCTCCAAACTTAACTTTAATATATGGGTGTGTGCACCGCCTACTCCAAATATAATCACATTTCCAAAAAGATTTTCAATTTAAACTTTTTCTTTTCACTTTCTTTTTTTTTCTTTACAAATATATATTTTTTTCTTTTTCTTCATTTTATTTGCACAATTCAGCAGATATAAACTTGGGAGCACTTCCACATTTTCACAAATAATAATACCACATCACATCCCAACATGAAAATATAAAACACTAAACTCGACTTGGGTGTGCGACTAGGATAGGCTATGGGGCTTTGGTGAATGAAGGTGGAGCTGAATCAAAAGAAGGGTAGGCAAAACGAGCCTAGCGAGGATATGCCGTTAAGAACTGTACAAAGCTCAACTGGGCCAAAATGATGGCCTACATCACGCTTATGCTAGAATAACCAAGTACCCATGCTTCGAGAGTAGCTTGGAGCAAGTTCTTAGCCACCGAGAAAGATGATCCTTCCTCCCAACTCTAGCAAAACGAGTCTAGTGATGGCTACACACATTCCTATAAAATCGTTTGATTCACACCGGATTCACCAACTTTTGATTAGAATAAAAAGTATTTACGCAATTAGAAAAATATAAAACTATAAGCATACAGAAAAATTAAATCTACTCAAATTTCTACACGAGACGAGAGCACTCGACTAGGAGCACAGCAAGGTCAACATTTTACTCCGTCTCATAATCCTATGTTAGCACCATAATTTTCCCAAATCATACAAAAGAAATGAGTTTAACTCGCAGCACGCAAAAAGCTAATCACACGCTCATGTGGGAGCAGTGGTGTGTGATGCAATGAACTAATCAAAATATAACAATAAAAGCTTCTAGTATGCACATGAAATGTGCGCGTGCAATAGGTAACAAATCTCTCCCCCAGACTTAAACTATACTACACAGCATATGATAGAGAAATTAAAATCATAAAGAGCTAAGGGAAGAGGTTACCCAATGCTCAGCCAGTGAGCATACCAGAAGATGCGTGTAAACCTGAAACAGGCCCGCCATACGAGGAATCACAACCCCACCAATGTGATTTGCCATGAATACCTGCAGGGGTGAGCTCCGCAAAAACAAAACAAAAATATACAAACTACAAAGAAATACTAAAACTAACTAGATATGAAAAACAAAATGCAGAAAATGAAAGATAAGTACTGGGGTTATTGTCATCCCAGCACGACTTATTCGGCTACGAAAAGGTTCTAGCTAATGGGCCTATGAAAAGAAAAATGCACAGGTAACTGTCCCGATATCCGTTTCGGTAACGGGTACCGATACGGCGATAGAACAGTTACCCCTCTGCCTAAATAATCATACCTGCTTCTCGCAGGCAGAGGAAAAAGGAAATAAGAAGAGGAGGAGCACTGTTCCTCGCTCATCTTATCACAAAATAAATCCTTACCTAGCAAGGTATCGTCTACAGGGAGACTGCAGGAGGAGAGGGCGATGAATGGAGCTTCCTTAATAGAGGAGGAATCAACCTCCTCACAATAGAGGATGCTATAAGACATGACTCGAGCTGAAAGCTCCAAGTCCTCCTGAAACACCTGCGAAGACTCAACCCACACAGGCTCAGATAAGGAAGGGGGGTCAAGAAATAAAAGAGACGAAGAACATAAAGAAATAATCGGGGGAGTGAACCCGGTTTCACTCCCCAAAGGCTGAGGTAGAAAAATATCGTCAGCAATTCGACAATGCTACAAGGCTCGGCCGGATCCATAGAGGCCTCCACCAAGACTTGGACTTCCTCCTTTGGTATCGAGGGAGAATCCTCGACACCAGGAAGGTTGTCCTTCTCCATGGGAGTGGAAATAACTCATGTATCACAAGCCTCAACTTGTGGTGCATCGTCGAAAATGTCGTCAGAGACAACTGAAGTAGAATGCACAAAAGGCGGAAGAACTTTGCTTGGATAAAAGTCAAGCGTAGGTTCCTCACAAAGAATTGGCTCCACGCTTGGAGATGTATGCACAGGAGAGATGGGCTCAGCAACATCGAAGACTAGATCAGCCACACATCTGGCGGTTGTGTCCACATCATTCCCTTCAACAAATGAAGGTGACAGGGATACATAACCAGATGACGAAGGTGTGACACCAAGGGTAGGAGTCGGGATGATCAGGATATCTGACTCATCATCCTCTTCCATAACACGGAGGTACTCGGCACAATCCTTCAGGACATGATCTGTTTTAGGACAATACAAACACTTTCTCCCATTACTTTGCGGTCCTTGTGGGGCCAGAGAGGAATAATTAAACGGTGTATGTGGCGAGGACGATTGACCATAAGCTCGGGGCATAGTGTTTGAAGTGTTGTACGAATACAACATCTTATGCATTGTGTGTCGAGGCTTATGCTCAATATCTCTCGTATGGCATTCATGACTAGCGTGGGAAGGCTTTCCACACCAACGACATTGGCCATACGAATATCCCCACATGGTGTCGAAACAGCAGATTCAAAATAAATTGTGCAAATTACTAAATCCAACAATATATTACTACAATTGCCTAAACAAATAAGAAAAAGGCAAGCAAAACAGAAATAGAACAAAACAAAAGCAATTTACAAAGGAAAAGGAACGAAATCTCACATCTCCCTCTCCAGAAACTCACATGACTGTGTTCCCCGGCAACGGCGCCAAAAACATGATGCTAAAGATCACGACAGTGAACCGGTCGCACAAGTAATATAAAATGGGCGAGTTTTCCCAAGTATCGATTCTCAAGGAACACAGTAAGGTGGAGCTAATTTCGAGGAGGACTTGAGATTGAAGTCCTTAGGTCGGCGGTAACGGTGGGGGTTTTGATATTGCGGACAAAGAAAATAAAACACTATCAACTACTCCTATGTAACGCCGCTATGCGATGCTTTGCCAGGCGGGATGGAAGACTAGTCTGGCTGCTATGCACCGAATCACTAGGCCGATGGGCGAGTAGGCTTGCGGATGAGGTGATGAGAATGGCAGAATGAGGGTCGAAAGCACCTCTTCGCTACGCACGCCACTAGAAATTGCTAGTGCGGCAAAGGTGGATGGTGGTGGATGAAATATGACGCACCTCAAGCAAATATACGAAATTACAAATCACAAATACATGATTGTATAAAAACATTTTACAAATAAGCACACATCATCTATAAATAAAGTTTACAACAACACATAAACAATAATAAAGGAAGAACAAGGCAAGAGATCGACTGAATCCGAAGTCTTGCTGAGGATTCAGAGTTGGAATCGTCGGGTTGTCAATCCGCATCCAAGCTCGGTCCTCAACTGCGTCCGGGGTAGAGAAGGGTTGTCAGCACCTTCCAATGGCCCGTCTTCTTCGTGTCACATTAGCGGATGAAAGTTGCAAGCTTCCCTTTGCTTGATGGCTATGGCGTAGAAGCTTGAAATGAACCCAAGAGATGATGGAGGAGGCCGAGAGGAAGCTCCGGCTTGGATTTGGCGGTGAAATCTTGCGCGGAGCACCTCCCTAGGGTGGAAGATGATGAAAAACGGCGGAGAAGGCAGAAAACGGGGGAGAAATGTCGAGCTCCAGATTCTTTTAGCAAAATCTCTAGATTAGGGCGAGACCTGCATATTTATAGAAAACAGAAATGAACAATGCGCACGATCACGGGCGCACGACCAGTGGTCGTGCGCACTATATCCAGTGATCGTGCGCACTGGCATGGCAGATTAGGAAGAAGAACTGGGACAACGTGCACGAGCAGTGGTGCACGACCAGTGGTCGTGCGCACTAAGTTCAATGGTCGTGCGATTACCCCAGACAGGACTCCAGAAAAGAGGAATCAATGCACACGATCAGTGGCGCACGACCGGTGGTCGTGCGCACTAGGTCCAGTGGTCGTGCGATTACCCCAGGCAGATTTTGGAAAACGAAGAGTAGTGCGCACGATCAGGGGCGCACGACCAGTGGTCATGCGCATTAGATCCCATGATCGTGCGCATTAGATCCCATGATCGTGCGCAGTATTCCTGTTTCACAACCATCCCAAAACATGCACACGACCCCTGTACCGATAGGAAAAACAAATCACTAATCTGTGTAGACATTCCAAGCAATCACAAAAAAGAGTACAAACAATAAAAGTAACAAAATACAAAACCACGAGCATAAATGTGCACTTACTCAAAAAAAAGGACATAATAACAAATATGAACAAATAAAGCTCTAAAGTGAAGTGCATCAACGAGAAAAAAAGCCCAGATGAGTCCGAAAATAGGTATAAAAAATGGACTCATCAAAGTTCACTAAGGAGCTTCTTAAAAATTTCAGAATGGAGAATGTAACCTCTATGAGGACTCCAATGGGTTCAACTTTGTCTCTGGATAAGGATGAAAAAGGGAAAACTTTTGATGAAACCAAGTATAGAAGAATAATTGGATCGTTGCTCCTCCTAATTGCTAGTAGACCAGATATAATTTCCTCAACATATGTCTGCGCTAGATATCAGGTGAACACTAAGGAATCTCATTACGTCGCTGCAAAGCGGATTTTAAGATACCTTAAGGGTACACCAAATCTTGTCTTATGTTACCTAAGAAATAATGATGTCGACTTTGCAGGAAGCAGGGATGATTGGAAAAGCACTTTAGGGATGTGTCAATTCCTCGTAAGACGGCTTATCTCATGGATCATTAAGAAGAAGAATTGTGTGGCAACTTCTACCGCCGAGTCAGAGTATATCTCTACAGGTAGTTGTTGCGCACAGCTTCTATGGATAAGGAATCAAGTAGAAGACTATAATTTAATGTTCAGAGAAATTCAAATGTATTGTGACTAATCACAAACAATCCAGTCTCCCACAGCCGGAAAAAGCACATCGAGGTGCGCTATCACTTCATCCTGGAGAATGTGGAGAACAAGGACATATCCATAAGCTATGTTCCGACGGACAAACAAGTGGTAGATATTTTCACGAAGCCGCTGGATGATGCCAAGTTTTCGTTCTTCAAAATGGAACTAGGAATGCTAAAGATGGACTCATGAATAAGGCTAAGCAAGCAGGAATTCACTCAGGAATTCACTCAGGAATTAATTCAGGATGTAGAAGAATTTTCTAAGGAAACTTTAGCATATATCGGACGGGAATCTCGCTGATTCGTCGGATATCTATGGACTCTTGCCAAACTTAACTTCCAAGGAAATTTCTTTCTTACTATATTGGATCTGAAAAACCGACGACAAATAAAGTTTGTGCCTTCCAGGTCAATTTGGAATATATATATATATATATATATATATATATATATATATATATATATATATATATATATATATATATGTATATACATACATAGGACAAAGGGGGGCAGCCACACTATTATATTCCGTCGAACACTTCCGCCTGTACAACCCCGTACCCGACCGAGGGGGATCCTCCCCAGGGAGCGGGCTCGGGACGTACTGCGAGCGACGATTTGGTGCAGCCCTGTTCCAGGACGTGCGGGCTCTCGTACGCGCGTGTGGAGTTTTTAAGTTTTGAGTAATAAAAATATATATATATTTACTATGTATATATATTTCTATTTATAATATATATTTATTATATATATATATATGTTTATATATATATTTATTATATATATATATATGTTTATATATATATACGTTTATATATATATAGATATGGAGAAGGGATAAAAGGGGAGGAGGTAGGGCATCGGGCAGAGAAAAAAGGAGAAAAAGGGCCGGCCGTAGGTTTTTCCCTCTCCCCGATCTTCCCGATCTCTCCCTCTCTCTCTCGGTGAAGCAGCAAGGGGAGAAGGCACGGCCGCCTGCAGTTGGGGCTCGACCGCCTGGAGAAAGAGCCGGCCGCCTGCAGTTGGGGCTCGGCCGCCTGGAGAAAAAGCCGGCCGCCTGGGGCAAGGCACGGCCGCCTGATGCTCGGGCACGGCCGGGAGCAGGGCTCGGCCTGGAGCTAGGGCACGGCCTGGAGCAGGGCTCGGCCTGGAAGGGAGCTCAACCACCACCACGGCCGCTTGGAGCAAGGTACTGATCGCCCATATACGGCTAGGCTCGGCCAGGAAAATGAAGATCGGGAGTCTTTGTTCTCCTCCCTGCGAAGGCTCGGCCACCACCAGAAAAACGGAGCAAGAGGATGTATTTTTTCACCTCCTCCAGCAAGGGCTCGGCCAAGGAAATAGGGACCGGGTTTCTCCAGCAAGGTTCGGCTAGGAGAAGATTGTGATGAGGGTTAGGGCCGGCACCGCCATCAGAAAAATCAGCTAGGAGCCCTTCACCGGGCATCGAGCCTCGTGCAAGATACGCGGCCGCGACTCCGCCAATATCCGCGCCAAGTGTAACGAAATTTCTCCCTCGGGCAGGTGAAGCCCTAAATTTACATATTTGCATGGAGGCCTCTCTTCACCAATGGGTGGAGGAAGGGTGCTCTCCGACGGGTTGACGTGTACGTCCCCGCAGTTAATTTCATTTAGTACCCGGAAGCGTGAGTACGGGTTTAGGCATGCTGTGTGAAGCCAATCCGGACGTATGAGCCGGATTGGCGATGTTCTGGGGTTCCCGGAGAAGACTCCGAGGAAGTTGTGCATTCTTTATGTAGCGGAAAGCAGCGGGCTTAAGCCCAACTTTGTGTCGGCCCTAGAAGGCCTTTTTTGTTTATGTTGCCGGCCTGCGTGCCGAGGTATGGAACGTACGTTCCTGTAATTTGAGAGGCCCGCGATGTTTTTGCTAGCCCTTGAAGGCTTGTGTTACGTTGGTGGCGGTCCAAAAGGGGCTGCAGAAAAATAGAACTGCTAGGCGAGGTTATGCTACTAGGAGGGCAGTTAAAGGGCGTTTTGCACAAACCCGAGGTGTCATCCTTGGTTAAGAGGGAGTGAATTTTGAGATCCTCCCTAGAGGTTCTGGTCGGCCAGGAGAGCCTTCCAAAGGTGCCCAATTAGCTCAGCATTTGGCTTAGGACGGGAAGAGCTCGTTAGTCTTCCGGGTGTGTGGTGGGACCTCCACGCTGAGACCTTGGGCCTGTCCCTTATGTTCCTAGTCTAGAGCCTCGATTGTTCACTCGAGTGTAGTAGGTGCGCGGTCACCCCTATTTTGGGACCTCGAACTCCACAGAGACCGGTTTCCGGTTTCAACATTTATGGTGCGGTGAGCGTGGAGAGTGACCAGCACAGAAAAACTCAGTCGAACGTCACGGCTATAGAAGAGGAACCAAGTGACGACCAAGGTCATGTGATGAAAGAAGTCCCCTCCCACTCCTCTTTTGTCGCTCCTAACCATCTTGACTTTTCATCTCGAATGTCTCTCAAATGCCAAAGTATAAACTCCCACAATTGAGAAGTAGCTCTTAAAATAATTTCCCACTAGCTAAAATTTTAAGGTTGGAAAGTGCACAGTCGAAAGGTTGAAGTGTTAGTACTAGAATACTGGGTTCAGACTTGCGAGAGTCATCTAAGTTCCAGAAAACGTATATTTACAAATATTCTCAATTATGTGTCTTAGGATGAGAGAGGTGGGAGTAAAAACAACAGTAAAACCAAAGGGTACCACCGCATTCACGGACCATAACTAATTCATCTGTGCTAGGGGGTTTGCTTGCGAAACTATAGAACGAAGTCCGGAGAATGAAGATGGACCAGGATTAAACTTGTAGCCCTTAATTTAGATGAATGAGCAGCACCACCAGATACATCATGACTTTCCAGCGCAATAGCATCCTGACTATATTTAGCTAAAAGTCCAGCATAGCATAACCCACCAATACCACTACCAATCATCACCACACTTGCTCATAACTCCCCTGAACATTTGTCATGGTTAAGCAAAGAGATGTTTGCTATAAGTGAAATAGAAGCATAATTTCGTTTTTTAGATTTATACAGGAAAAATTAGCAGATAACTAATTACTAAAGGCTCAATCGTTTACCCTCCCATGACAAGCATATTCATGAAAATGAAGCGAAGAATACTTACCGTATTACCACGTAGCACAGTACAGGTAAAGTGATGTGTATAATGAACCAAGCGAAGATTATTTACTGTGTTTCTCTTAGTTGAAATCCTACTTGAGGTTGGTTGATTATTTATAAATCTCTAATTACAAGTATAGACATGAGAGCCCAATACATCAATGATGTTATAAGATTTTATTCTATCAAAAAAAATACCAAATGGGATAAGATATGAGAACTGGGATTTTGAATTATGATTTAGAATAGTAAAACAAGAAAGATACATGTAGATCACATAAGATGTTCTATCCTGGAGATCAAAACGTGCTTTAGGGAAGCTTGTAGTAGATGCGCTCCTAATGTTTCTTGGAACGAGCAGGCAAAGGCGTGTGGATCAGTTCTCGATAACAAGAATAGCAAATGATATCACACAACCTATTTGATTCCATATCAAATTCTCTTCCCTGGCTATCCTTTATAGCTGGTTGCACATGGATCTGTGTCAAATTGATGTAGGGAAGCTGCTCAAATTGATTGTGGTAGATTTTTATCACCAACTATTTAAATTGCTCAAGCTACTAGCTTTGGATGGCATTCTTGATGACATGAATGTTGTGGACTATATTACTGGATTCATTTTTGCTAATAGATTTTGCTGAGATCAGCTATGACCGAAGCTGGAATATTAGTTGCAATGACTATACCCCATTAGCATTTCTATTTTCTCCTTTTTTACATTTGTTGGAGTTGGAATTTAGTTTGTTGCTCATGGGCTGTATTTTCGTGACCTCTTTGATTCAGCATTGCATGAAGAATAAGATCGAAATATTCAAGTTTGTCGGTAATAATTGAGCCGTATTTAACAGAAGAAAATATGGATGAAGAGAGATCCGTGAAGCCATGTTGACAAGAAGGTGCTACTTTTTTGATCATGTAGTGCATTGTCGACGGGATCCTGGATTGAGAGCACTAGAACATGTTTCAAGTTGTTAATCGCCAGTATAAGCAAATACCCTGAAGCATCTTGTTACTGATCTGTACTGCTGAACTCCTTGATCCTTACCATTTAGGTTAAGATGACACTTGTGGACTTCTGATCAAACCTGCAGACGAGCAAGAAATATTTTTTATCAATCAAAGCTAGTTGTGGCTTATTATCCATTTGTTTAGGTCTTTATGCATTTAATTCTTTTTTACTTGCGTATTTGATTTGTAGTTTGATCTCAAATTTGAATTTTATGAGCACAAATCTTACCTTTTTTGAGAAGAAACTATTCTACCATGGCGAGGGATCATTCTGGCATACCTGAAGTGATGCAGATCCTTGGAGCTGCATTGGGCTATTTAATTGCTGAAAGTTTAGAGGCAAGTATTTTTCTGCTAATTTGGATTCAGTTAATTTAGATGCCTCTTACTTCCAAGTTCCCTTGCACTATGAAGTTCCATTTGATGTTGATATTTCTATCTCGAAATTTGTTAAATGTCCTTCGAGTATACCTTCAACGCTGAAAAGTACTTCTACCGGTAGTGGTCGTACTCTCTGATGTAAGTGTGAATATTGTTCTATGTTATGTCTCCTTTAGGAAAGCACGCCGATTTTGACCTTCAATAGTGTTTCCCATTTTACTTTGATTCCTCTGGGTGTTGGAGTTAAGTATGGCGGGCCGTACTGAATTTTGATGCTCTTTCTTCAACAAGGACTTTTGATCTGCTTTAATTCCTTGCATTTTTATGAACCGATTACCCAGAAGGTAAGGTATCAAGAAAGAGAATTGGCATTTGCAGGTTGATCTATTTTGTGCAATAGTTATGGCAAAGAAAGCATTGACATTTGCTGTTTGATATGTTTTTCTGTGCAATAGTTTTGGTGTAGATGACTTTATTAAGATCCAGAATGATTTTCCTCAGGATGGGCATCACTAGAGGTGTTTAGTTTCTGTTGTTTATAGTTTTGCATGCATTGTGGGCATCTTACAGGAGTTTTGATAATAATGGTGTCTTTCATGATTGAGGTTGCACAGGATTTTATACAATTCTTTTGAGCTATCTAGTGACAGATTTGGTCCTCAACGTTAGTAGTAGCATTTCAAGTAGGTAGGGTGTGAGATTATTATTTTTAGGGGTAGCCTTAAACCATATGTATGTGAATTTAAGATTTTTTTGGCAGAGCATATGTTGTATTTCACAAATGAAATTACAAGATATCCATTACGAACCTTCTCCTGAAGGGCATTCTCCTAAATATGGATGGACCCTAATGTGTCCGAAGATTTTATGGATTGTTAACGAGTGACTCGTGTTGAAATCGGAGGATATTATATGATCGACCCTGATTTTCAGGAGGGTGGACGTAGCGGGTAGAGGCGCCTCGTGTCGGACTCTGGCTTGATTGACCGAGTTATCGGTTCATTTGAGTATTTGTTTATCTTTACGTTTGCTTTATAGGTGTTTTGGAGAGGAGACCCCGAGCAGACCCGCTGACCAGGCTCCCATCTAGCTGGCAGGGCTGTAAGCTCACTCGGTGGTTGGAGGTATTTTGGAGAGGATACCCCGAGCAGACCCGCTGACCAGGCTCCCATCTAGCTGGCAGGGATGTAGGCTCACTCGGTGGTTGGAGGTGTTTTGGAGAGGAGACCCCGAGCAGACCCGCTGACCAGGCTCCCATCTAGCTGGCAGGGCTGTAGGCTCACTCGGTGGTTGGAGATGTTTTGGAGAGGAGACCCCGAGCAGACCCGCTGACCAGGCTCCCATCTAGCGGGTAGGGCTGTAGGCTCACTCGGTGGTTGGAGGTGTTTTGGAGAGGAGACCCCGAGCAGACCCGCTGACCAGGCTCCCATCTAGCTGGCAGGGCTGTAGGCTCACTCGGTGGTTGAAGGTGTTTTGGAGAGGAGACCCGAGCAGACCCGCTGACCAGGCTCCCATCTAGCTGGCAGGGCTGTAGGCTCACTCGGTGGTTGGAGGTGTTTTGGAGAGGAGACCCCGAGCAGACCCGCTGACCAGGCTCCCATCTAGCTGGCAGGGCTGTTTCATGTCTTATGAAAATAGTTAAATTATTTGCAAAGTCTGCCCGATCAAAAACATCATCCTCTTTCGCGACATGAAAAATAACATTACCGATCTTATTTCTTTTAATGTTGACCTTGCTGATACATAAAATGTTTGGGAGGTAGTAAAATCATTGTATTTATAAGAGGTATGCCCATCTGAAATAAGCATCTCAAAACATGTACTGCCATTGACTTCCGCATCAATGGGTAGTTTGGTTGGATTTTTAAATAGATTGGTTTTTATCGCATGTTCATGATAGTGAGTTGATTCTTATTTAAGCCCTGGCCTGGAGCTCTTTTTATCTCCAAGTGGGGAATTCTCTCAAACTCTTTTTGAGTCGGAACCCACTCGCCGAGTACTTGGGGTTGGACATTTCTTTTCGAGCTTGTACAACCTCGAAAAGATCGGGGATTGTGTACAACCCCGTACCCGGCCGAGTGGGATCCTCCCCAGGGAGCGGACTCGGGACGTACTGCAAGCGACGATTTGGTGCAGCCCTGTTCGAGGACGTGCGGGCTCTCGTACGCGCGTGTGGAGTTTTTAAGTTTTGAGTTATAAAAATATATATATATTTACTATGTATATATATTTCTATTTATAATATATATTTATTATATATATATGTTTATATATATATTTATTATATATATATATATGTTTATATATATATACGTTTATATATATATAGATATGGAGAAGGGATAAAAGGGGAGGAGGTAGGGCATCGGGCAGAGAAAAAAGGAGAAAAAGGGTCGGCCGCAGGTTTTTCCCTCTCCCCGATCTTCCCGATCTCTCCCTCTCTCTCGGTGAAGCAGCAAGGGGAGAAGGCACGGCCGCCTGCAGTTGGGGCTCGGCCGCCTGGAGAAAGAGCCGGCCGCCTGCAGTTGGGGCTCGGCCGCCTGGAGAAAAAGCCGGCCGCCTGGGGCAAGGCACGACCGCCTGATGCTCGGGCATGGCCGGGAGCAGGGCTCGGCCTGGAGCTAGGGCACGGCCTGGAGCAGGGCTCGGCCTGGAAGGGAGCTCGACCACCACCACGGCCGCTTGGAGCAAGGTACTGATCGCCCATATACGGCTAGGCTCGGCCAGGAAAATGAAGATCGGGAGTCTTTGTTCTCCTCCCTGCGAAGGCTCGGCCACCACCAGAAAAACGGAGCAAGAGGATGTATTTTTTCACCTCCTCCAGCAAGGGCTCGGCCAAGGAAATAGGGACCGGGTTTCTCCAGCAAGGTTCGACCAGGAGAAGATTGTGATGAGGGTTAGGGCCGGCACCGCCATCAGAAAAATCAGCTAGGAGCCCTTCACCGGGCATCGAGCCTCGTGCAAGATACGCGGCCGCGACTCCGCCAATATCCGCTCCAAGTGTAACGAAATTTCTCGCTCGGGCAGGTGAAGCCCTAAATTTACATATTTGCATGGAGGCCTCTCTTCACCAATGGGTGGAGGAAGGGTGCTCTCCGACGGGTTGACGTGTACGTCCCCGCAGTTAATTTCATTTAGTACCCGGAAGAGTGAGTACGGGTTTAGGCATGCTGTGTGAAGCCAATCCGGACGTATGAGCTGGATTGGCGATGTTCTGGGGTTCCCGGAAAAGACTCCGAGGAAGTTGTGCATTCTTTATGTAGCGGAAAGCAGCGGGCTTAAGCCCAACTTTGTGTCGGCCCTAGAAGGCCTTTTTTGTTTATGTTGCCGGCCTGCGTGCCGAGGTATGGAACGTACGTTCCTGTAATTTGAGAGGCCCGCGATGTTTTTGCTAGCCCTTGAAGGCTTGTGTTACGTTGGTGGCGGTCCAAAAGGGGCTGCAGAAAAATAGAACTGCTAGGCGAGGTTATGCTACTAGGAGGGCAGTTAAAGGGCGTTTTGCACAAACCCGAGGTGTCATCCTTGGTTAAGAGGGAGTGAATTTTGAGATCCTCCCTAGAGGTTCTGGTCGGCCAGGAGAGCCTTCCAAAGGTGCCCAATTAGCTCAGCATTTGGCTTAGGACGGGAAGAGCTCGTTAGTCTTCCGGGTGTGTGGTGGGACCTCCACGCTGAGACCTTGGGCCTGTCCCTTACGTTCCTAGTCTAGAGCCTCGATTGTTCACTCGAGTGTAGTAGGTGCGCGGTCACCCCTATTTTGGGACCTCGAACTCCATAGAGACCGGTTTCCGGTTTCAACATTTATGGTGCGGTGAGCGTGGAGAGTGACCAGCACAGAAAAACTCAGTCGAACGTCACGGCTATAGAAGAGGAACCAAGTGACGACCAAGGTCATGTGATGAAAGAAGTCCCCTCCCACTCCTCTTTTGTCGCTCCTAACCATCTTGACTTTTCATCTCGAATGTCTCTCAAATGCCAAAGTATAAACTCCCACAATTGAGAAGTAGCTCTTAAAATAATTTCCCACTAGCTAAAATTTTAAGGTTGGAAAGTGCACAGTCGAAAGGTTGAAGTATTAGTACTAGAATACTGGGTTCAGACTTGCGAGAGTCATCTAAGTTCCAGAAAACGTATATTTACAATTATTCTCAAATGTGTGTCTTAGGATGAGAGAGGTGGGAGTAAAAACAACAGTAAAACCAAAGGGTACCACCGCATTCACGGACCATAACTAATTCATCTGTGCTAGGGGGTTTGCTTGCGAAACTATAGAACGAAGTCCGGAGAACGAAGATGGACCAGGATTAAACTTGTAGCCCTTAATTTAGATGAATGAGCAGCACCACCAGATACATCATGACTTTCCAGCGCAATAGCATCCTGACTATATTTAGCTAAAAGTCCAGCATAGCATAACCCACCAATACCACTACCAATCATCACCACACTTGCTCATAACTCCCCTGAACATTTGTCATGGTTAAGCAAAGAGATGTTTGCTATAAGTGAAATAGAAGCATAATTTCGTTTTTTAGATTTATACAGGAAAAATTAGCAGATAACTAATTACTAAAGGCTCAATCGTTTACCCTCCCATGACAAGCATATTCATGAAAATGAAGCGAAGAATACTTACCGTATTACCACGTAGCACAGTACAGGTAAAGTGATGTGTATAATGAACCAAGCGAAGATTATTTACCGTGTTTCTCTTAGTTGAAATCCTACTTGAGGTTGGTTGATTATTTATAAATCTCTAATTGCAAGTATAGACATGAGAGCCCAATACATCAATGATGTTATAAGATTTTATTCTATCAAAAAAAATACCAAATGGGATAAGATATGAGAACTGGGATTTTGAATTATGATTTAGAATAGTAAAACAAGAAAGATACATGTAGATCACATAAGATGTTCTATCCTGGAGATCAAAACGTGCTTTAGGGAAGCTTGTAGTAGATGCGCTCCTAATGTTTCTTGGAACGAGCAGGCAAAGGCGTGTGGATCAGTTCTCGCTAACAAGAATAGCAAATGATATCACACAACCTATTTGATTCCATATCAAATTCTCTTCCCTGGCTATCCTTTATAGCTGGTTGCACATGGATCTGTGTCAAATTGATGTAGGGAAGCTGCTCAAATTGATTGTGGTAGATTTTTATCACCAACTATTTAAATTGCTCAAGCTACTAGCTTTGGATGGCATTCTTGATGACATGAATGTTGTGGACTATATTACTGGATTCATTTTTGCTAATAGATTTTGCTGAGATCAGCTATGACCGAAGCTGGAATATTAGTTGCAATGACTATACCCCATTAGCATTTCTATTTTCTCCTTTTTTACATTTGTTGGAGTTGGAATTTAGTTTGTTGCTCATGGGCTGTATTTTCGTGACCTCTTTGATTCAGCATTGCATGAAGAATAAGATCGAAATATTCAAGTTTGTCGGTAATAATTGAGCCGTATTTAACAGAAGAAAATATGGATGAAGAGAGATCCGTGAAGCCATGTTGACAAGAAGGTGCTACTTTTTTGATCATGTAGTGCATTGTCGACGGGATCCTGGATTGAGAGCACTAGAACATGTTTCAAGTTGTTAATCGCCAGTATAAGCAAATACCCTGAAGCATCTTGTTACTGATCTGTACTGCTGAACTCCTTGATCCTTACCATTTAGGTTAAGATGACACTTGTGGACTTCTGATCAAACCTGCAGACGAGCAAGAAATATTTTTTATCAATCAAAGCTAGTTGTGGCTTATTATCCATTTGTTTAGGTCTTTATGCATTTAATTCTTTTTTACTTGCGTATTTGATTTGTAGTTTGATCTCAAATTTGAATTTTATGAGCACAAATCTTACCTTTTTTGAGAAGAAACTATTCTACCATGGCGAGGGATCATTCTGGCATACCTGAAGTGATGCAGATCCTTGGAGCTGCATTGGGCTATTTAATTGCTGAAAGTTTAGAGGCAAGTATTTTTCTGCTAATTTGGATTCAGTTAATTTAGATGCCTCTTACTTCCAAGTTCCCTTGCACTATGAAGTTCCATTTGATGTTGATATTTCTATCTCGAAATTTGTTAATGTCCTTCGAGTATACCTTCAACGCTAAAAAGTACTTCTACCGGTAGTGGTCGTACTCTCTGATGTAAGTGTGAATATTGTTCTATGTTATGTCTCCTTTAGGAAAGCACGCCGATTTTGACCTTCAATAGTGTTTCCCATTTTACTTTGATTCCTCTGGGTGTTGGAGTTAAGTATGGCGGGCCGTAGTGAATTTTGATGCTCTTTCTTCAACAAGGACTTTTGATCTGCTTTAATTCCTTGCATTTTTATGAACCGATTACCCAGAAGGTAAGGTATCAAGAAAGAGAATTGGCATTTGCAGGTTGATCTATTTTGTGCAATAGTTATGGCAAAGAAAGCATTGACATTTGCTGTTTGATATGTTTTTCTGTGCAATAGTTTTGGTGTAGATGACTTTATTAAGATCCAGAATGATTTTCCTCAGGATGGGCATCAATAGAGGTGTTTAGTTTCTGTTGTTTATAGTTTTGCATGCATTGTGGGCATCTTACAGGAGTTTTGATAATAATGGTGTCTTTCATGATTGAGGTTGCACAGGATTTTATACAATTCTTTTGAGCTATCTAGTGACAGATTTGGTCCTCAACGTTAGTAGTAGCATTTCAAGTAGGTAGGGTGTGAGATTATTATTTTTAGGGGTAGCCTTAAACCATATGTATGTGAATTTAAGATTTTTTTGGCAGAGCATATGTTGTATTTCACAAATGAAATTACAAGATATCCATTACGAACCTTCTCCTGAAGGGCATTCTCCTAAATATGGATGGACCCTAATGTGTCCGAAGATTTTATGGATTGTTAACGAGTGACTCGTGTTGAAACCGGAGGATATTATATGATCGACCCTGATTTTCAGGAGGGTGGACGTAGCGGGTAGAGGCGCCTCGTGTCGGACTCTGGCTTGATTGACCGAGTTATCGGTTCTTTTGAGTATTTGTTTATCTTTACGTTTGCTTTATAGGTGTTTTGGAGAGGAGACCCCGAGCAGACCCGCTGACCAGGCTCCCATCTAGCTGGCAGGGCTGTAGGCTCACTCGGTGGTTGGAGGTATTTTGGAGAGGAGACCCCGAGCAGACCCGCTGACCAGGCTCCCATCTAGCTGGCAGGGCTGTAGGCTCACTCGGTGGTTGGAGGTGTTTTGGAGAGGAGACCCCGAGCAGACCCGCTGACCAGGCTCCCATCTAGCTGGCAGGGCTGTAGGCTCACTCGGTGGTTGGAGATGTTTTGGAGAGGAGACCCCGAGCAGACCCGCTGACCAGGCTCCCATCTAGCGGGTAGGGCTATAGGCTCACTCGGTGGTTGGAGGTGTTTTGGAGAGGAGACCCCGAGCAGACCCGCTGACCAGGCTCCCATCTAGCTGGCAGGGCTGTAGGCTCACTCGGTGGTTGGAGCTGTTTTGGAGAGGAGACCCCGAGCAGACCCGCTGACCAGGCTCCCATCTAGCTGGCAGGGCTGTAGGCTCACTCGGTGGTTGGAGGTGTTTTGGAGAGGAGACCCCGAGCAGACCCGCTGACCAGGCTCCCATCTAGCTGGCAGGGCTGTTTCATGTCTTATGAAAATAGTTAAATTATTTGCAAAGTCTTCCCGATCAAAAACATCATCCTCTTTCGCGACATGAAAAATAACATTACCGATCTTATTTCTTTTAATGTTGACCTTGCTGATACATAAAATGTTTGGGAGGTAGTAAAATCATTGTATTTATAAGAGGTATGCCCATCTGAAATAAGCATCTCAAAACATGTACTGCCATTCACTTCCGCATCAATGGGTAGTTTGGTTGGATTTTTAAATAGATTGGTTTTTATCGCATGTTCATGATAGTGAGTTGATTCTTATTTAAGCCCTGGCCTGGAGCTCTTTTTATCTCCAAGTGGGGAATTCTCTCAAACTCTTTTTGAGTCGGAACCCACTCGCCGAGTACTTGGGGTTGGACATTTCTTTTCGAGCTTGTACAACCTCGAAAAGATCGGGGATTGTGTACAACCCCGTACCCGGCCGAGTGGGATCCTCCCCAGGGAGCGGACTCGGGACGTACTGCAAGCGACGATTTGGTGCAGCCCTGTTCGAGGACGTGCGGGCTCTCGTACGCGCGTGTGGAGTTTTTAAGTTTTGAGTTATAAAAATATATATATATTTACTATGTATATATATTTCTATTTATAATATATATTTATTATATATATATGTTTATATATATATTTATTATATATATATGTTTATATATATATACGTTTATATATATATAGATATGGAGAAGGGATAAAAGGGGAGGAGGTAGGGCATCGGGCAGAGAAAAAAGGAGAAAAAGGGTCGGCCGCAGGTTTTTCCCTCTCCCCGATCTTCCCGATCTCTCCCTCTCTCTCGGTGAAGCAGCAAGGGGAGAAGGCACGGCCGCCTGCAGTTGGGGCTCGGCCGCCTGGAGAAAGAGCCGGCCGCCTGCAGTTGGGGCTCGGCCGCCTGGAGAAAAAGCCGGCCGCCTGGGGCAAGGCACGACCGCCTGATGCTCGGGCATGGCCGGGAGCAGGGCTCGGCCTGGAGCTAGGGCACGGCCTGGAGCAGGGCTCGGCCTGGAAGGGAGCTCGACCACCACCACGGCCGCTTGGAGCAAGGTACTGATCGCCCATATACGGCTAGGCTCGGCCAGGAAAATGAAGATCGGGAGTCTTTGTTCTCCTCCCTGCGAAGGCTCGGCCACCACCAGAAAAACGGAGCAAGAGGATGTATTTTTTCACCTCCTCCAGCAAGGGCTCGGCCAAGGAAATAGGGACCGGGTTTCTCCAGCAAGGTTCGACCAGGAGAAGATTGTGATGAGGGTTAGGGCCGGCACCGCCATCAGAAAAATCAGCTAGGAGCCCTTCACCGGGCATCGAGCCTCGTGCAAGATACGCGGCCGCGACTCCGCCAATATCCGCTCCAAGTGTAACGAAATTTCTCGCTCGGGCAGGTGAAGCCCTAAATTTACATATTTGCATGGAGGCCTCTCTTCACCAATGGGTGGAGGAAGGGTGCTCTCCGACGGGTTGACGTGTACGTCCCCGCAGTTAATTTCATTTAGTACCCGGAAGAGTGAGTACGGGTTTAGGCATGCTGTGTGAAGCCAATCCGGACGTATGAGCTGGATTGGCGATGTTCTGGGGTTCCCGGAAAAGACTCCGAGGAAGTTGTGCATTCTTTATGTAGCGGAAAGCAGCGGGCTTAAGCCCAACTTTGTGTCGGCCCTAGAAGGCCTTTTTTGTTTATGTTGCCGGCCTGCGTGCCGAGGTATGGAACGTACGTTCCTGTAATTTGAGAGGCCCGCGATGTTTTTGCTAGCCCTTGAAGGCTTGTGTTACGTTGGTGGCGGTCCAAAAGGGGCTGCAGAAAAATAGAACTGCTAGGCGAGGTTATGCTACTAGGAGGGCAGTTAAAGGGCGTTTTGCACAAACCCGAGGTGTCATCCTTGGTTAAGAGGGAGTGAATTTTGAGATCCTCCCTAGAGGTTCTGGTCGGCCAGGAGAGCCTTCCAAAGGTGCCCAATTAGCTCAGCATTTGGCTTAGGACGGGAAGAGCTCGTTAGTCTTCCGGGTGTGTGGTGGGACCTCCACGCTGAGACCTTGGGCCTGTCCCTTACGTTCCTAGTCTAGAGCCTCGATTGTTCACTCGAGTGTAGTAGGTGCGCGGTCACCCCTATTTTGGGACCTCGAACTCCATAGAGACCGGTTTCCGGTTTCAACATTTATGGTGCGGTGAGCGTGGAGAGTGACCAGCACAGAAAAACTCAGTCGAACGTCACGGCTATAGAAGAGGAACCAAGTGACGACCAAGGTCATGTGATGAAAGAAGTCCCCTCCCACTCCTCTTTTGTCGCTCCTAACCATCTTGACTTTTCATCTCGAATGTCTCTCAAATGCCAAAGTATAAACTCCCACAATTGAGAAGTAGCTCTTAAAATAATTTCCCACTAGCTAAAATTTTAAGGTTGGAAAGTGCACAGTCGAAAGGTTGAAGTATTAGTACTAGAATACTGGGTTCAGACTTGCGAGAGTCATCTAAGTTCCAGAAAACGTATATTTACAATTATTCTCAAATGTGTGTCTTAGGATGAGAGAGGTGGGAGTAAAAACAACAGTAAAACCAAAGGGTACCACCGCATTCACGGACCATAACTAATTCATCTGTGCTAGGGGGTTTGCTTGCGAAACTATAGAACGAAGTCCGGAGAACGAAGATGGACCAGGATTAAACTTGTAGCCCTTAATTTAGATGAATGAGCAGCACCACCAGATACATCATGACTTTCCAGCGCAATAGCATCCTGACTATATTTAGCTAAAAGTCCAGCATAGCATAACCCACCAATACCACTACCAATCATCACCACACTTGCTCATAACTCCCCTGAACATTTGTCATGGTTAAGCAAAGAGATGTTTGCTATAAGTGAAATAGAAGCATAATTTCGTTTTTTAGATTTATACAGGAAAAATTAGCAGATAACTAATTACTAAAGGCTCAATCGTTTACCCTCCCATGACAAGCATATTCATGAAAATGAAGCGAAGAATACTTACCGTATTACCACGTAGCACAGTACAGGTAAAGTGATGTGTATAATGAACCAAGCGAAGATTATTTACCGTGTTTCTCTTAGTTGAAATCCTACTTGAGGTTGGTTGATTATTTATAAATCTCTAATTGCAAGTATAGACATGAGAGCCCAATACATCAATGATGTTATAAGATTTTATTCTATCAAAAAAAATACCAAATGGGATAAGATATGAGAACTGGGATTTTGAATTATGATTTAGAATAGTAAAACAAGAAAGATACATGTAGATCACATAAGATGTTCTATCCTGGAGATCAAAACGTGCTTTAGGGAAGCTTGTAGTAGATGCGCTCCTAATGTTTCTTGGAACGAGCAGGCAAAGGCGTGTGGATCAGTTCTCGCTAACAAGAATAGCAAATGATATCACACAACCTATTTGATTCCATATCAAATTCTCTTCCCTGGCTATCCTTTATAGCTGGTTGCACATGGATCTGTGTCAAATTGATGTAGGGAAGCTGCTCAAATTGATTGTGGTAGATTTTTATCACCAACTATTTAAATTGCTCAAGCTACTAGCTTTGGATGGCATTCTTGATGACATGAATGTTGTGGACTATATTACTGGATTCATTTTTGCTAATAGATTTTGCTGAGATCAGCTATGACCGAAGCTGGAATATTAGTTGCAATGACTATACCCCATTAGCATTTCTATTTTCTCCTTTTTTACATTTGTTGGAGTTGGAATTTAGTTTGTTGCTCATGGGCTGTATTTTCGTGACCTCTTTGATTCAGCATTGCATGAAGAATAAGATCGAAATATTCAAGTTTGTCGGTAATAATTGAGCCGTATTTAACAGAAGAAAATATGGATGAAGAGAGATCCGTGAAGCCATGTTGACAAGAAGGTGCTACTTTTTTGATCATGTAGTGCATTGTCGACGGGATCCTGGATTGAGAGCACTAGAACATGTTTCAAGTTGTTAATCGCCAGTATAAGCAAATACCCTGAAGCATCTTGTTACTGATCTGTACTGCTGAACTCCTTGATCCTTACCATTTAGGTTAAGATGACACTTGTGGACTTCTGATCAAACCTGCAGACGAGCAAGAAATATTTTTTATCAATCAAAGCTAGTTGTGGCTTATTATCCATTTGTTTAGGTCTTTATGCATTTAATTCTTTTTTACTTGCGTATTTGATTTGTAGTTTGATCTCAAATTTGAATTTTATGAGCACAAATCTTACCTTTTTTGAGAAGAAACTATTCTACCATGGCGAGGGATCATTCTGGCATACCTGAAGTGATGCAGATCCTTGGAGCTGCATTGGGCTATTTAATTGCTGAAAGTTTAGAGGCAAGTATTTTTCTGCTAATTTGGATTCAGTTAATTTAGATGCCTCTTACTTCCAAGTTCCCTTGCACTATGAAGTTCCATTTGATGTTGATATTTCTATCTCGAAATTTGTTAATGTCCTTCGAGTATACCTTCAACGCTAAAAAGTACTTCTACCGGTAGTGGTCGTACTCTCTGATGTAAGTGTGAATATTGTTCTATGTTATGTCTCCTTTAGGAAAGCACGCCGATTTTGACCTTCAATAGTGTTTCCCATTTTACTTTGATTCCTCTGGGTGTTGGAGTTAAGTATGGCGGGCCGTAGTGAATTTTGATGCTCTTTCTTCAACAAGGACTTTTGATCTGCTTTAATTCCTTGCATTTTTATGAACCGATTACCCAGAAGGTAAGGTATCAAGAAAGAGAATTGGCATTTGCAGGTTGATCTATTTTGTGCAATAGTTATGGCAAAGAAAGCATTGACATTTGCTGTTTGATATGTTTTTCTGTGCAATAGTTTTGGTGTAGATGACTTTATTAAGATCCAGAATGATTTTCCTCAGGATGGGCATCACTAGAGGTGTTTAGTTTCTGTTGTTTATAGTTTTGCATGCATTGTGGGCATCTTACAGGAGTTTTGATAATAATGGTGTCTTTCATGATTGAGGTTGCACAGGATTTTATACAATTCTTTTGAGCTATCTAGTGACAGATTTGGTCCTCAACGTTAGTAGTAGCATTTCAAGTAGGTAGGGTGTGAGATTATTATTTTTAGGGGTAGCCTTAAACCATATGTATGTGAATTTAAGATTTTTTTGGCAGAGCATATGTTGTATTTCACAAATGAAATTACAAGATATCCATTACGAACCTTCTCCTGAAGGGCATTCTCCTAAATATGGATGGACCCTAATGTGTCCGAAGATTTTATGGATTGTTAACGAGTGACTCGTGTTGAAACCGGAGGATATTATATGATCGACCCTGATTTTCAGGAGGGTGGACGTAGCGGGTAGAGGCGCCTCGTGTCGGACTCTGGCTTGATTGACCGAGTTATCGGTTCTTTTGAGTATTTGTTTATCTTTACGTTTGCTTTATAGGTGTTTTGGAGAGGAGACCCCGAGCAGACCCGCTGACCAGGCTCCCATCTAGCTGGCAGGGCTGTAGGCTCACTCGGTGGTTGGAGGTATTTTGGAGAGGAGACCCCGAGCAGACCCGCTGACCAGGCTCCCATCTAGCTGGCAGGGCTGTAGGCTCACTCGGTGGTTGGAGGTGTTTTGGAGAGGAGACCCCGAGCAGACCCGCTGACCAGGCTCCCATCTAGCTGGCAGGGCTGTAGGCTCACTCGGTGGTTGGAGATGTTTTGGAGAGGAGACCCCGAGCAGACCCGCTGACCAGGCTCCCATCTAGCGGGTAGGGCTATAGGCTCACTCGGTGGTTGGAGGTGTTTTGGAGAGGAGACCCCGAGCAGACCCGCTGACCAGGCTCCCATCTAGCTGGCAGGGCTGTAGGCTCACTCGGTGGTTGGAGCTGTTTTGGAGAGGAGACCCCGAGCAGACCCGCTGACCAGGCTCCCATCTAGCTGGCAGGGCTGTAGGCTCACTCGGTGGTTGGAGGTGTTTTGGAGAGGAGACCCCGAGCAGACCCGCTGACCAGGCTCCCATCTAGCTGGCAGGGCTGTTTCATGTCTTATGAAAATAGTTAAATTATTTGCAAAGTCTTCCCGATCAAAAACATCATCCTCTTTCGCGACATGAAAAATAACATTACCGATCTTATTTCTTTTAATGTTGACCTTGCTGATACATAAAATGTTTGGGAGGTAGTAAAATCATTGTATTTATAAGAGGTATGCCCATCTGAAATAAGCATCTCAAAACATGTACTGCCATTCACTTCCGCATCAATGGGTAGTTTGGTTGGATTTTTAAATAGATTGGTTTTTATCGCATGTTCATGATAGTGAGTTGATTCTTATTTAAGCCCTGGCCTGGAGCTCTTTTTATCTCCAAGTGGGGAATTCTCTCAAACTCTTTTTGAGTCGGAACCCACTCGCCGAGTACTTGGGGTTGGACATTTCTTTTCGAGCTTGTACAACCTCGAAAAGATCGGGGATTGTGTACAACCCCGTACCCGGCCGAGTGGGATCC
This sequence comes from Platanthera guangdongensis, assembly GCA_039583875.1. Taxonomy (NCBI): domain Eukaryota; kingdom Viridiplantae; phylum Streptophyta; class Magnoliopsida; order Asparagales; family Orchidaceae; genus Platanthera; species Platanthera guangdongensis. The sequence goes on along the minus strand of CM077151.1, from coordinate 127,620,601 downwards.
TCCCCAGGGAGCGGACTCGGGACGTACTGCAAGCGACGATTTGGTGCAGCCCTGTTCGAGGACGTGCGGGCTCTCGTACGCGCGTGTGGAGTTTTTAAGTTTTGAGTTATAAAAATATATATATATTTACTATGTATATATATTTCTATTTATAATATATATTTATTATATATATATGTTTATATATATATTTATTATATATATATATATGTTTATATATATATACGTTTATATATATATAGATATGGAGAAGGGATAAAAGGGGAGGAGGTAGGGCATCGGGCAGAGAAAAAAGGAGAAAAAGGGTCGGCCGCAGGTTTTTCCCTCTCCCCGATCTCTCCCTCTCTCTCGGTGAAGCAGCAAGGGGAGAAGGCACGGCCGCCTGCAGTTGGGGCTCGGCCGCCTGGAGAAAGAGCCGGCCGCCTGCAGTTGGGGCTCGGCCGCCTGGAGAAAAAGCCGGCCGCCTGGGGCAAGGCACGACCGCCTGATGCTCGGGCATGGCCGGGAGCAGGGCTCGGCCTGGAGCTAGGGCACGGCCTGGAGCAGGGCTCGGCCTGGAAGGGAGCTCGACCACCACCACGGCCGCTTGGAGCAAGGTACTGATCGCCCATATACGGCTAGGCTCGGCCAGGAAAATGAAGATCGGGAGTCTTTGTTCTCCTCCCTGCGAAGGCTCGGCCACCACCAGAAAAACGGAGCAAGAGGATGTATTTTTTCACCTCCTCCAGCAAGGGCTCGGCCAAGGAAATAGGGACCGGGTTTCTCCAGCAAGGTTCGACCAGGAGAAGATTGTGATGAGGGTTAGGGCCGGCACCGCCATCAGAAAAATCAGCTAGGAGCCCTTCACCGGGCATCGAGCCTCGTGCAAGATACGCGGCCGCGACTCCGCCAATATCCGCTCCAAGTGTAACGAAATTTCTCGCTCGGGCAGGTGAAGCCCTAAATTTACATATTTGCATGGAGGCCTCTCTTCACCAATGGGTGGAGGAAGGGTGCTCTCCGACGGGTTGACGTGTACGTCCCCGCAGTTAATTTCATTTAGTACCCGGAAGAGTGAGTACGGGTTTAGGCATGCTGTGTGAAGCCAATCCGGACGTATGAGCTGGATTGGCGATGTTCTGGGGTTCCCGGAAAAGACTCCGAGGAAGTTGTGCATTCTTTATGTAGCGGAAAGCAGCGGGCTTAAGCCCAACTTTGTGTCGGCCCTAGAAGGCCTTTTTTGTTTATGTTGCCGGCCTGCGTGCCGAGGTATGGAACGTACGTTCCTGTAATTTGAGAGGCCCGCGATGTTTTTGCTAGCCCTTGAAGGCTTGTGTTACGTTGGTGGCGGTCCAAAAGGGGCTGCAGAAAAATAGAACTGCTAGGCGAGGTTATGCTACTAGGAGGGCAGTTAAAGGGCGTTTTGCACAAACCCGAGGTGTCATCCTTGGTTAAGAGGGAGTGAATTTTGAGATCCTCCCTAGAGGTTCTGGTCGGCCAGGAGAGCCTTCCAAAGGTGCCCAATTAGCTCAGCATTTGGCTTAGGACGGGAAGAGCTCGTTAGTCTTCCGGGTGTGTGGTGGGACCTCCACGCTGAGACCTTGGGCCTGTCCCTTACGTTCCTAGTCTAGAGCCTCGATTGTTCACTCGAGTGTAGTAGGTGCGCGGTCACCCCTATTTTGGGACCTCGAACTCCATAGAGACCGGTTTCCGGTTTCAACATTTATGGTGCGGTGAGCGTGGAGAGTGACCAGCACAGAAAAACTCAGTCGAACGTCACGGCTATAGAAGAGGAACCAAGTGACGACCAAGGTCATGTGATGAAAGAAGTCCCCTCCCACTCCTCTTTTGTCGCTCCTAACCATCTTGACTTTTCATCTCGAATGTCTCTCAAATGCCAAAGTATAAACTCCCACAATTGAGAAGTAGCTCTTAAAATAATTTCCCACTAGCTAAAATTTTAAGGTTGGAAAGTGCACAGTCGAAAGGTTGAAGTATTAGTACTAGAATACTGGGTTCAGACTTGCGAGAGTCATCTAAGTTCCAGAAAACGTATATTTACAATTATTCTCAAATGTGTGTCTTAGGATGAGAGAGGTGGGAGTAAAAACAACAGTAAAACCAAAGGGTACCACCGCATTCACGGACCATAACTAATTCATCTGTGCTAGGGGGTTTGCTTGCGAAACTATAGAACGAAGTCCGGAGAACGAAGATGGACCAGGATTAAACTTGTAGCCCTTAATTTAGATGAATGAGCAGCACCACCAGATACATCATGACTTTCCAGCGCAATAGCATCCTGACTATATTTAGCTAAAAGTCCAGCATAGCATAACCCACCAATACCACTACCAATCATCACCACACTTGCTCATAACTCCCCTGAACATTTGTCATGGTTAAGCAAAGAGATGTTTGCTATAAGTGAAATAGAAGCATAATTTCGTTTTTTAGATTTATACAGGAAAAATTAGCAGATAACTAATTACTAAAGGCTCAATCGTTTACCCTCCCATGACAAGCATATTCATGAAAATGAAGCGAAGAATACTTACCGTATTACCACGTAGCACAGTACAGGTAAAGTGATGTGTATAATGAACCAAGCGAAGATTATTTACCGTGTTTCTCTTAGTTGAAATCCTACTTGAGGTTGGTTGATTATTTATAAATCCCTAATTGCAAGTATAGACATGAGAGCCCAATACATCAATGATGTTATAAGATTTTATTCTATCAAAAAAAATACCAAATGGGATAAGATATGAGAACTGGGATTTTGAATTATGATTTAGAATAGTAAAACAAGAAAGATACATGTAGATCACATAAGATGTTCTATCCTGGAGATCAAAACGTGCTTTAGGGAAGCTTGTAGTAGATGCGCTCCTAATGTTTCTTGGAACGAGCAGGCAAAGGCGTGTGGATCAGTTCTCGCTAACAAGAATAGCAAATGATATCACACAACCTATTTGATTCCATATCAAATTCTCTTCCCTGGCTATCCTTTATAGCTGGTTGCACATGGATCTGTGTCAAATTGATGTAGGGAAGCTGCTCAAATTGATTGTGGTAGATTTTTATCACCAACTATTTAAATTGCTCAAGCTACTAGCTTTGGATGGCATTCTTGATGACATGAATGTTGTGGACTATATTACTGGATTCATTTTTGCTAATAGATTTTGCTGAGATCAGCTATGACCGAAGCTGGAATATTAGTTGCAATGACTATACCCCATTAGCATTTCTATTTTCTCCTTTTTTACATTTGTTGGAGTTGGAATTTAGTTTGTTGCTCATGGGCTGTATTTTCGTGACCTCTTTGATTCAGCATTGCATGAAGAATAAGATCGAAATATTCAAGTTTGTCGGTAATAATTGAGCCGTATTTAACAGAAGAAAATATGGATGAAGAGAGATCCGTGAAGCCATGTTGACAAGAAGGTGCTACTTTTTTGATCATGTAGTGCATTGTCGACGGGATCCTGGATTGAGAGCACTAGAACATGTTTCAAGTTGTTAATCGCCAGTATAAGCAAATACCCTGAAGCATCTTGTTACTGATCTGTACTGCTGAACTCCTTGATCCTTACCATTTAGGTTAAGATGACACTTGTGGACTTCTGATCAAACCTGCAGACGAGCAAGAAATATTTTTTATCAATCAAAGCTAGTTGTGGCTTATTATCCATTTGTTTAGGTCTTTATGCATTTAATTCTTTTTTACTTGCGTATTTCATTTGTAGTTTGATCTCAAATTTGAATTTTATGAGCACAAATCTTACCTTTTTTGAGAAGAAACTATTCTACCATGGCGAGGGATCATTCTGGCATACCTGAAGTGATGCAGATCCTTGGAGCTGCATTGGGCTATTTAATTGCTGAAAGTTTAGAGGCAAGTATTTTTCTGCTAATTTGGATTCAGTTAATTTAGATGCCTCTTACTTCCAAGTTCCCTTGCACTATGAAGTTCCATTTGATGTTGATATTTCTATCTCGAAATTTGTTAATGTCCTTCGAGTATACCTTCAACGCTAAAAAGTACTTCTACCGGTAGTGGTCGTACTCTCTGATGTAAGTGTGAATATTATTCTATGTTATGTCTCCTTTAGGAAAGCACGCCGATTTTGACCTTCAATAGTGTTTCCCATTTTACTTTGATTCCTCTGGGTGTTGGAGTTAAGTATGGCGGGCCGTAGTGAATTTTGATGCTCTTTCTTCAACAAGGACTTTTGATCTGCTTTAATTCCTTGCATTTTTATGAACCGATTACCCAGAAGGTAAGGTATCAAGAAAGAGAATTGGCATTTGCAGGTTGATCTATTTTGTGCAATAGTTATGGTAAAGAAAGCATTGACATTTGCTGTTTGATATGTTTTTCTGTGCAATAGTTTTGGTGTAGATGACTTTATTAAGATCCAGAATGATTTTCCTCAGGATGGGCATCACTAGAGGTGTTTAGTTTCTGTTCTTTATAGTTTTGCATGCATTGTGGGCATCTTACAGGAGTTTTGATAATAATGGTGTCTTTCATGATTGAGGTTGCACAGGATTTTATACAATTCTTTTGAGCTATCTAGTGACAGATTTGGTCCTCAACGTTAGTAGTAGCATTTCAAGTAGGTAGGGTGTGAGATTATTATTTTTAGGGGTAGCCTTAAACCATATGTATGTGAATTTAAGATTTTTTTGGCAGAGCATATGTTGTATTTCACAAATGAAATTACAAGATATCCATTACGAACCTTCTCCTGAAGGGCATTCTCCTAAATATGGATGGACCCTAATGTGTCCGAAGATTTTATGGATTGTTAACGAGTGACTCGTGTTGAAACCGGAGGATATTATATGATCGACCCTGATTTTCAGGAGGGTGGACGTAGCGGGTAGAGGCGCCTCGTGTCGGACTCTGGCTTGATTGACCGAGTTATCGGTTCTTTTGAGTATTTGTTTATCTTTACGTTTGCTTTATAGGTGTTTTGGAGAGGAGACCCCGAGCAGACCCGCTGACCAGGCTCCCATCTAGCTGGCAGGGCTGTAGGCTCACTCGGTGGTTGGAGGTATTTTGGAGAGGAGACCCCGAGCAGACCCGCTGACCAGGCTCCCATCTAGCTGGCAGGGCTGTAGGCTCACTCGGTGGTTGGAGGTGTTTTGGAGAGGAGACCCCGAGCAGACCCGCTGACCAGGCTCCCATCTAGCTGGCAGGGCTGTAGGCTCACTCGGTGGTTGGAGATGTTTTGGAGAGGAGACCCCGAGCAGACCCGCTGACCAGGCTCCCATCTAGCGGGTAGGGCTATAGGCTCACTCGGTGGTTGGAGGTGTTTTGGAGAGGAGACCCCGAGCAGACCCGCTGACCAGGCTCCCATCTAGCTGGCAGGGCTGTAGGCTCACTCGGTGGTTGGAGCTGTTTTGGAGAGGAGACCCCGAGCAGACCCGCTGACCAGGCTCCCATCTAGCTGGCAGGGCTGTAGGCTCACTCGGTGGTTGGAGGTGTTTTGGAGAGGAGACCCCGAGCAGACCCGCTGACCAGGCTCCCATCTAGCTGGCAGGGCTGTTTCATGTCTTATGAAAATAGTTAAATTATTTGCAAAGTCTTCCCGATCAAAAACATCATCCTCTTTCGCGACATGAAAAATAACATTACCGATCTTATTTCTTTTAATGTTGACCTTGCTGATACATAAAATGTTTGGGAGGTAGTAAAATCATTGTATTTATAAGAGGTATGCCCATCTGAAATAAGCATCTCAAAACATGTACTGCCATTCACTTCCGCATCAATGGGTAGTTTGGTTGGATTTTTAAATAGATTGGTTTTTATCGCATGTTCATGATAGTGAGTTGATTCTTATTTAAGCCCTGGCCTGGAGCTCTTTTTATCTCCAAGTGGGGAATTCTCTCAAACTCTTTTTGAGTCGGAACCCACTCGCCGAGTACTTGGGGTTGGACATTTCTTTTCGAGCTTGTACAACCTCGAAAAGATCAGGGATTGTGTACAACCCTGTACCCGGCCGAGTGGGATCCTCCCCAGGGAGCGTACTCGGGACGTACTGCAAGCGACGATTTGGTGCAGCCCTGTTCGAGGACGTGCGGGCTCTCGTACGCGCGTGTGGAGTTTTTAAGTTTTGAGTTATAAAAATATATATATATTTACTATGTATATATATTTCTATTTATAATATATATTTATTATATATATATGTTTATATATATATTTATTATATATATATGTTTATATATATATATACGTTTATATATATATAGATATGGAGAAGGGATAAAAGGGGAGGAGGTAGGGCATCAGGCAGAGAAAAAAGGAGAAAAAGGGTCGGTCGCAGGTTTTTCCCTCTCCCCGATCTTCCCGATCTCTCCCTCTCTCGGTGAAGCAGCAAGGGGAGAAGGCACGGCCGCCTGCAGTTGGGGCTCGGCCGCCTGGAGAAAGAGCCGGCCGCCTGCAGTTGGGGCTCGGCCGCCTGGAGAAAAAGCCGGCTGCCTGGGGCAAGGCACGACCGCCTGATGCTCGGGCACGGCCGGGAGCAGGGCTCGGCCTAGAGCTAGGGCACGGCCTGGAGCAGGGCTCGGCCTGGAAGGGAGCTCGACCACCACCACGGCCGCTTGGAGCAAGGTACTGATCGCCCATATACGGCTAGGCTCGGCCAGGAAAATGAAGTTCGGGAGTCTTTGTTCTCCTCCCTGCGAAGGCTCGGCCACCACCAGAAAAACGGAGCAAGAGGATGTATTTTTTCACCTCCTCCAGCAAGGGCTCGGCCAAGGAAATAGGGACCGGGTTTCTCCAGCAAGGTTCGACCAGGAGAAGATTATGATGAGGGTTAGGGCCGGCACCGCCATCAGAAAAATCAGCTAGGAGCCCTTCACCGGGCATCGAGCCTCGTGCAAGATACGCGGCCGCGACTCCGCCAATATCCGCTCCAAGTGTAACGAAATTTCTCGCTCGGCCAGGTGAAGCCCTAAATTTACATATTTGCATGGAGGCCTCTCTTCACCAATGGGTGGAGGAAGGGTGCTCTCCGACGGGTTGACATGTACGTCCCCGCAGTTAATTTCATTTAGTACCCGGAAGAGTGAGTACGGGTTTAGGCATGCTGTGTGAAGCCAATCTGGACGTATGAGCCGGATTTGCGATGTTCTGGGGTTCCCGGAAAAGACTCTGAGGAAGTTGTGCATTCTTTATGTAGCGGAAAGCAACGGGCTTAAGCCCAACTTTGTGTCGGCCCTAGAAGGCCTTTTTTGTTTATGTTGCCGGCCTGCGTGCCGAGGTATGGAACGTACGTTCCTGTAATTTGAGAGGCCCGCGATGTTTTTGCTAGCCCTTGAAGGCTTGTGTTACGTTGGTGGCGGTCCAAAAGGGGCTGCAGAAAAATAGAACTGCTAGGCGAGGTTATGCTACTAGGAGGGCAGTTAAAGGGCGTTTTGCACAAACCCGAGGTGTCATCCTTGGTTAAGAGGGAGTGAATTTTGAGATCCTCCCTAGAGGTTCTGGTCGGCCAGGAGAGCCTTCCAAAGGTTCCCAATTAGCTCAGCATTTGGCTTAGGACGGGAAGAGCTCGTTAGTCTTCCGGGTGTGTGGTGGGACCTCCACGCTGAGACCTTGGGCCTGTCCCTTACGTTCCTAGTCTAGAGCCTCGATTGTTCACTCGAGTGTAGTAGGTGCGCGGTCACCCCTATTTTGGGACCTCGAACTCCATAGAGACCAGTTTCCGGTTTCAACATTTATGGTGCGGTGAGCGTGGAGAGTGACCAGCACAGAAAAACTCAGTCGAACGTCACGGCTATAGAAGAGGAACCAAGTGACGACCAAGGTCATGTGATGAAAGAAGTCCCCTCCCACTCCTCTTTTGTCACTCCTAACCATCTTGACTTTTCATCTCGAATGTCTCTCAAATGCCAAAGTATAAACTCCCACAATTGAGAAGTAGCTCTTAAAATAATTTCCCACTAGCTAAAATTTTAAGGTTGGAAAGTGCACAGTCGAAAGGTTGAAGTATTAGTACTAGAATACTGGGTTCAGACTTGCGAGAGTCATCTAAGTTCCAGAAAATGTATATTTACAATTATTCTCAAATGTGTGTCTTAGGATGAGAGAGGTGGGAGTAAAAACAACAGTAAAACCAAAGGGTACCACCGCATTCACGGACCATAACTAATTCATCTGTGCTAGGGGGTTTGCTTGCGAAACTATAGAACGAAGTCCGGAGAACGAAGATGGACCAGGATTAAACTTGTAGCCCTTAATTTAGATGAATGAGCAGCACCACCAGATACATCATGACTTTCCAGCGCAATAGCATCCTGACTATATTTAGCTAAAAGTCCAGCATAGCATAACCCATCAATACCACTACCAATCATCACCACACTTGCTCATAACTCCCCTGAACATTTGTCATGGTTAAGCAAAGATATGTTTGTTATAAGTGAAATAGAAGCATAATTTCGTTTTTTAGATTTATACAGGAAAAATTAGCAGATAACAAATTACTAAAGGCTCAATCGTTTACCCTCCCATGACAAGCATATTCATGAAAATGAAGCGAAGAATACTTACCGTATTACCACGTAGCACAGTACAGGTAAAGTGATGTGTATAATGAACCAAGCGAAGATTATTTACCGTGTTTCTCTTAGTTGAAATCCTACTTGAGGTTGGTTGATTATTTATAAATCCCTAATTGCAAGTATAGACATGAGAGCCCAATACATCAATGATGTTATAAGATTTTATTCTATCAAAAAAAATACCAAATGGGATAAGATATGAGAACTGGGATTTTGAATTATGATTTAGAATAGTAAAACAAGAAAGATACATGTAGATCACATAAGATGTTCTATCCTGGAGATCAAAACGTGCTTTAGGGAAGCTTGTAGTAGATGCGCTCCTAATGTTTCTTGGAACGAGCAGGCAAAGGCGTGTGGATCAGTTCTCGCTAACAAGAATAGCAAATGATATCACACAACCTATTTGATTCCATATCAAATTCTCTTCCCTGGCTATCCTTTATAGCTGGTTGCACATGGATCTGTGTCAAATTGATGTAGGGAAGCTGCTCAAATTGATTGTGGTAGATTTTTATCACCAACTATTTAAATTGCTCAAGCTACTAGCTTTGGATGGCATTCTTGATGACATGAATGTTGTGGACTATATTACTGGATTCATTTTTGCTAATAGATTTTGCTGAGATCAGCTATGACCGAAGCTGGAATATTAGTTGCAATGACTATACCCCATTAGCATTTCTATTTTCTCCTTTTTTACATTTGTTGGAGTTGGAATTTAGTTTGTTGCTCATGGGCTGTATTTTCGTGACCTCTTTGATTCAGCATTGCATGAAGAATAAGATCGAAATATTCAAGTTTGTCGGTAATAATTGAGCCGTATTTAACAGAAGAAAATATGGATGAAGAGAGATCCGTGAAGCCATGTTGACAAGAAGGTGCTACTTTTTTGATCATGTAGTGCATTGTCGACGGGATCCTGGATTGAGAGCACTAGAACATGTTTCAAGTTGTTAATCGCCAGTATAAGCAAATACCCTGAAGCATCTTGTTACTGATCTGTACTGCTGAACTCCTTGATCCTTACCATTTAGGTTAAGATGACACTTGTGGACTTCTGATCAAACCTGCAGACGAGCAAGAAATTTTTTTATCAATCAAAGCTAGTTGTGGCTTATTATCCATTTGTTTAGGTCTTTATGCATTTAATTCTTTTTTACTTGCGTATTTGATTTGTAGTTTGATCTCAAATTTGAATTTTATGAGCACAAATCTTACCTTTTTTGAGAAGAAACTATTCTACCATGGCGAGGGATCATTCTGGCATACCTGAAGTGATGCAGATCCTTGGAGCTGCATTGGGCTATTTAATTGCTGAAAGTTTAGAGGCAAGTATTTTTCTGCTAATTTGGATTCAGTTAATTTAGATACCTCTTACTTCCAAGTTCCCTTGCACTATGAAGTTCCATTTGATGTTGATATTTCTATCTCGAAATTTGTTAATGTCCTTCGAGTATACCTTCAACGCTGAAAAGTACTTCTACCGGTAGTGGTCGTACTCTCTGATGTAAGTGTGAATATTGTTCTATGTTATGTCTCCTTTAGGAAAGCACGCCGATTTTGACCTTCAATAGTGTTTCCCATTTTACTTTGATTCCTCTGGGTGTTGGAGTTAAGTATGGCGGGCTGTAGTGAATTTTGATGCTCTTTCTTCAACAAGGACTTTTGATCTGCTTTAATTCCTTGCATTTTTCTGAACCGATTACCCAGAAGGTAAGGTATCAAGAAAGAGAATTGGCATTTGCAGGTTGATCTATTTTGTGCAATAGTTTTGGCAAAGAAAGCATTGACATTTGCTGTTTGATATGTTTTTCTGTGCAATAGTTTTGGTGTAGATGACTTTATTAAGATCCAGAATGATTTTCCTCAGGATGGGCATCACTAGAGGTGTTTAGTTTCTGTTGTTTATAGTTTTGCATGCATTGTGGGCATCTTACAGGAGTTTTGATAATAATGGTGTCTTTCATGATTGAGGTTGCACAGGATTTTATACAATTCTTTTGAGCTATCTAGTGACAGATTTGGTCCTCAACGTTAGTAGTAGCATTTCAAGTAGGTAGGGTGTGAGATTATTATTTTTAGGGGTAGCCTTAAACCATATGTATGTGAATTTAAGATTTTTTTGGCAGAGCATATGTTGTATTTCACAAATGAAATTACAAGATATCCATTACGAACCTTCTCCTGAAGGGCATTCTCCTAAATATGGATGGACCCTAATGTGTCCGAAGATTTTATGGATTGTTAACGAGTGACTCGTGTTGAAACCGGAGGATATTATATGATCGACCCTGATTTTCAGGAGGGTGGACGTAGCGGGTAGAGGCGCCTCGTGTCGGACTCTGGCTTGATTGACAGAGTTATCGGTTCTTTTGAGTATTTGTTTATCTTTACGTTTGCTTTATAGGTGTTTTGGAGAGGAGACCCCGAGCAGACCCGCTGACCAGGCTCCCATCTAGCTGGCAGGGCTGTAGGCTCACTCGGTGGTTGGAGGTATTTTGGAGAGGAGACCCCGAGCAGACCCGCTGACCAGGCTCCCATCTAGCTGGCAGGGCTGTAGGCTCACTCGGTGGTTGGAGGTGTTTTGGAGAGGAGACCCCGAGCAGACCCGCTGACCAGGCTCCCATCTAGCTGGCAGGGCTGTAGGCTCACTCGGTGGTTGGAGATGTTTTGGAGAGGAGACCCCGAGCAGACCCGCTGACCAGGCTCCCATCTAGCGGGCAGGGCTGTAGGCTCACTCGGTGGTTGGAGGTGTTTTGGAGAGGAGACCCCGAGCAGACCCGCTGACCCGGCTCCCATCTAGCTGGCAGGGCTGTAGGCTCACTCGGTGGTTGGAGGTGTTTTGGAGAGGAGACCCCGAGCAGACCCGCTGACTAGGCTCCCATCTAGCTGGCAGGGCTGTTTCATGTCTTATGAAAATAGTTAAATTATTTGCAAAGTCTGCCCAATCAAAACATCATCCTCTTTCGCGACATGAAAAATAACATTACCGATCTTATTTCTTTTAATGTTGACCTTACTGATACATAAAATGTTTGGGAGGTAGTAAAATCATTGTATTTATAAGAGGTATGCCCATCTGAAATAAGCATCTCAAAACATGTACTGCCATTGACTTCCGCATCAATGGGTAGTTTGGTTGGATTTTTAAATAGATTGGTTTTTATCGCATGTTCATGATAGTGAGTTGATTCTTATTTAAGCCCTGGCCTGGAGCTCTTTTTATCTCTAAGTGGGGAATTCTCTCAAACTCTTTTTGAGTCGGAACCCACTCACCGAGTACTTGGGGTTGGACATTTCTTTTCGAGCTTGTACAACCTCGAAAAGAGCGGGGATTGTGTACAACCCCGTACCCGGCCGAGTGGGATCCTCCCCAGGGAGCGGACTCGGGACGTACTGCAAGCGATGATTTGGTGCAGCCCTGTTCGAGGACGTGCGGGCTCTCGTACGCGCGTGTGGAGTTTTTAAGTTTTGAGTTATAAAAATATATATATATTTACTATGTATATATATTTCTATTTATAATATATATTTATTATATATATATTTATTATATATATATGTTTATATATATATACGTTTATATATATATAGATATGGAGAAGGGATAAAAGGGGAGGAGGTAGGGCATCGGGCAGAGAAAAAAGGAGAAAAAGGGCCGGCCGCAGGTTTTTCCCTCTCCCCGATCTTCCCGATCTCTCCCTCTCTCTCGGTGAAGCAGCAAGGGGAGAAGGCACGGCCGCCTGCAGTTGGGGCTCGGTCGCCTGGAGAAAGAGCCGGCCGCCTGCAGTTGGGGCTCGGCCGCCTGGAGAAAAAGCCGACCTCCTGGGGCAAGGCACGGCCGCCTGATGCTCGGGCACGGCCGAGAGCAGGGCTCGGCCTGGAGCTAGGGCACGAACTGGAGCAGGGCTCGGCCTGGAATGGAGCTCGACCACCACCACGGCCGCTTGGAGCAAGGCACTGATCGCCCATATACGGCTCGGCTCGGCCAGGAAAATGAAGATCGGGAGTCATTGTTCTCCTCCCTGCGAAGGCTCGGCCACCACCAGAAAAACGGAGCAAGAGGATGTATTTTTTCACCTCCTCCAGCATGGGCTCGGCCAAGGAAATAGGGACCGGGATTCTCCAGCAAGGTTCGGCCAGGAGAAGATTGTGATGAGGGTTAGGGCCGGCACCGCCATCAGAAAAATCAGCTAGGAGCCCTTCACCGGGCATCGAGCCTCGTGCAAGATACGCGGCCGCGACTCCGCCAATATCCGCGCCAATGGTAATGAAATTTCTCCCTCAGGCAGGTGAAGCCCTAAATTTACATATTTGCATGGAGGCCCCTCTTCACCAATGGGTGGAGGAAGGGTGCTCTCCGACGGGTTGATGTGTACGTCCCTGCAGTTAATTTCATTTAGTACCCGGAAGCATGAGTACGGGTTTAGGCATGCTGTGTGAAGCCCATCCGGACGTATGAGCCGGATTGGCGATGTTCTGGGGTTCCCGGAGAAGACTCTGAGGAAGTTGTGCATTCTTTATGTAGCGGAAAGCAGCGGGCTTAAGCCTAAGTTTGTTTCGGCCCTAGAAGGCCTTTTTTGTTTATGTTGCCGACCTGCGTGCCGAGGTATGGAACGTACGTTCCTGTAATTTGAGAGGCCCGCGATGTTTTTGCTAGCCCTTGAAGGCTTGTGTTACGTTGGTGGCGGTCCAAAATGGGCTGCGGAAAAATAGAAGTGCTAGGCGAGGTTATGCTACTAGGAGGGCAGTTAAAGGGCGTTTTGCACAAACCCGAGGTGTCATCCTTGGTTAAGAGGGAGTGAATTTTGAGATCCTCCCTAGAGGTTCTGGTCGGCCAAGAGAGCCTTCTAAAGGTGCCCAATTAGCTCAGCATTTGGCTTAGGAGGGGAAGAGCTCGTTAGTCTTCCGGGTGTGTGGTGGGACCTCCACGCTGAGACCTTGGGCCTGTCCCTTATGTTCCTAGTCTAGAGCCTCGATTGTTCACTCGAGTGTAGTAGCTGCGCGGTCACCCCTCTTTTGGGACCTCGAACTCCACAGAGACCGGTTTCCGGTTTCAACACCGCCGATTCGCCGAATATAAAAACCCGACGATTTTCCTCCCGCGATATGTTCATCCCTCCCGCATTATTGGATTCCATCTTCTTCTTTAGGGTTGTGACCGATTTCTAAACCCTAGCCGACTGCAGAAGGACTATTTTCCACAGATTTCGCACTGTGGTGGATTCCCGTAAGCCAAACACTGCCAATTCCGTCAAGTCTAGTTCTTCTGTGATAATAGATTCCAGTTCTTTAGTGATAACAGATTCCAATTTTCAAGTAGTATCAGATTCCAGATTTTTGAAACCAGATTTCAGTTTTCTTATGGCTCCTAGAACCACCAGTGGCTTGCTAGGAGGAAGTGAATTGGTCCGGACAGGGTTTGCTTATGCGTCAGATGAATTCAGGAACGTCATTCTTATGTTGGAGACTGCAGGATTGTCATTTGACATAGAACACCCTTGCAAAGTTCTAGACAAGAAGTACTAGAGTTCTTCATGCACGCCAGGCTCAGACACGAAGACACATTTATTAAAAGCATAATTCAGAAGTACAAGTTAAAGGTGAAAGCCTCTCTTCTGTCCAGGTATTTGCATCTTCCAGTCTGTGAAGAGGCCGATTACCTAAACGAAGTTGATTTCTCGAGATCTTTATTGTTTTGTGGACTACCCAGAGGAACTAAGGCCGTTAAGAGCAAAGGAATGAATGAGTAAGGGAAACTATTGTTAGACATCGTTGGCAAAGATTTGCTATGCAAAATTGGTTCACATGACTACCTTTCTACAGAATTATTCAAGGTGCTAGTTGTTATTATCTGCAGAAAGAGGTTGGACTGGGTTGCGATACTGTTTGCGAAAATAAAAGACAGTCTCTGCACACCCAACTTTGGAAGGATTATCACGTTGTACCTGAATCAACTTGACGGTAATAAGTTTGATATGACCAAAGGTGTACCTATCCATCACCTTAAGAAGATAGACTCTACCATCTTCATAAGGCGGGATAGGATGATCATCTGGCAAGGGGGAGCCCCATATTTGGCCATAGAAGAGGAAGATCAAGTCCCTGAGGTCAGGATTACCTTTCCTAACCCTAGTGACATTCCTGGGAGTTCGCAGGTAGGAATATAAGGGTAGTCAGTTAATCCCGTTGCAGAGACAAAAAATCTACTGACATAGGTTGCTCAGATTGCACTTACTGTTGTTTAGGATTTGGTGTCTGAGGAGGCAGAGGCTGCTATAGTTGAGGAAGATTCTATTGAGGAAGAAAATTTAGATGAGGTTGATGATGATGCTGTAGATGAGCCCAGAGATGTTGATAAAGCTAATGATAGGTCTAAGCTAGTTTCTACAGAGAATCTGATTGTCCCTCTAATAGAGATTATTCCTGCTGCATCTTCTGAGGGGGAGGTGACTAGGACTTCAATATCAGATGGTCAAAGGTTAGATGATGAGTCCGATTTATATAGGGTTTTACGGACTCATCTGGGTTTATTTTCATGCTTGTGCTCTACTATTTCAGTAGGAATTGTCATATATTTGATTAGGGGCCTCACTTAGCCATTGTGCATTGTTTCTGGACATTTTGGTTTGCGAATTACACCAGGATGTCAGGGGTATGTACTGGGGTACTCCCCGTGCGGCTTTGGAAAATCTTCGTTGTATATTTGGCGCTGGGAGATTTTACTCAAGCTTTGGTTTTGCTGTGCAGGAGGTCAGTTTCCCCCAATTCTGGAATTCTGACTTGTGGAAAACGCACGGTCGTGCGATTCCTTAGCGCACGATTTCCATCGAATCATGTGATTTCTACAGGTTGTCTCTGGATGTGCTGACCAATCCGTGGGATTTCTTCACCCACGATTTCTTCGGAATCATGCGCGAAGGAAACACACGGTTTTCATGTTGTATTCTTGCTTTATTGCGCTCTGTGATTAATAGGGCGATTTGTTCAACGCATGAGCAGAAGTGCCCGTGCGTGAGTAAAACGCAAGGTTCCACCTGCTTGCCGTGAATTCTAGCGCTCTGTGGTTACCCGTGCATTTTTATTCATGCATGGGTGTAAGCGCCCGTGCGAGAGTAAAATGCACGGGCCAACGCATCTTCTTCCAAAATCTTATCTTGGACGTTAATATTGCACGGTTAATGCATTGTCGTGCGCCAAACAGTGCATGACCATTTTCTGACCTGTTTCTATTTAAGCCGCAGGTCTCATTCGCCAAAGGATCCAGTCCGCCATTTCCGCTCCTTTGAGCAGGAAAACCTTCCTCCTGCCATTTTATTCTCCCTCCTCGTTGGAGAGCTCGTCCGACCACCGTTCTCTCTCCAAAAGCTCTCAATAGCTTCATCTTCGGCTGTCATTGTCTTCTCCAGCCTCAAAGCTCCGTTTCAAGCTCTTAGGTGCTGCATACGTGGAGTTCTTTGGTCAGGTTTAACCCGATGGCTATTCACAAAGAAGACGGGCTATTAGAAGGAAGTGACAGCCCTTCTCAACCCTAGACATCATTTGTAGACCGAGCATGGACAAGGCCCGACAACCCTTGAATCCGGCTGCTAATCATGGAAAGTCTTTGTACGTTTGGTTGTATCTCTCCCCTTTTCTTGTAGTAACTTTGCTCCTGATTGCTTGGTTGTTCGATTGATGAGAAAGAACTTGATTTACTTAATGATTTCAGCATTTCTATGTGTTGACATATTTTAGTTCTTGATTGTGTTTGTGCCCTTCCATCCTTTGTGTTCTTTAACGTTATAACGTCGTCCTAACAATTGTTAGGAGTGTGTGTGGCGAAGAGGTGACTACAACCCTCAATGGTTTGTCCATCCTCCTTGTTACTCACTTGAGTAATCCACCCAAGCGATGCGATGAAGGTGACCCACATTAGTTTTATTGGAGTTAAAATTAGGAAACCAAAAATCAAAATCCCTTGTTACGTTGGCCCTTGCAATTCCTCTTTCAATAGCTAAGTCACACTCCCAACCTGCACTCCTCGAGAGATCGATATCCAGTGATTCAACTCCTCAAATTTATTACTTGACTATGATCAGTACACTTGCCGAAAGTGCCTTCAAGTTTTTGGCACCGTTGCAGGGGAGTGCAACTGTTGTGTGTACTTTTCCTATTAGAAAAGTTGTTGCAAACATTTTTGGCATTTTGATCATTTTTTGTGTGTGTTGTATGAAAGATCGAAACCCCGGGGATTTAAGTGAAGATCTTGGTGTTGATCTTGAAACCGCACGAGCGAGGTGAACCCACCGACGTGCTACTGCTGCTGAAGGTAAAGAAAGAATGGAAGAGTTAGGTCAAGGAGGAAATGACCTTGGTGAACGGGTCGTTAAGGACTAGGAGGTAGTCCGACACTTCATTAGGACAATGCGAGACTTCACGACCCATACCGCGGGAAGTGTTTACCCTGGCTTAGGCCCGACCATCATAAACAACCACTTCGAGATAAAACCTGCCATCCTCAACATGATTCGAAATAACAAGCAGTTTTCGGGCGTGCCAAGTGAGGATCTGCAACTCCATCTGGCGGAATTATCAGAGATTTGTGGCACCTTCTGCTACGTCGGTATTACAGATGAGGTGGTGAAGCTAAGGCTGTTCCCGTTTTTTCTTATGGACAAGGCGAAAACCTGGCTCCACACTATTGTTCCTGGGAATTCAACTATGTGGGAGGCTCTTTCCACGAAGTTCCTAGCTAAATTCCTCCTGGTGGACAAAATAGAGAACGCCCGAAGGGAGATAGCCACCTTTCGGCAGCTGGACCAGGAATCATTATCTTAGGCCTGGGAGAGATTTGATAATATGCAGCGTCGATGCCCCCAGCACGGCTGTGAGCCATGCAATTTAGTTGAAATCTTTTATTTTGCTGTTGGAGCCCAATTAAAGGGATATGATCGACGCGACGGCTGGAGGCACTATCATGAACCTGACTCCCGACGAGGCTTTATGCCTTCTTCGTGATACTGCTTCCCATAGCACGTATTGGACTGCGGGAAGAAACACATGAGGGTTGCGAGAAATTTGATTGTGGTAAATGCGGTGCATCCGCAAGCTGAGGCAAGCCATCCTATGATGGATGGAATGATGATGCTGACTAGATCGACCCATCCTCTGGCTCGGGTGATGGCTATTTCATGCTAGGGTTGTGGAAACCCATGCCATCATACATATGAGTGCCCAGCTGGAGAAGCTTTTGCTGATCCCTCAGGTATCTCTGCTGACGAGAATGTAAATTTTTTATGTAATCAAAATCGCACTACTCCTTCTAATAATGCATATATCCTGATTTTGAGAAATCATCCGAATTTCTCCTGGAACTAATATGCGCCCGGTCAAAGGTGGTATGGAGGCCAACATAAGTTTGATGCTCAAGCTTCTAACAGTCAGGGGCAACCTCCGCAAGCAGGTTATAATCAGAATGCGCAGGGGATGCGAAAGAGTGCGTTAGAAGAAATGATGCAAATGTTTGTGGAGATGGCCCAATCCAACATGGCCACTCAGATCGCCTCCATGAGAAACTTGGATACGTAGCTGGGTCAACTGGCCCATGTGTTCTCTGAGCGTACTCGCGGTTCCCTCCCGAGCAGCACGGAAAAAAATCCCCATGTGCAAGAGAAGTGGGTTGGGGTGACGGATGAGTGTATT
The DNA here is from genome assembly GCA_039583875.1 of Platanthera guangdongensis. Classification (NCBI taxonomy): domain Eukaryota; kingdom Viridiplantae; phylum Streptophyta; class Magnoliopsida; order Asparagales; family Orchidaceae; genus Platanthera; species Platanthera guangdongensis. The sequence goes on along the minus strand of CM077151.1, from coordinate 127,602,352 downwards.
GAAAATGAAGTGGTTGTGAAATGCGAAATTAATGAGGTTGAGACTGTGGCCTTATGTGATTCCGGATCTTCTTCCAAAATTCATGCTTTGTAAGATGTTGATAAAGGAGGTGGAAATGATATTGAATGGGGCTGCAGTGATCACTGACTTTTAGGTTTTGGGACCAATGGGGAATGCTTCAAAACCTATCTTAGGGGTCCCATTATTGAAAGCCATGTGGGCGATGTTGCAATTTAAAGCGAGTGGAATCACCTTAGAATCCAAGGTTGATTCGCATTTACCTTCATCCCATCCCTCTATGGTTCTGAATGAATCTGGAAAACTGTCGGACTTAAATGTTGTGTTATCTGACAGTTTTCCAAGTATTGCTGAGACAGGTATGCTGAAGAAAGCTGAAAGAAAATCAAAATCGGAGTTGCTTGGAGTGCAACTAGTTTCGGATGAAAAAGGTAGAGAGCATAGTGAAAGGCAAGTTGTTGAGGAAAAGGAGCGGAGCACGGCTGTTGAAAGCGTGCTTAAGTTGGAATCAAAGACTTATATTTATTCGAATGATTTGGGTAAAACTATGAAATAGGTTACTTGGCCTGATCTATAACCCATCGCGGGTAAGGAACAGATGCCTCCGTACGGAAAAGCTGGGAATACTTATGGATTGGATGGAGTAGTTGTACCACACTGGGGATCTCCATCCGTTGAATTGTGAAAGAATGAATTACGAAAGCACAAGGAGCTGGATTTTTCCCGCCGGCGCGAGAAGGAAGCGGCTAGGGGCAGGGGAGATTTGTCTTCCCTGGGCCCTAAAGCTTTCTCTTCTTCATCATCTCGCATGACTGGGGGTATCTAGCATTTAGCTAAGAAGTGAAGGATCTCTGGGTCCCTCCCCTTTATTTTAGTGTAATTTTTGCTTTAAGCTGTTTGTGCCTTTAGACTTTATCGCTGCGTAATGAACTTATACTCTGAAAATTATATAAGACTGCTAATATAGGTATTTGGTCCACTTTAAGGACGATAAAGAAAAGTGGCTTCTGGGAGACAACCCATTATTTTGTTTTTGTTGTTTTTGCATATTCTATAATATGATTGTTGTGCATGGAGGTATTTACTTTTGCAGATTAATTTCATTTTTGTCATGGACCTTCTACTGAAATTGACGTCAATCTTCTGGTGTGCTCATTTCTGAGCATTGGGAAACCCCTTGTCCTTACTTGCTTTTTAATTTCACGATCACATTGTGGTGTTAGGATGTTTAGGCTAAGTATGGTGGGGAGAGTTAAGAGGGTTACTCAAGCACATGCATTAAATCACTGTAATGCTAGAAGATTATTTCATTTGCCGTTATTGATTGGCATTGCATACCATTGCACCACACTTGAGCGCGTGCTTGAAAAGAGCACCTCGTGAGTTTTATCGTCACTAGTGTGCGATTTAGAAAATTTTGGCGCTGGCCTAGGATTGCGAGGCAGAGTAAAATGTTGACTCTTGTAGTGCTCCTAATCGAGTGCTCTCGTCTCATTTAGGATTACATATAGAATTAGATTCTTTTTATGCTCATAGCATATGATATTTCTATTGGCATAAATCTTGTTTATTCTACTCATCTACTGCAAATCCGGTGTGAATTAAACTGTAGCATAGGGATGTGTGTCGACATCGCTAGCCTCATATTGCTCGAGTCAGGAGATGGGATTGTCTTTCTCGGTGGCCAATAACTTGCTCCTAGCTACTCTCGATGCATTAGTACATGGTTAGTAAAGTGCGCGCATGATGTAGGCCGTAACTTTGTCTAGTTTGAGCCTTGTACGATTCCCGAAGTCTATCCGTTGCTATCCCGGTTGAGCCTGTCCCTTCCTTTGATATCCCTACGCCTCGCTACAAGAGCCATATAGCCTTTTCTACTCGCACACCCGAATGTGGTCGCTCGATTGGTTTGTTATAATATAGTTTGTATCCATTATGTATGGCAGTTATGTGGGTGTTTATGCAGCTTGTGGTGTTGCCGTGTTTTCAGCTAGTTTTGGTTATTTGGTTAAAAGAAAAGAAAAGAGAAAAATAGTAAAAAAAGAAATTCCGAATGAGGAATAAGAGAGAATAAAAGAAAAGAAATTGTTGTAGAGTTGTGAAGTTTTGTTATATTATGTTCGTTATGGGCATGCGCGCACCGTCAAAAGTCCAAGTCTGGTGGTGCGTCGCACGTGTTTGTCATTGAGTATAATTGTTATTATTTTTGAGTGGTCTCATTTTGGGAGTTCGTATCCGTCTTGTTTATCTTTGTATACCCCACCTTCGCCTAAGCCTTCACTATATTCCAAGTCCTACAGATTCGCGCTTGAGTAAAACTAGTGTCGTGGAGAGAGTGTGAACATGCAAGCATATGGTCACAGACATTGGTGGTTTCCTTTAGAGGTTATCATGAACCCTTTGAAAGTTAGGGTTAGACCTGAAATACTCTCGGGGGGGGGGGGGGAATAGAATATCTAGAAACTTTAATGCTTTTTGGTGTAAATAAAAGATCAGTCCTAAAATAAGCAAATCTATCACAGACACAATAGGTATTAAATTAAATAACACAGGCACATCAAACTTAACTAGCACGGCACAGCAAGAACAAAAGAAAAAGATGGCAACCAGACAACACAAGAATTTTATAATGTTCCCCAACCTGGGTACATCCACTCTTCTACCACCCTGTTAGTAATCCACTCAGGTTTTTGATCAGGTGACTGCCACCAAAGAGCTTTTGATCAGGTGCTCAAAAAACAACCCAAGTCTTTTGATCAGGAGACTTGCAACCAGGAATAACTTTTGAAGGGAGTTAAAGAATCCTTTTTACAGTGGGGGGATGAGAGAGTGATGTTGTCTTATCTTTCTCAAATACAACTGAGAAGAATTAGTGGATCTTTGATGTTAACAAAGCTCCCCATGAGATATTGATTTGTTCATGAAGGTTGGAGCTTTGCTGCAGTAGGTCTTCAATCTTTTACTTTGACCAGAAGAGCTTCAGGAACTTCTTGACTGATGAAGTTTTGTTGTCCTTGAAAAAACCTGGAGTGAAGAAGGAAGAAGACACTTGATTTTGAATTGATGTTCTTCTTCTTCTTCTGCTTGCTTTTATTTCTCTGGTTTGGGGCTTCTGGTTTCTTGACTATTATATTGCCCTAAGTATTGCTTGTTCTCTTTCAAAATCCTTGATCTCTGTCTGTGTATGTCTATTTCTCTATTTGTATCGAGAAGGAAGAAGAAAAATCCTTATTTATATTTTCCATGAAGTCTTCCTTCGGAATTTTAAATTTTTTTCCAGGATTGATTACTGACGGCCTGGAGAATATCTGCATTGATTGATTTCCCCAACTGTCCCATTGAAAAATGGAATGTAATAATCCTGATGAAGGCCATAATCAATGCTTGCTTCTAACAGTAATATTCAGAGAATATTTAAGCATTGATTATTCAGGAATTATTGTTATAAAATAAGGACAGAGGAGAGAAAAAGTCCATGTCTGTAATCGCACAGAAATCGTCGAGAAGATAACAGAATTCGTCGACCAGGGTACAGAGTTCGTCGAGCTGAGAAGTTATGTTCGTCGACCAGATAATTCTTATTCGTCGAGCTGAGATCAAAGATTGTCGACCTGAGAACTGCTAACTGATTTCTCAAGAACCTTGCCAATCCTGTGCATCAAGATCGTCGAGCAGAGAATCTAATTTCGTCGACTAAGGTTCAGAGAAATGGTTCTTGGACTTTAGAATGTTGAAGTAGAGTATCCAGAGATCGTCGACCTGAGAAGTGAGTTCGTCGAGCTGATATTCTAACTTCGTCGACTGGAGTTCAGTGAAAGGAATTCTGGACTTGGAATGTTGCAGTATAGTATCTGGAAATCTTCGACCTGAGAACCAAGTTCATCGAGCTCAGCTCAGATAATTGTCTCTGAGTTCGTCGAGCAGAGCACGACTTTCGTCGAGCTGAGTTCGATGAACGTCGAACTCATTTTCCTAAGTCTTTGAAATTTCTCTAAGTCCCGAGTCTTTGAAATTTCTCTAGGTCCTGAGTCTTCTGCAGTCTGTTGATGGCTGGTCCATACAGTGCTGATTCTAAGGACATGGCCTAAACTCTAGGACTCAAACATGAACCTGGCTATATATGTTGGGTCAGACATCCTAGTTTAGTGAACCTAGCCCAAATACAACAAGGGATTCAACAATCTCCCCCTATTTGTGTGAGGTCACTAAACACAGACATAAGATATTCACAAGGCAAGAAAAATATATCTGGCAGGAAAAATTTAAAATATGCAGCAGATATATATATGCAGAAAGCTTTGTATCAGGGCATAAATAAGCAGTTTTAAGATAACACAAGGACTAAAATAGTTCAAAATTTATTTCTTCTTCTTTTGCTCTTTATGTTTCTCCTCTTTAGATTTTTCACCAGGCTGAGTAAACTTGATCTCCCTATTTGGATTGGCTTCTTGTGTCTTTGTCATTGTCATATCAGCAGCTCCAATGATATTATGGGAGGTAGCACTTGGCACCACAGCTTCTGGATGCAGTTTCATATAATCATCAAAATTAATGAACTTGTTAGCTTTTGCAAACCTGTTTAGTTCTTCCTTCCTGTATTTGGACATGGTTGAGTATTGAGAGGGATCCTTTCTTTCAGCTTTTTCCTTGTTGATCATGGATAGTCCAACCAATTCCTGGAACCTGGCCATCCTTGTTGTTGTAGTCTTTTCTGGATCCTCAAAATGTACAGGAGGGGATGCAGGTCTTCTTGGGCTTTCAGCTTTCTGATGTTCTGGGATTTGTTGTGCTGCTGTTGATGTTGCTGCTTACCTGATGAATAGTGCCTCTGCTGGCTGCTTCCTGAAGAGGAGGAGGACCTACCCTGATGTATCTGATATGTTTGATATTGGACAGTCCTCTGAGCTGAAGAACCTGAAGCACCAGCAGCAGGTGGAGGAGGAGGAGGAGGGTCCTTTCTATATCTCTGAGGAGGAGGTGAGTACTTCCTGCTTTTCTTTCTCTCTTTCTGCTGGTTCTTGGACAGCCACATACATGCTGTCATGGCCTTGTATAGTGTGATTTTCTGAAGTATATAATAGGGAGTATCATTTGTTGGATTGGGTTTTGGAGCAGGAGGTGGAGGAGCTTTTCTCTTCTTAGATATTTTCTTTTTAGTCTCATCATCAGAATCCTCTTCATCATCTTCATCATCAGAATAGTCTTGAGTATCATATAATGCATTTATTTCTTTCAGAGCCTATGCAGATATCATGGTTTTCTCTGCCTGGGAAGGAGCTGGAGGAGGAGCTGGAGCTGGAGAACTGTACACATTAGTGCTTTCAGCAACTGATTTATTTTCTTATTCTATATCGGCCATGATCAATTTTTCAAGATTAGGCATTGGGGAGTCATCCATAACAAAAGTTGGAGCAGTAATGAGCGAATTAGATTTTGGTGGAGATGGAATGGCTGGAGCCTCTGTAATGGCAAGACTAGACTTGAGTTACTGAAGCCAGGCCCCTAACTGAAGGAGTAGCAGAGAGAGTAGAAATTTGATCAGCAAGAGAAGAGATGGAGGTAGCAAGAGGAGAAATATCCTCTACTATAAGTGTTTTGAGGAGGGGAGTGAGAAGTGCTATAAGAGGTGGAATTATGGAGGGGTCTAGTGGAAGGAATCCAGAAGGTGTCTCAGTGGAGACAGGAGTGGGGATGGTAGTGGATGATGGAGGAGGAGGTAAGGAATATTGCATTGGTTCATCTGGAGGAGAAGGAGTATGAAGGGGGGATGTAAGCAGATTGAATGATGGTAGGGAGGACAGATTGGAGAGGGGAATGTCAGCCAAATGTGGTGGTAGTGGAGTGGAGGGTGGTGATGGAATTGGTGTACCATGTTGTGATGGAGGGGATGTATGAAAGTGAATATGAGTTTGTGATGGATATATTGGAGAGGAGGGAGGTGTAGGAGTATGGACTGTCGTGTGAACTGTGGAGGGGAGTTTTTGTACCATTTGAGGATGAGTGTGGATGGCTGGAGGTTATGGAGGTGGAGGAGGGATATCTTCAACAGCATGGGAAGTGGTTGGATCAGCCGTGGTACTCTCAGAAGTCCTGGAAGAAGAGGATGAAGCCTTGGAGGGCCTAGTGATGGTCCTCTCCCACCTGCCAAAGAGGTCACATGTGATCCTCTTGGAGGCATTTATGAATATGGTTGGGGTGACCAGGGATTCTGCAGTCTTTTCCTTAAGGAAGATTCCTAGAATCCTTTCAAAGCAAACCTCCTTTTTGGTATTCTTTTTCTTAATTAGTTCAAACATAATCTGAGCCAAATTTACCGGCTTCTTATTCACCACTGCACATATCACCAGGAATTGATGTCTGGTGATGTAGTCATGGGCTGTTTGCTTACCCAGCAACACCTTGCCCACAACATCTGCGAGAAATTTATAATCAACAGTTAGATGTTTCTTCAGTAATTTATTGGGGGTTTCTCCAAAATAACCCATCTTATTCAGCATCCCATCAAATTCCTCATTATCAATTTCCAATTCTTTTGTACAATTAGCTAATCCAAAAATTTCAGTCAAGACAGCGGGGGTAAGAGAGACGGCATTACCTGATATTGTGTCGGTCATGGTGTTCTCATATATTGTGGAGGAAGTATAGACCCATTCCCTGATCTCAGCGCTAGTTATCTTGATTCTGGTGGACATCAAATTCTTCAACTGCTGATCTTCAAGCAGTTTCTGGATGTCCAGGAAGATTGGATCTGAGTGGTGAAACGACTCAAAGTCTACATCAAATCCAGTATCAAATTTCATTATCTCAAGACTGCCCGTTGGAATCTCCATAGTGCACCTGCAAGAGAGAAACAGAGATCAAGTGCTATGGAACTGAAAGTGCGGGACAGAGGTCGAAGAAAAACATAGATATATGATTTTTCAGAATATGAATCGACAAACTCTATTCCACGAAAAATAAAGAATTCTTCGATCTGTGGTCGACAAAATAATTTGTAGGTAAATAATTTGTCGAGCTTAGTCTGAAGATTTGAAAACATTTTGTCGAGCTCTGTTCGACGAAATTTTTCTGAAGCAGATTCGTCGATCTCTGTTCGACGAAAGTAACTTCCCTCACAGATAGTTTGTCGATCGTCATTCGACGAAAATCTCAAGAACTTTTCTCTTTTCGTCGATCTCTGTTCGACGAACTTTGAAAAATTCGTCGAGCATAGACAAAAATTAAACTAAAGCTTCTCCATTGATCATTCCAAGCTGATTTATAAAGAATACGTGATTTCTTTCATCCAAGGGTTTGGTGAAAATACCATCTCTTTGTAAATCAGTGTAGATATATACAAGTTCAATTTTGTTTTTGTCTACACACTCTCTAATGAAATGATACCTAATCTCTATATGCTTAGTCCTACTGTGATGGACTGGATTTTGTGCTATGGATATAGAACTTGTGTTATCACATAAGAGAGTTGAATTATTTAAGTTGAACCCATAATTCAGGAGTTGAGTCTGAATCGACAGCACTTGGGAACAACAACTGCCAGCTGCTATATATTCTGCTTCAGCAGTTGATGTAGACACATATGACTTTTTCTTGTAGAACCAAGACACTAATCTCATAACAAGGAACTGGCAAGTCCCTGAGGTACTTTTTCTGTCTGCCCTGCATCCAACAAAGTTAGCATCGGAATATCAAGTTAAATCAAATTCTGACTCAGTAGAATACCAGATTCCTAGACTAGGACCACTTTTTATATATCTCAAAATTCTATTCAGAAAAACTAGATGAGATTCGTTAGGGTTCACTTGGAACCTAACACAAAGACATGTGGCAAATATTATGTCAGGTCTAATTTCTATAAGGTATAGTAGGGACCTAACAATGCCCCTATATAATTTCTAATCAACTGGTTTCCCATGTTCATCAGTGTCTATTACAGCATTAGTGGCCATATGTGTTTTCTTTATTGAGGCATCAGCCATCCCAAACTTTTTAATAAGCTCTTTAGCATATTTAGCCCGGGAGATGAAGACGCCATCGGGTAGCTGCTTCACTTGGAGACCAAGGAAGTAGGAGAGCTCACCCATGCCACTCATTTCAAACTTAGAATGCATGAGGTCAGAAAACCTCTTATATAGTTTGGAATCAGTAAACCCAAATATAATGTCATCTACATATATTTGTACTAACAAAGTTTGATCCTTATGGTGTCTAGTGAACATTGTTTTATCTACAATGCCTCTAGTGAACTTATGCTCTAACAGGAAGCAAGCTAGGGTCTCATACCAAGCTCTTGGAGCTTGCTTTAAACCATAAAGAGCTTTATGCAATGTAAAGACATATGAAGGATGGGTTGAAGAGATAAAACCTGGAGGTTGTTCAACATAAACCTCTTCTTTAAGCACTCCATTCAGAAAGGCACTCTTTACATCCATCTGATAGACTTTGAACTTCTTGTATGCAGCATAAGCAAGGAAGATCCTGATTGCTTCCAACCTTGCAACTGCTGCAAAAGTTTGGACATAGTCTATCCCTTCTTCTTGTCTATAACCTTGAGAAACAAGCCTAGCCTTGTTTCTCACAATTACACCATGGGCATCTAGTTTGTTTCTATATACCTTTTAGTTCAAATGACTGGGTAGTCTTTGGGTCTTGGAACTAAATCCCAAACTCTACATCTCTCAAATTGGTTGAGTTCCTCTTGTATTGCCATAATCCAGTGAGGATCTTGCTCAGCATCTTTTATGGATTGAGGCTCAACTTGAGAGAGGAAACAGGCATGGATCACATCTTGGTTGAGTTGATGCCTTATCTGTACACCTACTGTTATGTCTCCAATCACTTGAGATCTAGGGTGATCCCTTAGTATTCCAAGATCAGTGGGTGGAGTTGGTTCAGTAACAACATTTGGATTTAATTCCTCTTATGGAATAATGCCTGCTGTTGAATGAAGTTCAGCCTCTTCCAATTGTTCTTCTTCACTGACTTCTTCAGCTTGTGGAGGAGGTGATGTAACCTCTTGTGGAAGGTTTAACTCTCCCAATTTCTCACACAAGTGAGGTAGCTACAAGGTGCTATTGGTAGAAATTTCTTTCTCCTTGTAAGACATGTTAGCTTCATCAAAAGTCCCATGTATTGATTCTTCAATTTTTAAAGAAGATTTGTTAAACACCCTATAAGCTTTGCTTACTTGGGAATATCCTAGAAAAATTTCCTCTTCAGCCTTAGCTTCAAACTTTATAATATATTTCTTGTTATTATTATGTATATAACATATGCAACCAAATACTTTAAAGTAGGTGTTTTTAGGTTTCTTCCCTTTAAGCAATTCGTAGGGAGTCCTATTCTTAAGTTTATGTATTAAACTTCTGTTGAGTACATAGTTTGCTGTGCTTACAGCCTCTGCCCAAAAGGATAGGGGCATGTAAGCATCTGCAAGTAATTTGCCTGCAGCTACAATTAGGGTTCTATTCTTCCTTTCAACTACCCCATTTTGTTGAGGAGTTCTAGGAGCTGAGAAATAGTGCCTGATACCTTCCTTCTCACAGAACTCATGCATAAGAAGAGACTCAAACTCTGTACCATGATAACTTCTGATCAATGCAACATGAGTAGAGTACTCAATCTGTATGGTCTTGAGAAAATCTGTACGAACTTTGAATGTATCTGACTTAGATCTCAGAAAGAACACCCAAGTGAATCTTGAGAGGTCATCTACAATGACTAGAGTATATGATTTCCCTCCGAGGCTTTGTACAACAATAGGTCCAAAAAGGTCCATGTGTAGCAAGTACAAGATCCTAGGTGAATCATGCTTATTTACTGATTTAAAGCTAGATTTAGTTTGCTTGCCTAGTTGACAAGCCCTATAAAGGCCTTCCTTCTTGTAGGGAACAGAAGGCAAACCTCTCACAAGGCTGTCTTTAGATAGCCTAACAATGTTTTTCATATTAACATGTCCTAGACTTTTATGTCATAGTTCATTTTGATTGCTAACTATATTAAGTAAACAAATGTCTAAAGGTGCAGAATGAAAATCTACTATGTGTATGTTGCCTTGTCTATTTCCAATTAAAACAGTTTGTTTTTCTTTATTAGAAATAATACAAGATGTTGAGTTAAATTGTACCTGATAACTTTCATCACATAGTTGGGTTATGGAGATGAGGTTATGCTTGAGTCCACTTACATAGGTCACTTTTTGAAAGTGACTACTCCAATCTTTACTTGTCCAAAGCCTTCAGACTGGCCCCAATTTGAATCACCAAAGAACACCTTTGGTCCCAGCATGGACTTGTAGTTGATTAAGTTGTCCTTGCTGCCAGTCATATGCTTGGAGCATCCACTGTCCACATACTATTTTTGATTAACAGCTGGACAACCCTTTCCTGCAATGAAAATAGTTAGTTGTTCTTGACCCAGGTTACCTTGGGTCCTTTATATTGTTGGTAAGAAAAAACTAGATATTTCTGAAAATTCAGGTTGAGATTTATACCCTAAGGGGTGAAATTTTCTAGGAGGAATTATCCAATCAGTAAGTAGATTAAAAGGTTTCCTAGTTTGATTTGATATGCTATTATAAGTATGTCTTTTATTAAGTCTGTCTGGGATCGACGAAAAGTTGTGAGTTCGTCGACCAGAGTTTGACGAAAAGGGATGAGATCGTCGATCTCTGCTCAGAGAATGAACATATTCATTTTCTGTGCCCCAAGTTCGTCGATCTCTGCTCGACGAACCATACACAGTTCATCGATCGCAGTAAGATGAATAATTATTATATAGATCTGAGCTTGGGAAGCACATGAGGATTTTATCATTGACTTCAGTAAGGGTGATGTCCTTATCCAAAGTCTTCAACTCATTGATGACTGAGCTCAGTCTGTTGTACATGTATGGAACAGATTCTGCTTCCTCCTTCTTGAAATTCTCATACTGGCATATTAGATTTGATCTTCTGTCTTTCCTTTCATCAGCAGATCCAGCCACCATTTGGTTGAGAGAGTCCCAAATGGCCTTGGCTGAAGTGCATTCAGCCACCTTCTAGAAAATGTCATCAGACATTGTTTTTGTCGAGAATGTTCATGGCTTTAGCATCAGCAACCTTGGCTTTCTTCTGAGCATCAGTCCACTCAGGTGGTGGAACTGCATGAGTGCTGGAAGTTGTTGTAGAGGTAGATGGTTGAGGAGGACCTATCAAGATAGAATTGTACATGTCCTCATCAATAGAATTCATATAAAGTTTTATTCTAGCCTTCCAGATGACAAACTTATTTAGGTTGCACATTGGAGGTCTGGTGCTTGCATAATCTTTGTTCTGTGCCATGCTGTGAATATAATCCTAATAAAAAATCAGATCTAACAAGGGATCATTTGGTTCAAGGGTTAGTTTGTACAACCAAATGAACCTTGCTCTGATACCAATTGAAAGTTAGGGTTAGACCTGAAATACTCTAGAGGGGGGGGGGGGGGGGTGAATAGAGTATCTAGAAACTTTAATGCTTTTTGCTGTAAATAAAAGATCAGTCCTATGATAAGCTAATCTATCACATGCAAAACAAGGATTAAATTAAATAACACAGGTACAACAAACCTAACTAGCACAGGCACAGCAAGAACAAAAGAAAAAGATGGCAACCAGACAACACAAGAATTTTATAGTGGTTCCCCAACCTAGGTACATCCACTCTTCTATGACCCTGGTAGGAATCCACTCAGGTTTTTGATCAGGTGACTGCCACCAATGAGCTTTTGATCAGGTGCTCAAAAACAAACCCAAGTCTTTTGATCAGGAGACTTGTAACCAGAAATAACTTTTGAAGGGAGTTAAAGAACCCTTTTTACAGTAGGGGGATGAGAGAGTGATGTTGTCTTCACTTTCTCAAATAAAACTGAGAAGACTTAGTGGATCTTTGATGTTAACAAAGCTCCCCCTGAGATATTGATTTGTTCAGGAAGGTTGGAGCTTTACTGCAGGGTGAGAAGGTCTTCAATCTTTTGCTTTGACCAGAAGAGCTCTAGGAACTTCTTGACTGATGAAGTTTTGTTGTTCTTGAAGAAACCTATAGTGAAGAAGGAAAAAGACTCTTGATTTTGAATTGATGTTCTTCTTCTTCTTCTGCTTGCTGTTATTTCTCTAGTCTGGGGCTTTTGGTTTCTTGACTATTGTATTGCCCTAAGTATTGCTTGTTATCTTTCAAAATCCTTGATCTCTGTCTGTGTATGTCTATTAATCTATCAGTATCGAGAAGGAAGAAGAAAAATCCATTTTTACATTTTCCATGAAGTCTTCCTTCTGAATTTTGAATATTTTTCCAGCATTGATTACTGACGGCCTGGAGAATATCTGCATTGATTGATTTCCCCAACTGTCCTATTGAAAAATGGCAAGTAATAATCCTGATGAAGGCCATAATCAATGCTTGCTTCTAAGGATAATATTCAGAGAATATTTAAGCATTGATTATTCAGGAATTACTGCAATAAAATAAGGACAGAGGAGAGAAAAAGTCCATGTATGGAATTGCACAGAAATCGTCGAGCAGATAACAGAATTCGTCCACCTGGGTAAAGAGTTCGTCGAGCTGAGAAGTTATGTCTGTCGACCAGATAATTGTTGTTCATCGAGCTGAGATCCAAGATCGTCGACCTGAGAACTGCTAACTGCTTTCACAAGAACCTTGCCAATCTTGTGCATCAAGATCGTCAAGCTGAGAATCTAATTTCGTCGAATAGTGTTCAGAGAAATGGCTCTTGTACTTTAGAATGTTGAAGTAGAGTATCCAGAGATTGTCAACCTGAGAACTGAGTTCGTCGAGCTGATATTCTAACTTTGTCGACTGGAGTTCAGTGAAAGGAATTCTGGACTTGGAATGTTGAAGTAAAGTATCTGGAAATCGTCGACCTGAGAACTAAGTTCGTCGAGCTCAGTTCAAAGAATTGTCTCTAAGTTCGTCGAGCTGAGCACGACTTTCGTCGAGCTGATTTCGACGAACGTCGAACTCATTTTCCCGAGTCTTTGAAATTTCTCTAAGTCCTGAGTCTTTGAAATTTCTCTAGGTCCTGAGTCTTCTGCAGTCTGTTGATGGATGGTCCATGCAGTGTTGATTCTAAGGACATGGTCTAAACTCTAGGACTCAAATATGACCCTGGCTATACATGTTAGGTCAGACATCCTACTTTAGTGAACCTAGCCCAAATCCAACTAGGGATCCAACACCCTTGCTTTGGTAATGCTCCACTTAGTGATTGTCTGCTTTCTCCTTGCGCGTGACCGAATGATTCCCCTCTATTCTATAGCAGAGTAGTAATAATATTTTGATACGCCTTTAGAAATATATTGGCTATTAGTTTGTAATTAGAAATTCCTTCTACGGTATTCCTAAGAGCGTGAGCATGCGATTTCGCATGGTACTCCACTATGGAGTTATAAGCCAGTTATGCTATTTTACTCGTCCGCGTTAGGGATGATTTGCTCGGGATGAGCAAATGTTTAAGTCTGGTGGTGTGATGAGTCCGATTTATATATGGTTTTACGGACTCATTTGGGCTTATTTTCATGCTTTTGCACTACTATTTCAGTAGGAATTGTCATATATTTGATTAGGGTCTCACCTAGCCATTGTGCACTATTTTTGCCCATTTTGGTTTGCAAATTACACCGGGATGTCGGCGGTATGTACTGGTGTACTCCCCGTGTGGCTTTGGATATTCTTTGTTGTATATTTGGCGCTTGGAGCCTTTGCTCGGCTTTGGTTTTGCTATGCAGGTCGTCAGTTTCACCCAATTCGGGAATTCTGCCTTGTGGAAAATGCATAATCGTGCGATTCCTTAGATCACGATTTCCACCGAATCGTGCGATTTCTACAGGTTTTCTCAGGATGGACTAACCAACCCGTGTGATTTCTTCTCGCACGGTTTCTTCGGAACCGTGCACAAAGGAAACACACAGTTTTCCTGTTGCATTCTTGTTTTATTGCACTCTGTGGTTAATCGGGCGATTTGTTCACGCACGGGCAGAAGTGCCTGTACGCAAGTAATACGCACGGTTCCACCTGCTTGTCATGAATTTTAGCGCTCTGTGGTTACTCGTGCATTTTTTTTCACGCACGGGTGGAAGCGCCCGTGCGAGAGTAAAATGCACGGGTCAATACGTCTTCTTTCGCAATCTTGGCCTGGAAGTTAATATCACACGGTTAACACACAGTCGTGCGCCAAATCATGCGTGACCATTTTTCTGACTTGTTTCTATTTAAGCCGCAGGTCTCATTCGCCAAAGGATCCAGTTTGCCATTTTTGCTCCTTTAAGCGGGAAAACCTTCCTGCTGCCATTTTCTTCTCTCTCCTCTTTGGAGAGCTCGTCCGACCACCGTTCTACCTCCAAAAGCTCTCAATAGCTTAATCTTCAGCCTCCATCGCCTTCTCCAACCTCAAAGCTCTGTTTCAAGCTCTTAGGTGCTACATACGTGGATTTCTCCAGTCATGTTTAACCTGACGGCTATTCATGAAGAAGACGATCTATTAGAAGGAAGTGACAGCCCTTCTCAATCCTAGACGTCATATGTAGATCAAGAACGGACAAGGCCCGACAACCCTTGACTCCGGCCGCGAATCTCGGAAAGTCTTCGTGCATTTGGTTGTAACTCTCCCCTTCTCTTGTACTAACTTTGCTCTTGATTTCTTGGTTGTTGGATTGATGTTAAAGAACTTGATTTACTTAATGATTTCAGCATGTCTATGTGTTGACATATTTTAGTTCTTGATTGTGCTGGTGTGCTTCCATCCTTTGTGTTCTTGACGTGATAACGCTGTTAACCCCTCAGTCCGCAGCATACTACAAGACTCCAAAGCCCCCCTTTCAACAGGCGCGGACGCGATTTATCAGTCCGCCCAGTCCGGCAAGGTCCCCAATTGGACCATGGTACCCCAGCAGCGGACGCAAGTACCTGTCCGCTCAGTCCGCCAGCGTTTGAGGTATCAGGTTCTACAGCGGCGGACGCAATGTCTCGTCCGCCCAGGCCGCCGCCCTCCAGCGGGCGCGCCCAGCAGCAGTGGAGGCTCTAGTCCGCGAGCCCAGTCCGCCCCTTCTGCGCGGACTGGCGTGTTCTTTCTTTTTGCTTCCCGTCACCGCTGCCCGGTTCTCCTGTACCCCGGGCAGCCCGTAATTTTAGCCCTGCCCGTTTGGGCAGGCCCCCTATCCTATAAATAGGGGGAGGTGGTGCACACAAGGGACGCTGACTCGGACCCAGGAGCCTACTTGTTACAGGCTGCGGACTCGAATCCTGTGCCTTGCGGACTCCCCCTCGCTCTGCTCTTGTTAACCTTTTCCTCTCACTTGTAACCAAATTCTTCTTCAATCAAGGGAAAGCCCGTCGCTAGAGTGGCATTCAGGCCGCGACGGGCGAAGTCTGTTGTTGCCGTGGTTCACGGCCCTGCTCTTCTTCCAGCCCTCATCCGCTTAGTAGATCGCTACTCGCAGTCTTCCTTATTCCCCGGTGTTCGAACCGTTAGCTAATGGTGCTTGACCCCTCTGTGTTTTCGTGCATCAACAGTTAACACGCGACCTTCAGATCCGAGTAGTGTTTTGAAATCAGCGGACGAAGATGTCAGACCGCAGAGCCCGCTCCTCAGACCGCTCCAGCTCTTCAGAGGACTCTCTTTGGGACGCGATTGAGCAAGCTCGCCTTGAGGCCGAGCAATCACGCCAGCAGACTGACCAGCGTCTCGACGCAATCAGCCAAGCTTTGCTCGCGCTTGCCCAGCGGCTTGCTCCTCAGGCCGCAGCGGACCCAGCGGACTCGCCAGTCCGCCAGACCCCAGCTCGTCGAACTCCGCTTCGGCAGTCGTCAGCAACTCCTTGGACCCCTGCTCAGTCCGCTGCCCCTCTGCGTCCTCAGGAGGAGCAGTTCGCTTTCAGAGAATTCTTCAGAGAAGCTGCCAGGGGCACTCCAGCCCGCCAGCTCCATTTTGCTGATCGCTAGTCCGCCGAGCCCGCGGACTCCCCGGCTCCAGTCCGCCCATTCTACCCCGCAGAGTTCGAAACCCCGTCTCCCTTTGTCGATCGAATCCGATGGGAATCGGCCCCGAGCAACTTCAGGGAGCCTCGCATCCCCTTCTATTCAGGAGCGACAGATCCAGTTTCTCATCTCCAGGCATTTGAGGGGGCAGTTGCTTTGAGATGCCTCTCAGATGCAATTAAGTGTAAACTGCTGGTCACCACTCTCGAAGGACAAGCGAGAGAGTGGTTCTACGAGCTGCCTTCTGGCACAATCTCTTCTTTTGCAGAGCTCCGTAGCCAGTTACTGCTGAGGTTTGCTACCTCAAGGAAAAGGAAGAATGGGCCAGCTGCCCTGTTTGAAATAAAGCAAAGGGATAATGAATCGGTGGCGCGATTCATTGATCGCTTTCAAAGAGAGATCCAAGGGGTCAGGAGTGTAAACCCCGATTATTATAAGGTCGCCTTGATCCATGGCCTCCGGGAGGGCCCTCTGAAGTTCAAAGCAACGACCAAGGCACCCGAGACTTATCAGGAGTTGATCGCCATGGTCAACCGCTTCATAGAAGGAGAAAATGCCAATCCGACTTATGTCTCATCCCTGACAGCTAAGGCTGAAGGAAGGGATGCCTCCGCTTCTTCCTCTCGTGGCAAGCCCCCTCGCCCAGACTTCCAGCCTCCGTCTCAGAGAGGCAGAAACTTCCGCAACAAGAAACCTTTCCAAGGCCATCAACAGTTTCATGAGCAGAGACTGCCGTTGGCCACCACTCCCGCCGTTCCATTGCAAGCTCTACCCATCCTCCAACAAGCAGCCTTGCCTGCTTCGATCCAATTCGATGAAAGCCCCATGGAGGATGCTGCAGATCTGGTCCTTCACGAAGTCATCCAGATCCTGCAAAGGAGATCAGAAGAAAAGAGGCAAGAGCCTCAGAAAATGTGGAAGCCGAGAAATAATGCACAATATTGCCAGTTCCACAAAGAAAAGGGCCATCTGACCGAGGACTGCAAGGCCCTTCGCGCGCTGATAGAGAAGTTGCTTGCCGAGGGCAAGATTGACCTGGCCAAGAAGGATTGTCCTTCCTCTTCGAAGCCATCCACCTCGAAAGGCAAAGAGGTAGCTGAGGCCTACCAAGAATGCATGGATGTAGAGGACGAGGGCCGTCTGGGGCCGATCAACGTCCCGGTAGAATGCTTCGATGCAGATGATGAAGGGATTCTAGGGCGCCTCTTCTTCATCCATGGTGGAGCCGGGACCGAGTCCACTCGGAAGTCATCAATTTCAAGGATCACACAGGTAGAGGTGGCCTCTTCTTCCATTGCTCCTCCAAGAGAAGTCGTCACCTTTAGTCCAGAAGATCTGTCTCAAACAGCCAATCCATTTGACGATGCAGTTGTAATCAAGGCTGTGCTTGGAGACTTCACAGTGGATAGGATTCTTGTTGACACAGGCAGCTCTGTCAACCTCCTGTTCAAGTATACCTTCGAGGCCCTGAGGACTGGAAAGCCTCTGCTTTCCACTGAGGGGCCACTCTATGGTTTCTCGGGGGAGAGAAAGGAAGTAGAGGGCAGCGTCATCTTGCCCGTGAATCTTGGAGGGGCAACTAAGCAGATACAGTTCATAGTGGTTGACGCCCCCAGCAGCTACCATGCCATCTTCGGCAGGCCCTTGTTAAACAAGTATCAAGCGGTGGTTTCCACTTACCACCTCGCCATCAAGTTCTTTGCCGATGGAAGGATGTGCCGGTCCGGAGTGACCCAAGGAGGGCAAGGGAGTGCTATGTCCGTACTGTTAACATGGTTGAAGCCAGCCCTTCCCTTGCTCCAACAGAAGCTGCAGAAGCCTCCCTCAGTTCAGAAACCGCTGCTGATGAAGGTGCTCACCTGGAACCTGCCCAGGTGACGCAAGGAGTCCCCATTGCTGAGGGGGAGGAGAGGAAGCTCTCCATCAACTCGGAGCTACCTGAAGATCAAAAAGCCGAGTTGATTTCCTGCTTGCTGAACAACCTGGATGTCTTCGCCTGGTCAGCAGAGGACATGCCAGGGGTGGATCCTGATGTTGCTTGCCATCACTTGAACGTTGATCCCGGCTGCAAGACCGTGCAACAAAAGAAGAGGGATATGGCTACAAAGCTTGCTGAACCAATAAGGGAGGAGGTCGCAAAGCTCCTCAAAGCGAATTTTATTAAAGAAATTCAATATCGTACCTGCATTTCTAATGTTGTAATGGTGAAGAAACCAGGAGGAAAATGGCGAATGTGTGTAGATTTTACTAAACTTAATAAAGCATGCCCTAAAGATTGCTACCCCTTGCCCCGGATAGATTCTTTAGTTGATTCCGCGGTAGGGTACTCTTACATGAGTTTTTTAGATGCGTTTTCTGGTTATCACCAGATAAGAATGCATAAGCCTGACGTTCCTCACACGTCATTCATAACTAACGATGGTTGTTATTGCTACCTTGTGATGCCCTTTGGGCTTAAGAATGCTAGTGCAACTTACCAACGGATGATGGACCGTGTGTTTAACCATCAGAAGGGGAGGAACCTAGAAGTGTATGTAGACGATCTCTTGATTAAGAGTAAATCGTTTTCGCTGCACTTGCGAGACCTAGCAGAGACGTTCGCTACTCTGCGTAGGTATAAAATGAAGCTCAATCCTTTGAAATGCACGTTTGGGGCAAGTAAGGGGAAGTTTCTTGGTCACCTCCTTACTCCGGAAGGACTTGCCCCCAACCCTGATAAAGTAAAAGCCATCCTTGACATGCCTATCCCTCGTTCACCTAAAGAAGTTCAGCAGTTAGGGGGGAGGCTAGCAGGCCTTGCCAGATTTCTCTCTCGAGTGGGAGATAGGAGTGCCCCATTCTTCAAAACTCTTCGAGGAGCCTCTAAGTTTGAGTGTACGGGACAATGCTCCAAAGCTTTTGAGCAGTTGAAGATGCAATTGACCTCAGCACCCCTGCTTCAGAGTCCTCGGCCAGGAGAGATTCTTTTCTTGTATGTAGGGGTTGGCCCTGAGGCCGTCAGCTCCGTTCTTCTTCGGGAAGAGGGCAGAAAGCAATTCCCAATCTATTATGTTAGCCATATTCTGAAGAGTGCTGAGACACGGTACCCAATTCTGGAGAAGTTAGCCTTGGCACTGGTCATGTCAGCTCGCAGGCTTCGTCCGTACTTCCAAGCACATTCGATTCAAGTTGTCACTGATCAGCCTTTGAAGGGTGTGTTGGAAAAATCTGAACATTCCGGCAGACTAGCCAAGTGGGCAATAGAGTTGAGCGAATTTGAAATTTCTTATGTGCCCAAGACGGCCATTAAAGCTCAGGTCCTAGCAGATTTTCTAATCGACATGCCAGAGTCCAGCTCTGATCAGGCAGAAAGGTCACCTTTGGCTTGGACCATCTATGTTGATGGAGCCTCAGACAGAAGTTCTTCTGGAGCAGGAGTGGTTCTCATCAATCCAAACGGAGTCAAGTTTGAGCAGGCCATCAAATTCTACTTTCCAGTAACCAATAATCAGGCCGAATATGAATCTTTGCTAGCAGGCTTGAGACTTGCAAGAGAACTCAGAATCGATCATGTTCACATCAAAACCGATTCTCTAGTAATGGCGTCACAAGTCCTTGGTAACTTCGAGACAAGAGAGCCAATCTTGAAGAAATATCTAGCTCTCGTGAAGATAGAAGTTGGCAGGTTCAAGAGCTTCACTATTGAGCACATCCCGAGAACAGAAAATGAGGAGGCCGATTTTCTTTCCAAGCATGGGATGCTCTCAGGAGGGACAACTTCCGAGCTCTTCCGCCCGGCAGTGATGGAGGGAGATCTGATGCAAGTAGATCAGCGTGCCTCTTGGATGGATCCGTTCATCCTTTATCTGTCGACAGGAGATTATCATAATACAGTCAGAGATAAGAAAAGGTTCAGAATAAAAGCAGCTCATTACTTCCTAGTGGCGGGAGTCCTCTACAGAAAAACTTTCCTCTCTACCATGGCCCGGTGTGTTTCAGAAGAAGAAGCTTTTACTGTTTTGCAAGAGGTTCACTCCGGAGAGTGTGGAAGCCACTCGGGAGCAAGAACTCTTGAAAAATGAATCCTGCGGCAAGGATATTTCTGGCCCACTATGAAAAGAGACTCTGAAATCTAAGCCAGAAAATGTGTTCAGTGCCAGAAGTTTGCTCCACTTCAACACCAAGCAACTCAGTCCCTCAGATCGATTGCAACTCCATGGCCCTTCGCAGTTTGGGGAATGGACCTCCTCGGTCCTTTTCCCATGGCAAGCAGTCAACGGCGTTTCATTATCGTAATGATCGACTATTTCAGCAAGTGGATCGAAGCCAAGGCATTGGCAAAGACAACTACTCAGGTCATCAGAAACTTCATTTGGGGGGAGATAGTCTGCCGACAGGGAATTCCAATGGCTATAATCACTGATAATGGGCCGCAGTTCAACAACTCAGAGATGATAGACTTTTGCAGGCAGATCGGAACAGAGCTGCGGTTTGCATCAGTTCATCATCCCAGAAGCAACGGCCAAGTAGAAGCAGCCAACAAGCAGATCCTCAATTTGCTCAAGAAGAAAGTGCAGAATCTCAAGGGCAGCTGGGCTGATCAGCTTCCATCAGTTCTCTGGTCCCTTAGGACAACGCCATCATCCACAACTGGGGAGACTCCATTCAAGCTTTCTCACGGCTCAGAAGCACTTATACCAGTTGAGTTTGAAGTCCCGTCACCCAGAGTTCTGCTAGCAAGGGAAGGCGTTGAGGACTGGCTTGAGTTAAATAATGAAGAGATGAGGTTCAGCTTGGAACACGTCAAGGCCATCAGAGATCAGGCAGCCATAAGACAGGAAGAGGTCAAAAGAAGGATGGCCCGCTATTTTGATCAGAACATAAGGATCAAACACTTTCAAGTGGGAGATCTCGTTCTAAAGAAGATTGATGCTGCTGCAAGAGCTGGTTCAACTGGAAAGCTTAATCCAAATTGGGCCGGCCCTTTTGTTGTCAAAGAAGCATTAAAGAGCGGCGCTTACCGCCTGCAGACATACGCAGGAGAGGATATACCACACACCTGGAGCGGGGATGATCTCAAACGGTTCTATTCTTGAAACTCCTCTCTACTTTGTGTATCTTCTTCAAAAGTTATTATGAATAGAAACTGCCTGCTAACACTTCTTCAAGTGTTTTGTTGATGTAATCATAACAGATGAAAAGCTAAGAAAGATTCAAAAAACGGTTCTGCGCCTGTTGGGTTGATTTTATAGCTTGTAGCCCGGTGAGGAAAGTATGCCGCTCTGGCTCACCTGCCCACCTGGTCGCAAGCTATAGATCATTTCTCCTATTATGAGCGGATTGGATTTCTGTGTCCGCTCAGTCCGCCGGCTTGGGTTGATTTTATAGCATGTGGCCCGGTGAGGAAAGTATGCCGCTCTGGCTCACCTGCCCACCTGGTCGCAAGCTATAAATCATTTCTTGTATTATGAGTGGACTGATTATCTTTATCGCTATGGGTCATTTCTATCTTTGGCGGACTGATCTTATCTATCCGCGCAGTCCGCCAATTTCCTTGGATGAATTTATAGATTCTATCTTTGGCGGACTGGTTTTCTGTATCCGCTCAGTCCGACACTTTTCTTGAAACCACGAACTATATAGATCATTTCTACTATGAGCGGGTTGGTCTTCTGCATCCGCTCAGTCCGCAGAATGGTTTTCATGTTATAATTTGATTAATAAAGAGAAATGCGGACTCTACTAGAACTCAATGAAGTACCACCTGGCTTTGTTATCAGCCGGCTGTTCTTGTCATTTTTAAAGGCTAATGTTGAATGGGTTAATAAGATGGATTCTCTCATCAGCAAAAAATGACGTATTGTGCGGACTGCAATTAAAACTCAACAGAGTCCGCCTGGCAATTTCTTATTCCGACGGACAATAATATTCTTTAATCAGCAAGATAAAAAGCTCAAACTTATCAGCATGACGTGCGGACTGCTAAGTGTCGGTGCGGTGAACGTGGAAAGAGAACATTGCAGAAAGCACACATGCCAAAAATATCCTTTTTCTATTTCATCAACAATTGTTTACATCATTCTATATGTTCGGCGGACTGCAATCTTGCGTCCGCCACTTTTTACAAAAACCAAAAAAGATAAAATACATCATTCTATATGTTCCTTTGCTTCTTCTCTGGAGGTGCAGGGCTGTCACCAACAATGTCAACTTCTGGAGAGTAGCCCCCAGAGCCGCTCCCGCTACTGTCCGATCTTGTACTCGAGGCGGACCCGCTATGCGAGCTCCCGGTATCAGAAGAAGATGCAGAAGAGTCGGACTCCGCGGACAGCTCCTCTACTCGCTGTCTTGAGGCAGCGTTGTCCGCTGTCTCCTTGACGCTTGGCTCTTCGCCTTGCCCTCCGTCTCCGTCATCTTCTTCTTCGTCTTCTTCTTCTTCTTCTTCTTCTTCGCCTTCTTCCTCAATAATATCTTTTCCTTTGTTGGCCCTCTCCATCGCAGCGACCTGCGGAGCCAACTCAGGGAAGATTTCCAAAAAAGGGACGCCAGCCACTCCTTCCTTGATGAAGCCGTCGCGGACAAGTCGCTCAATGGCGACCTCGACGGTCTCCTTTACGAAGGGGAGCATGGCGGACTGGAAGTTGCTGTTTTCCAAGTCATAGGCGACCTGCGCGAACAAAAGTAAATTAGACGGATAGCGGCGGATAGAAAATCAAGGCCGCAGCGAATTCAACTCACCCCCAGCTCTTCTTTTTGCTGAGCGACCTTTTTTCCCAATCGCACATTCCTTTCTTTTAGCGCTTCATTATCCTTTTGAAGTTGTTCATTCTGCCTCAGCAGGTCTCTGGCCAGAGTGGCAACATAATGATTTGTCACCGCGCTGTTCGCAGAGGCCTGAGAGGCTAGCAGAGGGAGGTCGGCGGCGGACACCTTCTTGAGGTCGCTTAGGTTGCGCTTTCCGTAAAGCGCGGAGATTGCGACATGAGCATGGCGTGATATCCGCGGACTCTTCCACGAAGGAAGCGCGGTGGACAGGCGGACGTGTTTGTTTTTGCTGTGCCAATGGACCATGGGGTTCCCCCTGAGGTCCTTCTGGCTGATGCCGAACCCGCTCATTGAGAAACTTTCTGAGGAAGGGTAGTCCGCTGTGGGATCCCCTTCCTCCTTCCTCTTTCTGGCTACTGCTTCTTTCTTTTCTTTTTGTGTAGGAGTGAAGTCGTTGGGTGTCTGCGGCAAGTTAGCGGGCACCGCCAAGGTCGCTGCAAAAAGCAAATGGGTTAAACACCAAGGTCGCAGCGGATGCAAAAGCTGAGTTCGGAAGCTACTTACTCTCCTCGGGCATGACGTCCGCTAAGCTCGCCAGCAGCGGAATATAGTGCTCGATGTCGAGCCTAGCATTGGCCAGGAACTCGACAATGGCGGACTCAAGGCCATCCAGCTGCACGCTTTTGAAGGCGGAGTCCGCGCGCACCTGCGGATAGGTGTGCGCGAACCCTAGATCGCCCTCGAAAATCAGGAACCTTGAGGTCCAGTTGTGGATCTTGTTGGGGAGACCCACAACCTTCATTCCCCTACAGTAGAAGTATATGACCCCCTTGTAAGGGCGGCCTCCGGAAGCGGTGATTGAGCGGACAGAAAATATCTTTCGGAAGATATTCATTGAGAAAGCAATCTTTTCAGATCGCAAATAAGAGACAAAGCTGCAGATCGCAGCGAGTGTATTTGGTGCGAGCTGGTCAGGCACCATTCCATAGTGCTCGAAGATCGCAGCGAATTCCCATAAAAGCGGAAACTTGAATCCGCTGTCGAAATGGTCAACAGGAATGGCGATCTGGGTCGCAGTTGAGAAGTTCAATCTTTCCTGATGGGCGGGAAGGCGGACAAGGATGTTTGAGTCCGCCATCTTCTTTTCGACAAAGGCGACCAAGTCGGCCTCTGTCAATGTGCATTTCCTGTGGTCCGCAGAATGGAAGGCGACAGCAGCATCAGTCCGCGCGGACACCATTTTGCAGGCCGCAGGATTCCTTGTACTTCAACAGTTTCCTGCATAAGAGAAAGCAAAAGGCCCTATTTATAGCAAAAGAGTCTGACAACTTTTTGACCAGGCCGCAGAGCTCGCAAATCCAATCCGCACAGTCCGCAAAAAGTTAAAACAGCCAAACAATTTACGCGGATACAAACACAGATTTACATGCCAAGGAAAACTCAAAGTAAAGGTCATGGCCGACACGATTTGTCGTCCGCTCAGATCGCGCTTCTTCTCCCAGCAGATCACAAGGTGCGGATACATTTTCAATCCGCTTAGTTCGCAGTATTGCCAACCTGCAGGTTAAATAACGTGAAGCGGACACAGCATTAGTCCGCGCAATTTGCCACATCACAAGGTTTTAAGCTATATAATTCGCGGATATACAATCTGAGTCCGCACAGATCAAATAGAGTTCATTTTACAACAGCACTGCTTGGAGCACAATTATCCAAATAATTATACAATTAAGCAAATAAAAGCTCAAGGCATTGCGGACTCAGCGGTCCCTGTTGTCGGTCCGCGCCGGCCTTTCTGCCCTGTCTCTGCATAGATGAACCGCTTGATCGCTTATCTGGAGAATTTCGCTGTACACACGGCAGAGATGATGATGAATGATATTTATGGTCCGGTGCATGTGAGCAGCCTCCCGATCTATCCGGCTGAGAGGCACCATTGGCTCCGCCGCCGGCCTCTGCTCCTCATCCGCGGGCTGTTGGACACCTGCCGGTGCAGCGATCTCCGGAGCAGCGCGATCTGGCGCTCGCGGCCTCTGCTCTGCGACCTCAGCAGTCCGCTTCTCCTTTCCTTCACGCACTGACGCCAAGTGCTTGCCTTTGTAGAATCGGACGTCATCGGCGAGCCTCTTCTTCTCCCTTTCAGACCTCTCCAGTGCCCGCGAGATGCTGGCGATCTGGTCTTTTAGGGCCTTCTCGCGTTCCGCAGACGCTTTCTCACGCGCAGCGGACGCTCTTTCACGCTCCTCTGATTTCTCTAACTCAGCTTTGGCACACTGCATTTCAGCTTCAAATTTATTCTCTAACTCTTTAATCATATTCAGGCTGGGCGGCTCATCCCTCACGGATTCTATAGGCGAGACCGCATCACCACCGGTATTCGGGTTTACCACGAACTCACCACTCTCGATGGAGCCCGGTGGCGACCTTCTACCTGCAATAAACAAAGTCAACTCCACATTCAAAAGGCAGTTCGCGGCGGACGAAAAGAAAGGATGAAAAATCACTTTTAGACATAGCAGCAGCGAGTTGCCGACTATCGAAGATGATTGGTCGCCTTGCCCGCTCTGGGTCAAAGGCGCTTAACCGCTTCTTCCATTCGCGATGGACCTTCGCTCTATTTTCAGCAGCCGCACTTGTTGAAACCACAATATCGTCCGTCTCGGTGATGATTCTGATGGGTCTTGACGTCCGCGGCGGTGACCTGTAAAGCCACTTACGCTGAAAATATTTAGGCGCCGGTTGAAGTTTACCTGACCGCATCAGCTCTGCAGCAATCCGCAGGTCCTCAGCGGCTTTGTCCGCCGCGACCTGCTTCGAGGCTGCCCCGACCGCAGCAACATGAGCAACGATTTGTTTCTTTTGCTCCTCTATCTTCTCCTTCAGTCTCTCTCTTTCCTCTTCCTCCGCAGCGGACAAGGAAGGGAGTTCGTCATCCTTATCTCCAGTAGTCTCTGCCTCAGATTGCTGCAGTATAACCAGCAAGGATTCGTTGATTAAATCAAGTCGATCGACGTTTATGGAATCTAGTATCTCATCCGTGGATAGACTGACCTTTGAGAGGGAATTATCTCCCTGGATTTGGGCCACCGGAGTAACCAGGTCGCTGTCTGGAACTTCTTTGTCGCGTGGCCTGTGTTGTAAGTCCGCATCCCCAGTCTGCTTGGAGATATTCTTCTCCTTCATGGCGCGCAGCTTCTTCTCAACCCGCTCGGCGATGGTCGCTCCGTCCCTCTTCCTCTTCCTCCTCTTGGCAGCTTTCTCAGCGGAATCCGCGGCGGACCCCCTAATTCGGGCTGGTTTTCGCGGACAGGTTCAGGATTCACAGTAGACAATGACTTTGAGGGCGCGTCGTCCTCTACCTCAGTCCGCCGGTCTTCTTCGTCCAAGTCAATGATTTGCACCAGGGCACTGGGGGAAGATACGTCAGCCTCAATGTGTTCGCCAGTGGTGTCCGCCGACGTTGCAGTTTTCTGAGAAGGGGCGGAATCCGACGTCACCATCTTCTCACCTCTCAATGGTTCGGCGTCGACTGCATCGCGAGCAGATATGTCGGCGTGGCGGACTTCTTTCTCCGCAGGCTTCTGGTTCTAGGAAATCTCTCATGTGGGGTGGACAGGATCTTTTCTTGTCGACCTCTTTACTATCTTCTTGGTCCTCATAGGCGTTGCCAGTGCTGGGTCGCCCTTTGCAGTGAGACTAGAGAAGAAAGCTCCAAGCCTTGCCATGCCGGACTGGAAAGTGGAGACCGCAAGTGGTGAGTAGCGCCCCGTATCGATCGAGATTCTCAACAGTTCCAGGCCCTCCAGCGATATTTGTAGCGTTAGCGGCATTTTCGAGGCGTGCGGACTCGGCGGTTAAGAAAACATTTTCGAAGTTTTCTGGAAACTTAAAAATGTACGGGGATTATGTTAACCCCTCAGTCCGCAGCATACTACAAGACTCCAAAGCCCCCCTTTCAACAGGCGCGGACGCGATTTATCAGTCCGCCCAGTCCGGCAAGGTCCCCAATTGGACCATGGTACCCCAGCAGCGGACGCAAGTACCTGTCCGCTCAGTCCGCCAGCGTTTGAGGTATCAGGTTCTACAGCGGCGGACGCAATGTCTCGTCCGCCCAGGCCGCCGCCCTCCAGCGGGCGCGCCCAGCAACAGTGGAGGCTCTAGTCCGCGAGCCCAGTCCGCCCCTTCTGCGCGGACTGGCGTGTTCTTTCTTTTTGCTTCCCGTCACCGCTGCCCAGTTTTCCTGTACCCCGGGCAGCCGGTTATTTTAGCCCTGCCCATTTGGGCAGGCCCCCTATCCTATAAATAGGGGGAGGTGGTGCACCTAAGGGACGCTGACTCGGACCCAGGAGCCTACTTGTTACAGGCTGCGGACTCGAATCCTGTGCCTTGCGGACTCCCCCTCGCTCTGCTCTTGTTAACCTTTTCCTCTCACTTGTAACCAAATTCTTCTTCAATCAAGGGAAAGCCCGTCGCTAGAGAGGCATTCAGGCCGCGACGGGCGAAGTCTGTTGTTGTCGTGGTTCACGGCCCTGCTCTTCTTCCAGCCCTCATCCGCTTAGTAGATCGCTACTCGCAGTCTTCCTTATTCCCCGGTGTTCGAACCGTTAGCTGGTGGTGCTTGACCCCTCTGTGTTTTCGTGCATCAACAAACGTCGTCCTAACAATTATTATGAGCATGCGTGGAGAAGAGGTGACTGCGACCCTCAATGGTTTGTCCATCCTCCTTATTACTCACTTGAGTATTCCACCCAAGCGACGCGGTGAAGGCGACTTGCATTAGTTTTATTGGAGTTAAAATTAGGAATCTAAAAATCAAGATCCCTTGTTACGTTGGCCCTTGCAATTCCTCTTTCAATATCTAAGTCACACTACCTACCTACACTCCTCGAGAGATTGATATTCGGGGATTCAACTCCTCAAATTTATTACTTGACTACAATCGGTACACTTGCCAAAAGTGCCATCAATAGACCCAAGAAAAACAGGAATTTTACCCAAGTAAAATTCGGCGAGTATGGTTGAGCATACACGTCGAATTCGTCGAGTATCGTTATTGATGCACGCCGAATTTGTCGAGTATACTTACCAATACCCATCGAATTCGCCATATATATGATGGTTAAAACTCGCGGTGCCTCGAGGCTTATTTTATTTGGTTGGTATTTTAATTATTTGGTTTGATTTAATGATTAGGGTGGTCGGAGGTCGGAGATTTATTATATATAAAAGTTGAAACCGAGTTTTAACGAAAGGAGGCAAGTGCACCTATCGTGTATAGTACATGATATTTTGTTGGGGAATATCGAGGTCGTATTTTTTTCTGGGACGGGTTGATTATTTGTACTCTTTCCAGGAGGGACTATTATTTTACCAAACATAACTTGTCGGGTTATTAAATAGTGCGGTTATATATAAAAAAAGAAAATGGACTTGAAATTGCCGATGAAGAAATAATGCATCGGTACCAAATTGAATTTGAACTAAAATAACTATTAATAATTAGATCTCAAATTTCAAATTAATTAAGTCGGCAACTTTATCGTGGAGGTTCTATAAAAATGAGCTCACCTATCTCTAGTACTATCGCTCACCTGAACATTAAGACAATTCTACCGGGCTCTCGTCCGACGAAGGATTCCTCTTAATGCCCGCATTGTGCTAAAAACCCTACTATTTGGTGGGAAGCCCAATCCGGTAGAATTTCGCGACTCATCTCTCGAGGGTTAGTGCGGAACTCCCTTTACCCAAGGGTGATCGGTCCATACGCACGTCCTCTCGGCTAGCTAGCTTATGGACAATGGAAGTAGAGACCACACATCGATTTGTGGTTCTACGCATCGTATACCCGGGATAAACCTTAAGTACTTTTAATTAAAGAGAAAACGAGGACATTTAATTATTTAAAGCGATTTTATCTGTCCCAATACTCTTTGATATTGATGGCTAAGAATGATTAGCCACTCATCAAAATGGGGACGGTATGAAAAGAAATGCATAATTGAAATTGCAAGTCCTACTCAAACGAGTAGGAGGGAAATAAAAGCAGTAAAGAAAACAATAAATTGCAGTTCTACTCAAACGAGTTGGAGGGAAATGAAAGCAGTAAAGAAAGCAGTAAAGTGCGACTCCTACTCAAACGAGTAGGAGGAATTGAAAGCAGTAAAATTACGAGTCCTACTCAAACGAGTAGGCGGGAAATGAAAGCAGTAAATGACAAGTACTACTCAAACGAGTAGGTGGGAAATGACAAGTCCTACTCAAACGAGTAGGTGGGAAATTAAAGCTGAAAATGCTATCTCATACACACACACACTATACTTGAAAGAAGAAAAACAATAAAAACTAACTCATACACTCACGCATACAAACGAAAAAGAGAACAACAAAGTTATCTAAAAATTAAAATGATTATATTTCTACTCCTCGAACTTGATGAAAATTCTTAAAAAGAGAAAATAAATTTAAAGAAGGAGAAATATTTTTAAATAAAAGCAAAACCAAAGTTTCGAATAATTAAAACGATTATAAATCCATTCTTATAACTTCATAAAAGTGTTTAAAGAGTGGAAATAAAATTGAAAAGAACAAAAAATTTTACAACCTAAAAGAGAAAATCTAAATTAAAGAAAGATAAAAACCACTTTGAAAACAATTTTATAAATCTATAAGGATGAAAAAAAGCACAAAATCCTAAACCTACACAAAGATAAGTAAATATAAGTAAAACTTAAAAGCGTAAATCTACTCTCACACACACAGATAGATAGAAAAAAAAGAAAAAAAGATAAATAAGATTGCTAAAGGAGAGGCACTCAGATGCATTCCAAAACGATATAATGAGAGAAAATCTACAAATTTTATTAAGTTAACAAGGAGTTACAAATAGCTAAAATAAAAACTAAACAGAGGGGGAGAAAATTCTCCTTACATAGCATGGAAAAACATCCTAGCAGCACCTACCATAAGCAAAATTGTTCAAAAAAGGGAATATTGGATCTTACAACAAAGATCTATTTATAGACAAAATTTTTCAGATTACACGCCCTGGACACTTGCGTGTAGGGGGGCGTGTCGGCACTGGCGCTGAGGTGAAGCCGAAAATTTATTGGATGTTGACTTCAGGGCGTTACACGTGGAGGTTACGGGCGTGAACCTAGGGTCATGAGCATGTAGCATGGGCGTGAATGGAAAAGCATCGAATCCTTACTTCGCTGGCGACGTCTTGTTTGGAAATTTGAGGCAGTCACATGCGTATTCCTGAATTGGCACGGGCGTGTCTGGGAAGGTTCAACTGGTGAAGGCGTCGAGTCCTTGCCTCGCTGGAGACCTCTTGTCTGGAAGAGATGGGGTGGTCATTGGAGTGCGCCGAATCGACACAGACGTGACTCACAAATCATTGAACGTCGATCGTTGAAAGTCGAACTGATGGAATTGAGCGTCGAGTGGTGTGACACGGGCATGTAAAGCTAGACACTGGCGTGTCTTGGGCATTGGGTGTCGACTTACAACATTGAGTGTTTACTGGCGTTGAGTGTTGACTGACGTTGAGTGTTGACTGGCGTTGAGTGTTGACCAGCGTTGAGTGTTGACTAGTGTTGAGTCGAGTTCGACGAACGTCGAGTCAGCTTGAGTGACACAGGTGTGTCGTACTGAACACGGACGTGTCAGACGAGATACATGCGTGACTTGACTTTGGCGTTGCAGGCGGTAACTTTCTACTGGAATCAAAGTGACACGCCCAAGTCACGGGCGTGACCTAGGTGACACGGGCGTGTACTTTGAGAAATTTGGCTTTTTCTAAAAAATTTCTGAAAAATAAAATAAACTTAAGTTAGATGAGTATACACACAAAGAAACATATTATTGAACAAAAATTACTAAAAACTATGAAAGTAAACCAAAATGACCTAATTAAAGTACAGAAAAATACGTATATTTACAACTTATCAATATACTTAGGGTAAATTCATTGGAGTAGTGAAAAATCCACCAAGTAAAATTCGTCGAGTATCGTTGTGCATTCTCGCTGAATTCGTCGAATATATCTAATGATACTCACCGAATTCATCGAATATGCTAAGTGATACATGCCGAATTCGTCGAGTCTAGTCGACACTACTTGACCAGATTTTTCTAAGTTCAATTCGTCGAATATCATGATGTCGAGAGCATTGACTCTGTTGGATCCCTAGTTTGATTTGGGCTAGGTACACTAACTTAGGATCTTGTGACCCATAATATATAGCCAGGGTCATAGTTGTCTCCTAGAGTCTAGGCAAAGTCCTTAGAGTCAACATCACATGGACCAGCTATCAACAAGACTGCCAGAGACTCATGACTTAGAAGATTTCAAGACTCTGTTAAGTGAGTTCGACGATTGTCGAACTCAGGTCGACGATAGTCGTGCTCAGCTCGACGATCTCAGAGTAAATTCTCTGAGCTGAGCTCGACGAACTTGGTACTCAGGTCGGCAAAACCTTGGACACTACAACAACACTTCAAGTTCAGAAAACATCAAGATATTCTAAGTCCTTAGTATCAGACTTTGGTCGACAAACTTAGTTCTCAGCTCAACGAACTCTATTCTTTGGTCGACGAATCTTTGGACTACTATAGCATTCTGTCAAGACTATGTTCTCTAGTCTCAGCTCGACGAACCCAGTTCTCTGGTCAACGAATTCTGGACTCTGTACTTCAACACTTTCATTCAGAAATTATTCTAAGTCCAGACTGAACTCCAGTCGACAAACACATTTTCCAGCTCGACGAACTTCAGACACAGAATAGGCAAAGTTCAGAAGAGACAGCAGTTCAGTTTCCAGCTCGACGATCATGGAACTCAGCTCGACTAACAGAAGCCGTCTGGATGATGAACACAACATCGGAGCTCGACGAACTGTGGACTCAGTTCGACGATTTCTGTCATCGGTTCGACGATTCCAGACTAAGTTATTTCCAGCCATGTCCTCATTATTACTGTAATGATTCCTTGGTAATCAATGCTCTAACATTCTCTGAATATAACCGTTAGAGGAGCATTGATTAGGATATTCTCCAGGATTATTGCTTGCCATTTTTTCCACAGGACAGTTGGGGAAATTATTCAATGCTGCTTATTCTCTAGGCCTTCAGCATTGAATGAAGAAGGAATTCAAAATTTGAAAGACTAATTTCCCCAGGAAAATATAAAAAGAGATTTTTCTATTTTCTCTTACATATACAGACAGATAAAAAGAAAGTAAAACATATACAGAGAGAATATTACTGAATCAGACAAGAACAACTCAACCCGTCTGCTCTCAGTTTGACACAAGATTTCTGATACTGAAGAAGAAGAACAATCATACAAATATCAAAAGTCTTCATTCTTCAAACTCTCCAGGACACTTCACATGACAACAAATCTTCCATCTGTCAAAGAAGTTCCTGAAGATCTCTCTAATCAAGGCTGAAAGCTTGAAGGCCTATCACCCTGTGCAAAGCTCCACTTCTCCTGAACTCTTCTACATCTCAGGGGGAGCTTTGACAACATCACTGAATCCATATAGTCTTCTCATTGTGATTGAGAAAAGAAGACTTTCATCACTCTCTCATCCCCACCTCTGTAAAGGGTTGTCATCTCCCTTCAAAAGTGATTCCTGGTTACAAGTCACCTGATCAAAAGACTTGAGGATTTGGTTTTTGAGAACCTGATCAAAAGCTCATTGGTGTCAGGCAGCTGATCAAAAACCTGAGTGGATTCTTACCAGGGTGGTAGAAGAGTGGATATACCCAGGTTGGGGAACCACTATAAAATTTCTTGTGTCGTCTGGTTGCCCCTTTTCTTTTTGTTCTTGCTGTGTCTGTGTTTTTAGGACTGCTGTGTGTTTATTTACTTTAGTTTAATTCTGCACCTTTTAATTACAACAGAAGCTGTAATAGTTTTATAAGGACCTACAAATACTCTATTCACCCCCTCTAGAGTATTTTAGATCTAACACATCACTGTCAATTGGTATCAGAGGAGGTTCCTTTGGTTGTACAAGCTAAACCTTGAACCAAAGATCCTTCGTTAGATCTAAACATTATTTCATTTTCATTTAGATTATAAACACAGCCATGGCACAGAACAAGGATTATGCAAGCACCAGACCTCCAGTTTGCAACCTTAATAGGTTTGCCATCTAGAAGGCAAGAATCAAGTTGGACATGAACTCTATTGATGAAGACATCTACAATTCTATTTTGACAGGTCCCCCACATGCATCTACATCTACAACATCTTCCAGCAACAATGCAGTCCCACCACCTGAGTGGACTGAAACCCAGAAGAAAGTAAAGATTGCTGATGCCAAAGCCATGAACATATTAGCTCAGACTATGTCAGATGACATCTTTCAGAAGGTGGCTGAGTGCACCTCTGCAAAAGTAATCTGGGATTCACTCAATCAAATGGTTGTTGGCTCAGCAGATGAGAGGAAATATAGAAGATCAAACCTCATCTCATAATATAAAGAAATCACCTTGACTGAAGTGAATGACAAGATCCTAATGTGCTTCCCAAGCTCATGGGACACCAGGATCTGGCCAATAAAAGAGGCCAGAAGCTTGAATGAGATTTCAACTGAATCTCTCCTGGGAAAGCTCAAATCTTATGAGCAGCAAATCAAGTACAGAGAAGCAGTGGAACACAGGACTCCTCCTCCAGTAAGGAAAGAAAAATCCATTGCATTCAAGGCTGCTGAAGAAACTGAAGCCACAATAGTTAATGAAGAGCTAATGAGTCTCTTTGCTAAGAGATTCTTCAAACTGGCAAGGAAAGACTTCAGAAGGAAGTCATCCAGAAATGACAGCCAGCCAAGGTATGACAAAATCCCCACTAAAGAGGTAGTGTGCTATGGGTGCAGGAAACCAGGACATTTCATGTATGAATGTCCTGAAAATCAAAAGAAGGAAAGAAGAAAAGAAAAGGAATCAAGAAGCAAGCATTACAGCAAGCCCTCTTCCAGCAAGCATAAAAAGAAGGACAAAGGATTTGTGGCTGAAACATGGAGTGATACAGAAGATGAATCCACATCTTCCAGCTCCAGTGAACAAGAAGAGGAGGCCAAGGCAAAGGAGGTTTGCCTCATGGCAATTTATGCAAGCAGTAGCAGATCAGATACAGATGAATCTGATAATGAAGAAAACCTGTCAGCTGAAGATCAGGTAATAACATCTTATGATTTTGAATATGATGAATTTAAATTTGAATTTAAAAACCTATGCTTAGATTTGATAAGCTATGAGAAGGAAATCAAACTTCTCAGAGATAAATTGAATGATCTAGATAAAATCACTTCTGAAAATGCAAGTCTATCTAGTGAACTGAAATCTGCAAATGAACAAATTATTTTTCTGAAATCAAAACTTAGCAAAGCTAAGATATTAGAGGAATCATTAAATGGCAGAAGTTTGAAATTGCTGGATATAACCAACATAGTAAATGCTTGAACTAATAACTGCAAATTAGGATTAGGAGCCACATCCAGTGAACCAACCCAAATCCAAAGGAATCATCTTTCAAAACCTGTAAATTTTATATCGGATAAAGGAAAGAAAAACATTGAACAAGTAAATAAGGTTAATAAAATTCTAGAACAAATTGAAGTTAAGGACGAAATTAAAAATCAGAAGAATGATAAAAATAACAATGTTCAGCAGTTATCGTCGAACCCAGATCAACGATATAGGAACATATCGTTGAACTCAGAACGACGATCTCTAAACGCAAACTTCAATAATAATCATTCGTCTAACTGCGATCGACGAACTTTGTATGGTTCTTTGAGCAGAGATCGACGAACGTGGGGCACAAAAAATGAATATGTTCATTCTCTGGGCAGAGATCGACGATCTCAACCCAATTCATCGAACTCTGGTCGACGAACTTACAAAAATTTGTCGAACCCAGAAAGACTTAATCAAAATTTTAACTATAACTGCAACTTAAATAATTCTAGAAAAGCTTTTAATCCTCTAGCTGATTGGGTTATACCACCTAGAAGATATCACCCTCTAGGATATAAATCCCAACCAGAATTTTTAGTTATTTCCAGCTTTTCATATCAACAAAACAAAGGACCCAAGGTAACCTGGGTCAAGAATATTTAACTGCTTTCATTGCAGGAGAAGAGCTGTCCAGGAGTGAATCAACCATGGTACCTGGACAATGGATGCTCTAAACACATGACAGGTAGCAAGGACAATCTCACCAATTACAAATCCAAGCTAGGGCCAAAGGTGATCTTTGGTGATTCAAAAAGTGGGCAGTCTGAAGGATATGGAGCAGTGAAGATTGGAGCAGTTACATTCAAGAAAGTAACATACGTAAGAGGACTCAAACATAACCTCATCTCAATAAGTCAACTTTGTGATGAAAGTTATCAGGTAACTTTTAACTCTAGCTCTTGTATTATTTCATCTAAAGGAAACAAACCTGTTTTAATTGGAAATAGACAAGGCAACATATACTTAGTTGATTTTCTATTTGCCACTTCTGATATCTATTTACTTAATTTAACTAGTAACCAGAATGATTTATGGCATAAAAGACTAGGTCATGTAAATCTGAAAAACATTGCTAGGCTATCTAAAGACAACCTTGTTAGAGGTCTACCTCCTGGTCCCTACAAGAAGGAAGGCCTTTGCAGGTCTTGTCAATTAGGCAAGCAAACTAAATCTAGTTTCAAATCAATTAATAAAAGTGATTCACCTAGGATTTTGTATTTGCAACACATGGATCTTTTTGGACCCATAGCTGTACAAAGCCTCAGAGGGAAATCCTATACCTTAGTCATTGTGGATGACTTCTCAAGGTTCACTTGGGTATTCTTTCTGAGATATAAGTCAGATACCTTCAAGGTTCTTACTATTTTTCTCAGGACCATACAGATTGAGTTCTCTACTCATGTTGCATTGATCAGAAGTGATCATGACACAGAGTTTGAGTCTCTTCTTATGCATGAGTTCTATGAGAATGAAGGTATCAGGCATTGCTTCTCAGCTCCTAGAACTCCTTAACAAAATGGGGTAACAGAAAAGAAAAATAGGACACTCATTGAAGCTGCAGGTACATTGCTTGCTGAACATGTCACTAACCTTTTAGGCAGAAGCTGTACACACTGCAAACTATATCCTGAACAGAAGCTTAATTCACAAACTAAAGAACAGGACTCCCAATGAATTACTTAAAGGGAAGAAACCTAAAATCAACTATTTTAAAGTATTTGGTTGTACTTGTTATATACATAATAACAACAAGAAATACATTAGAAAGTTTGAGGCTAAGGCTGAAGTGAGAATTTTTCTAGGATATTCCCAAGTAAGTAAAGCCTATAGGGTCTTTAATAAATCATCACTGAAAATTGAGGAATCAATTCATGTAGGCTTTGATGAGACTAACATGTATTGCAAGGAGAAAGAAGTTTCTACCAGTAACTCTTTGCAGGTACCTCACTTGTGTGAGAAGTTAGATGACCTAAACCTTACCCAAGAGGTTCCAACTCATCCCTCTCCACAAGTCAATGAAGATAGTGAAGAAGAAAGCATTGAAGGGATTGACTCTCCTCCAACAGCCAACATAATTCCACAAGAGGAATTGGTTTCAAATGCTGTTGCACAACCAACTCCACCCACTGATCTTGTCACACTTAGGGATCACCCTAGATCTCAAGTGATTGGAGACATATCAGCAGGTGTACAGACAAGGCATCAACTCAATCAAGACGTGATATATGCCTATTTTCTCTCTCAGATTGAACCTCAATCCATTCATGATGCAGAGCATGATCCCCACTGGATCATTACAATGCAGGAGGAATTAAATTAGTTTGAGAGATGTAGAGTTTAGGATTTGGTTCTAAGACCACAAAACTACCCAGTTATTGGAACCAAATGGGTATACGGAAATAAGCTTGATGCCCAAGGAGTTATTGTGAGAAACAAGGCTAGGCTTGTTGCTCAAGGCTACAGGCAAGAGGAAGGAATAGATTATGATCAAACCTTTGCTCATGTTGCAAGGTTAGAAGCCATAAGAATATTCCTAGCCTATGCAGCCTACAAGAAATTCAAGGTCTACCAAATGGATGTGAAGAGTGCATTCTTGAATGGAGTATTAAAAGAAGAGGTTTATGTTGAACAGCCTCCAGGTTTTGTCTTTCCAACTCATACTTTGCATGTGTTCAAGTTGCATAAAGCCCTCTATGGTATAAAGCAAGCTCCAAGAGCTTGGTATGAGACCCTAGTAAGCTTTTTATTAGAGCATAAATTCATTAGAGGTGTTGGAACACCCTATTACTGATTTGGGCAAGGATCACTATGTCTCTTAGGAAACCTATTTTGACCTCATTGTATAGATCTAAAGGTAAATTAGAATTGAGTCTAAGGGTTAGTGTTTATGTTTGGAAGCTGCCCACAAGACCAGGTTTTTCAGTTTTGGAGACTAAGTCATTTCGTCGAGCTCAGTACGATGAATCGTCGAACTCCATTCGACGATCGTTGAGCTCACTTCGACGGATCGTCGAACTCCATTCGACGATCTCTGAGCTCAACTTCAACAAGTCATCGAACTCCATTCGACGATCTTCGAGCTCAGATCGACGATCATGACTCCAGTTTGATTCTCAATCTCTGAGCTCTGTTCGACGATAGTTGAGCTCAGATCGACGATCTCTGTTTCTGTCTAAGTCCAAATCTCTAAGCTCAGTTCGACGATAGTGCAGCTCAGTTCGACGACAGTTGAGGAATTATTGTCAGCATTTAATTCAGAGATCTTGTAGCCATTTTAATTAATCTGGAGCAAGTTTCAAGGAATTATCAAGGAATGTTTTATTGGACTTTCCTCTAGAAGACAATAGCAATTAAGGAAGTACTTAATGACAGGCTAACGGCTATCTGGGACAGAGGATCATTTCTATTCAGATTAAAGGAATAAAAGAGATATTCAACTTCTGTAACAACAAGGGACTCTAAAAAATCATAACAACAATTTTTTCTGCAACAGCTCTTACAACAACAATCACACAAGAGAAAGAAAGAGAGTTCCAGACATTCTCAGTCTCAAGATTCATACAAGAACACATCACAAAAGGAGATCAACCAACTGAAATTTTCAGATCTCTCTTGATTCAAGTGTTCAAGGGCCATCATCATTCAAGACTCCAGACACCTCACATTTCAGCTGTTGCTGAAATCATCATTTGCTGGAGATCAATTTTCTGAAGTCCTATCACCCTACTGCAAAGCTTCACTTCCTGAACAACTCAAGATCTCAGGGGGAGCTTTGACAACATCCACTATCTTCTCTCTGACTGTTGACAGAGAAGATCTTCTCATCCCTCTCTCTCTCTGCTGTAAAGGGTTTTTCAAACTCCCTTCAAAAGTTTGTGATTGGTTTCTGAGACCTTATCAAAACTCAGTGGTGGCAAGACACCTGATTAAAAAATCTGGTTTGGTTTTTGAGCACCTTATCAAAAGCTCATCGGTGCCCAGGACACCTGATCAACTCATCCTGTAGTGGATTCCTACCTAGGGTGGTAGAAGAGTGGATGTACCCAGGTTGATTGGGGAACCACTATAGCTCCTTGTGTCATTTGGTTGCTTGTCTTTATTTTTTGTTTCTGGCTATGGTTTGTGATTGTTTTGTGATTGATCTGTGATTGCTTTTTGTTTAGATTTACTTTATATTATTTGCTTCCCTGTTCACATAAGAATACAACAACTATTGTAAAAAGTTTTTACCAAGCACCATACTCTATTCACCCCCCCTCTAGAGTATATCAGATCTAACTTGCACTTTCAATTGGTATCAAAGCGAGGTTGGTTAAAAATACCACCTTAGTGGTTGTACAGGCTAACACCTGAACCCAAAGATCCCTATAGTTAGATATGCTTGTTGTAGATTTTGTTATTAGAATAATTTCTTCACAAAACATGGCCCAAAACAAAGATTATACTAGCACCAGACCTCCAGTGTGTAATCTGTCCAAGTTTGCACTTTGGAAGGCAAGGATTAGACTTTACATGAATTCTATTGATGAGGACATCTTCATTTCTGTTTTGACAGTGTGTCCAAGACCTCCAAAAAACACAAGTACAAATGCTGTTCCACCTCCTTCAGGAACAGATGCAGAGATCAAGAAGTGGAAAGTAGCAGATGCAAAGGCTATGAATATCTTAGCCTAGACTATGTCTGATGACATATTTCAAAAGGTAGCTGAATGTAACTCAGCAAAAGACATTTGGGACAAGCTATCTGAAATAGTCTCAGGATCTGCTGATGAAAGAAAAGACAGAAGATCTCACCTCATAACCCAATATGAGAACTTCAAGAAAGGAGAAGCTGAGTCAGTATCAGACATGTATAATAGACTCAGCCTGATAGTCAATGAACTGAAAACTTTGGATAAAGAGATCTCACCGACTGAGCTAAATGATAAAATCCTAATGTGCTTCCCAAGCACTTGGGACTCAAGGATCTGGCCAATCAAGGATGCCAGAAGTTTGAATGAGATTACAACAGAAGCTCTCTTGGGCAAGCTCAAGTCTTATGAGCTGCTCATTAAGAACAGAGAAGAAGAGCAGAAGGCTGCCTCACCAGCCACAAGAAAGGAAAAGTCAATAGCTTTCAAAGCCACTGAAGATCAGCCTGAAGACAAGGTCACAGACAATGATGAGCTGCTTAGTCTACTGGCCAAAAGATTTTACAAAATGGACAGAAAGGACTTCAGGAAGAGATCATACAAGGAGCATGACAAGCCAAGGTATGATAAATCAAATAATAAAGAAATTATTTGTTTTGGTTGCAGGAAAACAGGCCATATTGTGCCTGACTGTCCATAGAACAAAAACAAGGACAGAAAGGACAAGAAAGAAAGAAGAAAAGATAAGGACTTCAAGAAGAACAGCAATGGCAAACCCTCCTCAAGCAAGAACAAACACACAAGGAAGGGATTTATTGTTGAATCTTGGAGTGAGACAGAAGAGGAATCTGAAGCTTCATCCAGCTCAAGTGATGATGAGGATGATGCTGAAGAAAAGGAATTCTGCATGATGGCTATCAATGCCTCACAACACAATTCTGATGCAGAAGAGTCAGAGTCAGACACAGAGACTCAACATGAAGTGGACCAGGTAATAAGTTCTTTTGATTTTAATTCTGAGGACTTTAATTATGAATTTAAAGCACTATGTTTAGACTTATTAAAATCTGAGAAGGAAATCATTTCTCTCAGAAATCAATTATTTGAACATAGTACCTTAAAATTAGAAAACCTCAAACTCTCTGAGGAGTTGGAGTGCTGTAGGGAGCAGATAGATTCACTGAAAAGTGAGCTGTCAGAGGCCAAGAAGCTTGAAGAATACCTCAATGGGAGAAGTATCAAGCTAATGGACATCAAAAGCACAGTGAACTCAAGATTCAATAGTACACTGGGCTTGGGTGCTTCATCTAGCCAACCGATAGTGCTAACAACCCCAATTAAGTTTATCTCTGATAAAGGGAAGGGAGTTGTAGAGGTAGCTAGGAAAAATTCTTACTTACCCAAGAAAACAAGAGTTCAACAAAAATCGTCGAACGGAGCTAGACGATCGTCGAATGCAGATCGACGATCTCAGGCAAAATCGTCGAACTCAGGTCGACGATCTCTAAACCCGGAACTCTGCCACAGTCTATCGTCAAACGGAGCTCGACGATCTGACCCAAGATCGTCGAACGCAGTTCAACGATCGTCGAGCAGAGATCAGAGATTTGAAAACTTCTTCAAGGGTAAATCAAATTCCAATCCTCGGGGTCCTTCATCCAGATTTAACCCTTATACTGAATGGATAATACCTCCAAGGAGATATCATCCTGAAGGTTATAAGAGTCAACCACCAGGGATGTCATTTATTTCTGAATTTAAAGGTTATCAACCTAGGCCCAAGGTAAACTGGGTCAAAAACATGTAAATTGTTTTATGTGCAGGTGAAGACCTATCCAACATCAAACCAACAATGGTATCTGGATAGTGGGTGCTCAAAGCACATGACAGGAAACAAGGACAACCTCACATCCTTCAAAGCCAAGCTTGGACCCAAAGTCATATTTGGTGATTCAAACTTTGGATTAACAAAAGGATATGGTGCAGTCCAGATTGGCACAGTCACATTCAAGAAGGTAGCCTATGTGGAAGGACTGAAGCACAACTTGATCAGTATCAGTCAGCTATATGATGAAGGCTACCAAGTGACTTTCAGCAAATCCTTATGCAGAATCAAGTTAGAGGACAACACAACTGTGTTGACAGGTAAAATGAAAGGTAACATCTATTTAGTAGACTTTCTTTCAACAGAAGTAGATATTTTCCTGTTTAATTCTATTTGTAGACCTAATGAGTTATGACATAAGAGAATAGAACATATAAACCTTAGAACCATTGCTAGGCTCTCCAAGGACAACCTTGTTAGAGGACTACCTTCTGGCCCCTACAAGAAGGAAGGACTCTGCAGGGCTTGTCAATTAGGCAAGCAAACCAAAAATAGTTTCAAGTCACTTAATAAGGGTGATTCACCTAGGATTTTGTATTTGTTACACATGGATCTTTTTGGACCCATTACAGTACAAAGCTTAGGAGGGAAATCTTACACTTTAGTAGTTGTAGATGACTTCTCTAGATTCACATGGGTGTTCTTTTTGAGGAAGAAGTCTAATAACTTTAAGTGTTTGACAGAGTTTTTCAAATGCATACAGACTGAGTTCAATACTCACATTGCCCTGATCAGAAGTGATCATGGGACAGAGTTTGATTCTCTTCTTATGCAAGAGTTCTGTCAGAGTGAATGGATCAGGCACACTTTCTCAGTTCCTAGAACTCCTCAACAAAATGGGGTAGCTGAAAGGAAAAATTGAACCCTTATTGAATCGGACACTACATTGTTGTCAGATGCTCACCTTCCTCTATATTTTTGGGCAGAGGCAGTGAGCACCTCCAACTATGTGCTGAATAGAAGTTTAATACATAAACTGAAGGGCAAGACTCCCTATGAATTACTCAAAGGGAAGAAACCTAAAGTAGATTATTTTAGAATTTTTGGTTGTATTTGTTATATTCATAATAATGACAAGAAATATTTAGCAAAATTTCAAGCTAAACCTGATGAAGGAGTGTTTCTGGGATACTCCATGATCAGTAAGGCTTATAGGGTATATAATAAATCAACTATCAAAATTGAAGAATCTGTGCATATATCTTTTGATGAATCTAACATGTCTTTCAAAGAGAAGAACACCTCTACAATAGAACCTTTGCAGGTACATTCTCTTGCTGAAGACTGGAACAGATTACAAATCATTCAAAAAGAGGAAAGCAGTGAAGATGAAGAAGATATTCAACATCTTGAAGAGAAACTTCTTGAAGAGCCAGTTGTTGTACCACCAGAGGAAACAACAACACAGGTTGGTGAACAATCAACACCTCCTGTTGATTTAGTAACATCAAGAGACCATCCAATCTCCCAAGTGATTGGAGACATCTCAGCTGGTGTGCAAATCAGAAATCAGGTCAACCAAAACCTGATGCACACTTGCTTCCTTTCTCAAATTGAACCTCAATCCATTCAAGATGCAGAGCAAGATCCACACTGGATCATTGCAATGCAAGAAGAGTTGCATCAATTTGAAAGGAACAAAGT
The DNA here is from genome assembly GCA_039583875.1 of Platanthera guangdongensis. NCBI lineage: Eukaryota > Viridiplantae > Streptophyta > Magnoliopsida > Asparagales > Orchidaceae > Platanthera > Platanthera guangdongensis. Next base: position 127,559,891 of record CM077151.1, on the reverse strand, counting down.
TTGGGAACTAGTACCAAGGCCAAAGGATCACTCCATTGTTGGAACAAAGTGGGTGTTCAGAAACAAATTGGATGATCAAGGAGTCATTGTAAGCAACAAGGTAAGGCTAGTTGCTCAAGGGTACTCTCAAGAAGAAGGGATAGATTATGACCAGACTTTTGCACCAGTTGCAAGGTTGGAGGCCATAAGAATCTTCTTAGCATATACAACATACAAGGGTTTCAAAGTATACCAGATGGATGTAAAGAGTGCTTTTCTCAATGGAGATATCAAAGAAGAAGTCTATGTCAGACAACCTCCAGGTTTTATCTCTTCATCTAATCCTAATTATGTTTTCAAATTGCATAAAACATTATATGGTCTAAAGCAAGCTCTTAGAGCATGGTATGAGACCCTAGCATGCTTCCTTTTGAAAAATGAATTTATAGGGGGTAGAGTAGACCAAACTCTTTTTATTAGAACCCATAAGTCCCATACCCTACTAGTACAGATCTATGTAGATGATATTATTTTTGGTTCTACTGATTCAAATTTGTGCAGAAGGTTCTCCAATCTAATGCATTCTAAGTTTGAAATGAGTAGCATGGGTGAGCTATCCTTCTTCCTAGGATTGCAAATCAAACAACATGTTGAAGGCATATTTATTTCTCAAACCAAGTATGCAAAGGAATTGGTCAAGAAATTTGGTATGTCTGATGCATCTTGTATGAAGACACCTATGCCTACTAGTGCTGTATTAGATGCTGATAAACATGGGAAATGTCACAACCCGCATTTTTCTCAATTATAAAATAAATCAGAGCACGAGATAACTACGAGCTGTGATGCCACGTCAAGCAGGGGATAACTGCTGACGCTCAGGCAACACTCTAATCCTTCAAATTATAAGTTAAAATGAATAGAAAACTGATTTTTAGATTAATTGGCCGTATCCCTCGGCTCAGTGGATCAGATAGTCCATGGTTTGAAAACTATTTTTATACGTAGCGGAAAAATACTTCATTGATGCTTAACATCCTAAAAGAGCGCATAAGTGTCCTAAGAGGACAACTTACACTATGCAAGACCCTAGATTTCAATTTATAATATTTATAAAGAAAACCATCTTTTTTCGCATTTGGAAAATAATGATTGAGCTTTTATAAAACATGCTGATCATGCAATACATATAGTAGTTCTTTATAGGTTTTAAAGTAACTAGCAATCTAGCATAAAACATTCCCAGAGAGCAAGTGAAACTACCACAAAACAGGTAAACTAGCAGCTAAGCAAAGACTTAGTATCACAAAGGAAAATCACCAACGAGCGTCAACAACATGACACGAACTCGCTGGCGAGCATGTATGTCTGTACTACTACAAAACTAAAGAACTACCTCAACAAGTGAGGAAAACACTACCACAACGCAGTCCACAAGGAAACTCCTGAAACTAGCCGCACAGCCGACTACAGACCTGAACCTGAGGCATTCAAAAGAAGAACACCTCAGCAAGAAATAATAAAACAGGAGGCAAAGAAACATCAGATAATAATCGAATGAAAAGAGCAGAAAGAAAAAGGGTTACCAACCCTGCAAGAGAGATGCTGAAAATCTCAGCTAAAGAATCCAAAGAGGGACAAAATGTAAGTAAAACAATCAGTAAAGTGAGAGAAATGCATCAAGTACTAAAACGTACCAAACTCCGCTCAAGCCTGCAGAGACAAAAAAGGAACATATATGCATCAAAAGAACAGTATGAAAGGAACTAACAGTCCTAAACTTGTAAATCGTTAGCACTGGCACAAATCCCAAACCTGTGTCAGAGACTAAGAACAGTCACAACCGAACAACCAGGTCCAGGTGTCTCAAGAGTACTAAAGGGGCCGCCACAGGGTCCACACACATAGAGTTCCAACCTCTTACAGGAACCCAAAATGTCCAAAGGAGGGAATGGTGGTGGCCACGGCTCGAACTCCCCCGGTACCATACTCCTTCAGAAACCCAGCTACCACATGCTAAGGATCCACGATTCGGCGCCAAAACTAGCCGACAACACCACTTAGAAACTACCAAGTTCTACAACCAAAACCCGCCGAATTATTTCCCCCTACCCGCCGAATTATTTCCCCCTACCCGCCGAATTATTTCCCCCTACCCGCCGAATTCAACTGAAAATAACTTCCGAAACTTCCTAGTTTAGGCCGACTACACGCCCTAACATAGGAATATTTCTATTCTCACCTATACTATTCCGGTATTTTACGACAATGAGAAATAATAAAGCGAAATACAACCCATGGAGGCACGCAAGAGGGGAGAAATCCACTTGCCTCAAATCGACCTTGAAAACATCCTCCCAAAATACTCCAACACGTAGATCCGTCCAAAAGGGGGCACGCGGAGACGAGATCTACGAAAAAAACGGACAACCGGGGTTAGGGCCGAAAAAAACTATGGCGAAACGGTTACCGAAACGGGAAAAGCTTACCGCGATCTCGAAGCTCTCGCCGAGAGCTTTCCAACGCCGCGATCGGATCGAAATTCCGTCCACCGGATCGGCGGTGGCGGCCGCCGGAAGATTCGCGAACGAAGAGGTTCCGCACTCGGCAAAATTTTTACGCACAGGGGAGGGCTGCTGGTCGGAAAAAGAAGCAGAGGGATTTTCTCTTTTTGATTTTATATATATAAAAACTTAATAATAAAAATATTAATAATAATAATATATTAGTTATATATTATTATAACTAAGGGCTGATCGGTGAGAGTATTCTCACCGAATCCATGATTCGGTGAGAATCACTCTCACCGATTCTCATTTCGTTTTTTTTTTATTAATTTTTTTATAATTAGAATAATAATATTTATAACAAATATATTATTATCGCTACGGAGGGCCAAACGCGCGTCGAATCGAACGAAAATCGCACCGTAGGCGAATGACGACGCTACGAATCCAACGGCGAAGTCGACATCGAATTCCGACGCACCGTTTTCGAGATAATAATTTCTAAAGTTAACGGCGTACGCGAAAACATACAAACTTCAATCGCGCGCCGAGGCTCCAAAAATGCTCGGAACGCGACGAAACTTGACGAGCAAGTCTAAAATTAGCCGATCTAATTTCCTAATGTAAAATCTTCCACTCCCGACGCAAATCCCAAAATTTGGCCGGTCAAACCTAACGAACGCAAACGCGCTACGACAAAGTCGGTAACAAGATCCGACGAACAAAACTCGGGCAAATTTCTCCCGAAGCCAAAACACAAGCATTCCCCAAGAGGCTCCACCGAGTCATCAAACAGACTCCGGCTCGCTAGGGAATCTTGCTACCAGGCATCACCAAGCCACACAGGGAACCTAAAGAGCTAAAAGCACGCTTTAACAACGTCACATGACCAACACGCGCTAACATAACGCTCTGACGTCATAATACGTCAAATAAGAAATTAAAATAAATCACAGGAAAATCGGGGGTTGATAATACGTTTGCAGTCAATTTTATTAGGATATTTTCGGGGTTTTAAAGCCAATCATGTCTTGTAAAGTAATTGTTTTGATTCCCCTTTGTATATATTTTTGTTGTTAATGCATTTTTTCTGCTTTTTGCAGGTTTTCACGGCTTTCAGCCGAATTTTGCTGTGACACGCCCCAAGGTCACGCCCTACCAGGGCGTGTACCTAGGGCGTGTAACCCAGAGGAATGAAGCAATTTGTCCGAAACTGCATTCCGTGGAAACTTAGTGTACACGCCCTCGGTCACGCCCGTGACACACCCGACACGGGCGTGTACTATAGGCGTGTCCCCAGGTTCCGAGGAACCGCCGCAGCGCGCTCGTCTTTCCCGCTCCACCGCCGCACCGAAAGTGTCACGCCCCAGGGTCACGCCTGACCCGGGCGTGACATATGGGCGTGTACTTCAGCAATTCCGCCCGTCACCTCCAGCATTCAATTTCAGCTCCCAAAGTCACGCCGCAAAGAACACGCCCCAGGGTCACGCCCTACCAGGGCGTGACCGGTGGGCGTGTACCGCAACAACTCCGTCAGAATTCAATTCCTGCCCGAAAAAGTCGCGCCGAATGTGTCACGCCCCAGGGTCACGCGCGACCAGGGCGTGACAGGGGGGCGTGACCCGACCCGAAAAATTCTATAAATAGAGTCCAACTCCAGGGGTTTTAGACAACTTTTCGCTTTGAGAGGGGAGGTTCTGTCCTTTGTATTTCTGAACTTTTTAAGCATGTCTTTCCATTTTTAGTTCGTAGCTCTAGCTTTATGCTTTACCTGTATTAGCTCCTAGCTTATTTCTGTAGTATGATGCTAATGATAGTGTAGTTTCCTTCTCATGTTCTTGTAATCTCTGTTTTTCAAGCTGTAAGATCACTGTTTCTATTAATAAAAATTGCTGTTTTCTTTTACGTTTCTGCTCCATTTTCAGTATTTTTCATCTACTCATCCCCCCTCTTCCACCTCACCATGATTAACTAATCCTCCATGTACTCGATCTTAATGATCCGAGGTTCGAGTGATTAGGTTATGATGCTTTGAATCTTACCTTTTCTTTTTAGGGTTTAGCTTTGAATTACTCTTGATTTATCACGGGTTGGAGGTATATTATCGATATATACTCTCCACCTTTGCTTTCATTCTGGGCTAGCCGAGAGGCCGAAAGTTTGAAATGAGCACTCAAGAGTAAAGGGAGTTGTTCGCACCCCTCGAGAGAGGCAGACGTTCAAATCTCCCGGATTGGAGTAAAATCCATTAGAGGGGTTCACCGCGTAAAGCGAGTTTTAGGCCTCCGATTTAGGCGAAAGTCGGTCGGACCTTCCTAAACTCAGTTAGGCACGGCCTTCGAGAGAAGCGTGTCAATATTCATGGAACCTCCATGGTCAAGGACCTTTACCCTAATTAGCTTAGGTTTATTTATCGTATTTTTCTAACCACTCTTGCCGAGGTGATTTCTGATCGAGTGCATTTTCCCTTCATCGTTACTAAGCTTAAGTTAATCGCTCTTTTAGCTCTCTTTATCTTTTCATTCAAGTAGTTCTCTTCTTTTAGTACATTTAGCCAAACCTTATTTTGCCGTCGATAAAATAATAGATTTCGTGTGAGTAAGCTTACTCAACTGTTCCCGGATTTCAATACGACACTTGTGTCCCCTAGCTGCATTTCGATAGGTATACTTGCCTTGATGAATTGTTAGTTTGGTTATTTTCTCTCCTTGCAGATATCTAAGAGACAATCAAGTTTTTGGCGCCGTTGCCGGGGATTCAACGCTTGTTGATAAATTGAAAACGCGAATATATTAATTTTATCACTTCTCTTTCTCAGCCTCCTTCTTAAATTTTTTCCGCCTACTCACTTGAGTTAATTGGCTGGATTTTGTTAAGTGTGCGTATTTTTAATTTTTCCGCCTACTCACTTGAGTTAATTGGCTGGATTTATTTCAGTAGAGTGTGCGTATTTTATTTTTCCGCCTACTCACTTGAGTTAATTGGCTGGATTTATTTCAAGCAAGTGTGCGTATTTTATTTTTCCGCGTACTCACTTGAGTTAATTGGCAGGCTTTATTTCAGTAGAGTGTGTTTACTTTCTGTCGAGTGGGTGTGTTTTAATTTTCTGTCGAGTGCGTGAGTATAGCTTTTAATTTCCACCTACTCGCACAGAGATAAATGGCTGGATTTTAATTACCGCATTCGTAATAGAAACCCACATCACAAAATTTTCTACACCACCTAACTCTCTCGAAAAGGGCAAAGTGGCTCTAAATGCCACTATTTTGTCTAGTACCTTGCGAACCCTTCACCGGGTAGCCCTTGGGAAGTTCGGGAGTTAAAACATAAAAAAATCTATTTCAAAAAATTTTTCCAACTTCATTAGCTCTTTTACTTTTTAGTCTTGCTTCTCCTCTCTTCTTCTAGTGTATGACCCGCGGAAGTCCGTCGGTTACTTTGGACCTGGACCACGAAATTGAGCGTACTCTTCGGAGAAGATCGCGATTTCAAGGCCCTACTACCCAAGTGCCGGTTGAGGATTCCGAGTCATTTTCTACCTTAAGAATGGCAGAACCCAACGTGGAGGAAGTCGTGCAAAGGCCTATGTCCTATTATGCACGACCAAATCTCGAGGGTACAGAAACTAGTATAGTTCGCCCTGCAATAAATAATAATAATTTTGAACTAAAGCCTAGCATAATTCAAATGGTGCAGCAGTATGTGCAATTTGACGGGCTTCAAGATGAAGACCCGAACGCACACATAGCCAGCTTTCTTGAGATTTGTGACACCTTCAAGATAAATGGTGTCACAAATGATGCTATTAGGCTAAGATTATTTCCTTTCTCTCTTAGAATTAAGGCTAAGCAGTGGCTGAACACCCTTCCTAAAAATAGCATAACTACTTGGACGCAATTAACTAAAAAATTTTTGGCCAAGTATTTTTCGCCTGCTAAAACTGCTAAACTTAGGAATGACATTTCTGCCTTTGGACAAATAGACTCAGAGACCCTTTATGAAACCTGGGAAAGATTTAAAGAATTATTAAGACGATGCCCACATCACGCTCTGCCTGTATGGTTGCAGGTGCAGACGTTTTATAATGGGCTAAATCAAAGCACGAAGCAAATGATAGACGCAGCTTCTGGCGGTACTTTAAACCATAAGACCCCGGAAGCAGCTCTTGAGCTGTTTGAAGACATGGCCATGAACACTTACCAGTGGAATGTGCCTAGGTCCCGCCCAAACAAACCTGTAGGTCTCTTTGAAGTGGACAACGTCTCACAACTCGCACTGCAAGTTGAAATATTAAGCAAAAAAATTACGGAGATGACTGCTGCCTCCACCCCTCAGGTATGGGAATCTGCAACTCCTCCCGCTAAACATTTGGATTATGTAAATAATATGCCTAGAACTGCTTTTAATAATTTTTCTGCTGCGAATTATCATCCTCCTGGTTTTAATTTTCCGAATAGTTATAATCCTGCGTTAAGAAATCATCCGAATTTTTCGTGGAGCAATCCATCGAATGCTGTGCGCCCGCCACCGCAAAGTGATTTTTCTGCTCCACCACCACCTCCTCCTCAAAGTTTTCCAAAACCTCCAAATTTGGAGGAAGTGTTTTCAAAATACATGAATGCTAATGACGCTACGATTAGGACCTTAACCGGAAGTGTTAAAAACTTAGAAAATCAGGTAGGACAGCTCGCTAAAATGATTTCTGAGCGACCCGTAGGGTCTCTTCCTTCCAATACCGAGCCCAACCCGAGAGAGCAAGCGAAAGCTATAACTCTTCGGAGTGGGAAGAAAGTTCCTGGTATGGTAAGTGAAGAACCCGAGGCAAGCTCCGCTCCCGTTTTTAAAAATCAAAGCTCCGCTCCCGTTTTTGAAAATCAAAGCTCCGTTCCCCTTTTAAAAATTCCATCCTCTGCCGAAGAAATTATCACCCCTATCGTAGAAAACGAATTCACTCCACCACCCACCTTTAAAAATAATCCATCCCCGCCATACCCTTCCGAACTTAATAAACAACGACAGGATGATCAATACACCCGTTTTTTGGAAATGTTTAAGCAAATCCACGTAAATCTGCCTTTCCACGAAGCCATATCCCAGATGCCGAAGTACGCAAAATACCTTAAGGACCTCCTAAATAACAAGAAGAAGTTAGAGAACCTTTCTCATGTCACGTTAAATGTCGCGTGCTCGGCGGTTTTGACAAACGGATTACCGAAAAAAATCAGTGACCCGGGTAGTTTCTTTATCCCGTGTGTCTTCAGTGATCTCTTTGTCAAACACGCTTTAGCTGACTTAGGTGGGAGTATTAATCTTATGCCCCTCTCGTTGTTTAAAAAGTTAGGAATTGGTAGTCTCAACCCCACACACATGAGTATCCAGCTAGCCGACAGGTCAGTCAAATACCCGTTAGGAATAGTGGAGGACGTCCTAGTCAAAGTTGACAAGTTCATCTTCCCGGTGGACTTTGTCATTTTAGACATTGAAGAAGACGTCGAGGTTCCCCTGATCCTTGGCCGACCCTTCCTTGCCACCTCCCGAGCTATCATTGATGTAAGCAATGGTAAGCTCTTCCTTCGAGTGGGCGACGATGAGGTAACTTTCTCTATCACCCCCTCGATAAAGAACACACTAGCTAATGATGACTCCTGTTTTTTCATGGATACCATAAGTGAAGAATTCTTCTCTCCCACCTCTGATTTTGACAAAGAATTTTCCAATTTTTGTTCCTCTCCTACTCTTCCAACTGAATCTCTACACATAAGTGAAGAATCCTCCACTCGCCCCTCTGATTTTGAAAAAGAATTTAATGATTTCTGTTCCTCTTCTACTTTTCCAACTGAATCGCTGCACGAAGCCTCCATGGCCGCTAGCAACACCCCTTTTAATTTTACATATAAAAAAGTGTACGAGGACATAGTTTTTGAAAAAGAACAAATTTCCAAGACCTCGTATGATGACCCCCCTACCTTGGAACTGAAAGAACTACCAGAGCACCTTCAATACGCTTTCTTAGAAAAGGACTCTAAGCTGCCTGTCATAATTTCGGCCTACCTCACGGATGCACAAAAGAATAAACTTCTTTCAATTTTATAAAAGCATCGCCAAGCTATTGCTTGGCAGATATCTGATATCAAGGGCATAAGCCCATCTTTCTGCACTCATAAAATCTTAATGGAAGATAATTCTCGTAACTCTATACAACCTCAGCGCCGTATAAACCCAAACATGAAAGATGTAGTTAAGGGCGAGGTTATGAAATTGTTAGACGCAGGAATTATCTATCCTATATCCGACAGTAAGTGGGTTAGCTCAGTACAGGTAGTACCAAAGAAGGGAGGGATAACGGTCGTAAGTAATGAAAATAATGAATTAATCCCGACTCGGACGGTGACCGGATGACGAATGTGTATAGATTACCGTAAGTTGAATGACGCCACCCGCAAGGATCACTTCCCCTTGCCGTTCATTGATCAAATTTTAGAACGACTTTCCGGACATAGCTTTTATTGTTTTCTCGATGGCCTCTCGGGGTATCTTCAAATCCCCATCTCCCCCGAGGACCAGGAGAAAACTACGTTTACTTGTCCCTTCGGCACCTTCGCCTACCGAAGAATGCCGTTTGGATTGTGCAATGCGCCGGCTACATTCCAACGATGTATGCTCGCCATCTTTGACAAGTACGTAGAAAGCATTATGGAAGTCTTCATGGATGATTTCTCCGTCTTCGGGAATTCCTTCTATAGTTGCTTAGAGAACCTTGAAAAAGTCTTAGAGCGATGCGAAGAAACTAACCTCGCCTTAAATTGGGAAAAATGTCATTTTATGGTAAGGGAAGGGTTAGTTTTGGGACATAAAATTTCTGAAAGGGGTATTGAAGTAGACGTTGCGAAAATAGAAGTTATCGAGAAACTGCCGCCACCTACGAACATAAAAGCCATAAGAAGTTTCCTGGGTCATGCGGGTTTCTACCGCCGCTTCATAAAGGACTTTTCCAAAATCACCAAGCCCCTTACCCATCTCTTAGAAAAAGACGCCCCATTCATCTTTGATGACCTCTGTCTAGCTGCCTTCAATTTAATAAAAGAAAAATTAGTTAATGCGCCAATCATGATAGCTCCGGTGTGGGATCTTCCATTTGAAATAATGTGTGATGCGAGTAGTTATGCGGTGGGAGCCGTACTAGGTCAACGTATTTCCAAAAACTTCCACCCCATTTATTACGCTAGTAAAACTATCACATCTGCACAGGAAAATTACACCACAACCGAGAAGGAGCTCTTAGCTGTAGTATTCGCATTTGACAAATTTCGCCCTTATATTACTCTTTCGAAAATTATTGTTTTTACGGACCACTCGGCCCTCAAATATCTTCTCTCTAAAACGGATGCCAAGCCTCGCTTGATTCGCTGGGTCTTACTCCTCCAGGAGTTTGACTTAGAGATCCGTGATAAGCGAGGTGCCGAGAACTTGGCCGCCGACCACCTTTCGCGCCTAGACAACCCGTTTATAGAACAATTAGATGAAAATTCTTTTCATTACTATTTCCCTGATGAGAAGCTTTTCGTAATTAACACATCTACTTCTCCTTGGTTTGCCCGCATCGCCAACTATCTAGTGGCCCGTGTGCTCCCAAAAGAGTTTTCATCTCAGCAAAAGAAGAAATTCTTTTCTGAGCTGAAGAACTACTTTTGGGAGGACCCGCATCTTTTTAAAGTCTGTGCAGACCAAGTGATCAGGAGGTGTGTTTCCTTGGATGAAGGATTAGATATTATTAAACATTTGCATGAAGGACCGACAGGTGGGCACTATCAAGCTGCTCGCACCGCTCACAAAGTGTTAAGCGCGGGTTTTTACTGGCCCAGCCTGTTTAAAGACGCGCATGCCTTTGTGAGTAGGTGTGATAGTTGCCAACGGTCGGGGAATATTTCGAATAAAAATGAAATGCCACAAAATTATTTTCTAGAGTGCGAAGTTTTCGACCTCTGGAGGATTGATTTTGTTGGTCCTTTTCCTTCTAGCTTCGGGAATAAGTATATTTTAGTTGCCGTTGATTATGTTTCACGTTGGGCCGAAGCCCAAGTTCTTCCTACGAATGACGCCCGAGTCGTAGTTAATTTCCTCAAAAAATTATTTTCTCGATTCGGTACGCCGCGCGCTATCGTTAGTGATAGGGGTTCCCATTTCTGTAACGCACAATTTTCAAAAATCCTAACTAAATATGGCGTTACTCATAAGCTTTCCACTGCCTACCACCCCCAAACTAACGGACAAGTCGAAGTAGTGAATAGAGAAATAAAAAGAATTTTAGAAAAGACTGTTTCAACATCTATAAAAGACTGGTCCGCCAAATTAGACGATGCTCTATGGGCCTACCGAACAGCGTACAAAACCGCCCTCGGCTGTACGCCATATCGGTTGGTTTATGGAAAATCGTGTCATTTACCCGTAGAGTTAGAACACCGCGCCTTTTGGGCCTTGCGATTTTTAAACTTCGATCCCCACTCTGTCGGCGATTTTAGAAAATTTCAACTTAACGAACTCGACGAGTGGCGCTCTTACGCGTATGAAAATAACAGACTTTATAAAGAGCGGACGAAGAGTTTACACGATCGACATCTTAGGCACCCAAAAATCTTTAAGCCAGGCGACCAAGTGCTTCTTTATAACTCTCGTTTACGATTATTCCCGGGTAAATTAAAATCACGTTGGTCTGGGCCTTTTACTGTTTTAGAAGTCTTTTCTTATGGTACTGTTTTAATTTCTCACCCTGATAAGGGTACTTTCAAAGTGAATGGTCAGCGTCTTAAACTGTATTTCTGTGATGATGTCAGTCTCAACCCTGTTAACTCTATCTTTCCGGTCCTGACATTTGATTAATCTGAACATTATTTTACTCACAAACTTTGACATTTATTCGAACTTTATTTTTAAAACAATATTTGGGACAATCTTATTTTGATGTGTCGAGCTCAAACGACGCTTTAAACAAAGGGCGCTCTTGGGAGGCAACCCAAGTTATCTTTTTCTGTTTTCTTTCTTTTACACTTTTTGCCCCGACTGGCTCCGACAAGCTGAAACTTCTGCGATCGCCTGCTCCAACGGTTCTGCTTCCATGCCAAAGTCCGCCGGACGACGTTTCATGAAGATCCACAGCACAGGCATGGAGGAGCGGCATCACTCAACTTGCCCTGCAAAATAAAACCGGGGAAGTACCTGCTTTTCAATTCTGTCTTTTATTTCTGTACTTTACTTTTCTCTCGTTCTCCGACCTCCTTCTCCATTGCGGACAATGTAGATTTTAAGCTTGGGGGAGGACTTCCTCCTTCTTTTTGTTTTCTTTTTGTTTTGTAAATATCCCAAAAAAATCCAAAATTTCAAAAAAATTTCAAAAAAAGTATTATATATATATAGCTGCATTTTGGTATTTCAATAAGTACCCCATGTTTATGTTTTGTTTTTCTCAAACTTCTTTATAAACAACGTAGTTAATTATAATTTTTCTAATCATTCTTTTTAATCATATTTCACAAGTAAAATGTTGGTCATGCTGTGTTTCTAATTCACGGTAGCATGTTAAGGTAAAATATTTCTCTAAACCGTGCATTTCTATTATGGTTTTCCGTTCTTTATTTTCTTTACTTTCTCTAAAAATTTATCATCCACTATTTTCCTTTTCGTCTTTAGATGATTTTTGTAAGAACATATTTTGAATAACGTAGTAGATATGAACGATCCAAGTGACATATTATTTTTATTTTCAAGATAATTTCATCAATCTTCTTTTATTATCTCGAACTTGCTTTTTGAAATTTATCGACTCTATGTTTTAAATAAATTTAAAAAAAAACGCGTGAAAATGATTTAGGCCATTTTTGTTTACGTTTGAGCTTTCTTGCCAACCTAAACTCTTTTACCACTAGTTAGCCGCTTTTGAGCCTTTTTTCCAAATTCATTTGATAAACTCCACACACCATTTCATTTTCACCAAAGCCCAAATTCCTACCTATCTAATCACGCTAATTTTGTTTGATAGGAAATTTTGTCTTATCTGTGGAAATATTATTGAAAAAGGTGTACTCAAAAGCAATAAATTGAAAAAAAAAAACAACAAATGAATGAAAATAATAATAAAAAAAAAGAGAGATAAATAATCATAAAGAGAAAAAAATAAATTTATTTATACATATTTTGTTTAAAATAAATTTATTTTTTTTTTGAAACTCGTTGTTTTGGTTTAGTGTGATTTTTAAGCCTCCATGTTTATATTTGAATTCCACTCCTATTCATATTCCTAAACCAAACGTTTCGGTCCTATTAAGTCCTTTTAATTCGCGCCCTTTTTTTTAATTTTATTTAACAACTAAGAAAAGAAGAAAAGTAAATCAGTTTTAGTTTTGGATTTAAACTTAGATTTTTGTTATTTAATTGATATAATTATAATGCGTTGCTTGGATCTAGTAATAACTCAATACGTTCTTTTCATTTTCATTGCCTTACTTAAATCTATTTAAAGAATTTCGTCAAAATTCTGGATGATTTATTTTTATTAAGTAAAGTTTATAAAAGTTAAACCATACCTAAATAATTGTTTTAGATTTACGTTTTACATTCTCCCTACCTAGAATTTCGCATAGTACTTGTGTGAGTATGATTAAAACCTTTTGAATTAGTCACTTTTTATGATTAGCTTGTCTTTATATCTTTGCTTGGGGACAAGCAAAACTTAAGCTTGGGGGAATTTGATAATACGTTTGCAGTCAATTTTATTAGGATATTTTTGGGGTTTTAAAGTCAATCATGTCTTGTAAAGTACTTGTTTTGATTCCCCTTTGTATATATTTTTGTCGTTAATGCATTTTTTCTGCTTTTTGCAGGTTTTCACGGCTTTCAGCCGAATTTTGCTGTGACACGCCCCAAGGTCACGCCCTACCAGGGCGTGTACCTAGGGCGTGTAACCCAGAGGAATGAAGCAATTGGTCCGAAACTGCATTCCGTGGAAACTTAGTGTACACTCCCTCGGTCATGCCCGTGACACACCCGACACGGGCGTGTACTATAGGCGTGTCCCCAGGTTCCGAGGAATCGCTGCAGCGTGCTCGTCTTTCCCGCTCCACCGCCGCACCGAAAGTGTCACGCCCCAGGGTCACGCCTAACCCGGGCGTGACATATGGGCGTGTACTTCAGCAATTCCGCCCGTCACCTCCAGCATTCAATTTCAGCTCCCAAAGTCACGCCGCAAAGAACACGCCCCAGGGTCACGCCCTACCAGGGCATGACCGGTGGGCGTGTACCGCAACAACTCCGTCAGAATTCAATTCCTGCCCGAAAAAGTCGCGCCGAATGTGTCACGCCCCAGGGTCACGCCCGACCAGGGCGTGACAGGGGGGCGTGACCCGACCCGAAAAATTCTATAAATAGAGCCCAACTCCAGGGGTTTTAGACAACTTTTCGCTTTGAGAGGGGAGGTTCTGTCCTTTGTATTTCTGAACTTTTTAAGCATGTCTTTCCATTTTTAGTTCGTAGCTCTAGCTTTATGCTTTCCCTGTATTAGCTCCTAGCTTATTTCTGTAGTATGATGCTAATGATAGTGTAGTTTCCTTCTCATGTTCTTGTAATCTCTGTTTTTCAAGCTGTAAGATCACTGTTTCTATTAATAAAAATTGTTGTTTTCTTTTACGTTTCTGCTCCATTTTCAGTATTTTTCTTCTACTCATCCCCCTCTTCCACCTCACCATGATTAACTAATCCTCCATGTACTCGATCTTAATGATCCGAGGTTCGAGTGATTAGGTTATGATGCTTTGAATCTTACCTTTTCTTTTTAGGGTTTAGCTTTGAATTACTCTTGATTTATCACGGGTTGGAGGTATATTATCGATATATACTCTCCACCTTTGCTTTCATTCTGGGCTAGCCGAGAGGCCGAAAGTTTGAAATGAGCACTCAAGAGTAAAGGGAGTTGTTCGCACCCCTCGAGAGAGGCAGACGTTCAAATCTCCCGGATTGGAGTAAAATCCATTAGAGGGGTTCACCGCGTAAAGCGAGTTTTAGGCCTCCGATTTAGGCGAAAGTCGGTCGGACCTTCCTAAACTCAGTTAGGCACGGCCTTCGAGAGAAGCGTGTCAATATTCATGGAACCTCCACGGTCAAGGACCTTTACCCTAATTAGCTTAGGTTTATTTATCGTATTTTTCTAACCACTCTTGCCGAGGTGATTTCTGATCGAGTGCATTTTCCCTTCATCGTTACTAAGCTTAAGTTAATCGCTCTTTTAGCTCTCTTTATCTTTTCATTCAAGTAGTTCTCTTCTTTTAGTACATTTAGCCAAACCTTATTTTGTCGTCGATAAAATAATAGATTTCGTGTGAGTAAGCTTACTCAACTGTTCCCGGATTTCAATACGACACTTGTGTCCCCTAGCTGCATTTCGATAGGTATACTTGCCTTGATGAATTGTTAGTTTGGTTATTCTCTCTCCTTGCAGATATCTAAGAGACAATCAGGGGTGTTACAGTCACTCCCCCTAAAAGAAAGTTTCGTCCCGAAACTTTACGCATAGAACACTGCTACCAAAGAAGGAAAAGAAAATAACCAAGGGTTATCAAATGCTTACCGAGCACAGCTAGGAGAACAAATGAGGATGCGCCTCCCTCATAGCTGACTCCAACTCCCAAGTCACGCTCTCCACGTCTTGGTTTTTCCACAGAATCTTTACCATCGGTATTGTCTTTCTCCGCAACACTCGATCTTGCACATCCAATACACGAATAGGAACTTCCACGTAGGAAAGGTTAGGCTCCAACTGGGCCACTGCATCCAGAACTTATCTGTCACTTAGCACGCACCTCCGCAGTTGGCTCACGTGAAAAACATTATGCACGCCAGGAAAATTTGCGGGCAATTTCAACTTGTAGGCTGACACACCAATCCGCTCCACAATCTCAAATGGTCCCACATACCTCGGGTCCAACTTATGGTTCTTACCGAACCTCTTCACTCCAACCATCTGGGAAACCTTAAGGAAAATCATGTCCCCCACAGAAAATTCCAAAACAGACCTACGCCGATTGGCGTTCTTCTCGCATCGCTCTTGGGCTATCCGAAGCTTCTCTCGAATAAGCTTTACAGAGACTTCCATTTCTTCTAAGGCATCTGGACCTAACATCGGCCTCTCACCAACCTCTGCCCAAAATAGAGGAGTTCTACATCGTCTTCCATATAGCGCTTCGAAAGGAGCCATTTGCAGACTCTCTTGATAACTGTTATTGTATGCGAACTCCATCAACCTCAAGCGTTCATCCCACGCACCTCTGTGGTCTAATATATAACAACGGATCATATCTTCCACAATCTGATTAACACGCTCCGTTTGACCATTGGTCTGTGGATGATATGCGGTAGAATATCTCAAGTCAGTTCCCAATCCTTCTTGAAGGCTCTTCCAGAAACGAGACGTAAACCTGGAGTCTCGATCTGATACTATACTTACGGGTACTCCATGTAACCTGATAACTTCATTCAAATATAGTTCCGCTATCTTTTTCATCGAGTAACCAATCTGAAAGGGTACGAAGTGCGCACACTTTGTTAATCTATCAACAATCACCCAAACAGAGTCATGCCCTCGGGGAGATCTCGGCAAACCAGTAATGAAATCCATTGAGATACTCTCCCACTTCCAAGTTAGAATCTCTAAAGGCGCTAATTTTCCACCAGGCCTTCCATGATCAGCCTTAACTCTTTTGCACGTAAAACATTCTGACACAAACCTTGCAATGTCACCCTTCATCCCAATCCACCAGGCAATCTGTTTCAAGTCCTTATACATTTTTGTAGACCCTGGATGGTAGGCCACACTTGAACCGTGTGCCTCACTGCACAACTTAACTCGAATATCTCGAAAATTGGGGACGCAAAATCTACCGCGGTACTTTAGAGTACCCGCGTCATCGATTGAAAAGTCAGGCAGCTCCCCCTTCTCAGTTCTATTATGAAGGTGCAGTAGATCAGGATCATCCTTTTGATGAAGCCTCGTAAGAGAAATCCATGAAGGCTCAGACACTTCCAAACTGCTTGGCGAGTCACATCTACCAACTGAAATATCCATTAAAAGGAACTCTTCTACTAACAACTCAGTGGAGAGATTGAAAATTTTCCCTGTCTTCCTGCTTAAGGCGTCGGCTACCACGTTAGCCTTACCCGGATGGTATAGGATCTCCACTTCATAATCAGCCACATACTCTAACCATCTGCACTGGCGCAAGTTCAACTCCTTTTGAGTGAAGACGTACTTCAAACTCTTATGATCTGTATAAATCTTGCACTGCGCGCCATACAACAAGTGTCTCCATAATTTCAATGCATAAATAACTGCTGCGAATTCCAAGTCATGCGTAGGGTAGTTCCTTTCATGAATCTTAAGCTGTCTTGACCCATACGCAATCACTTTTCCTTCTTGCATCAGCACACAACCAAGACCCACGTGGGATGCGTCCACGTAAACGGCATAGTCTACTCCTTCCGTAGGCAATGTCAATATCGGAGCAGTGCACAGTCTATTCTTTAGCTCTTGGAACGCTTCTTCGCACTTATCGCTCCACACAAATGCTGCATTCTTCTGCGTCACTTTGGTCAAAGGCGCAGATAATGTAGAGAAACCCTCTACAAATCTTCTATAGTAGCCAGCCAACCCTAGGAAGTTTCTTATTTCTTTGGGTGTGGCAGGCCTCGTCCATTCCATAACTGCGGCTATCTTTTCTGGGTCGACAGAGATTCCGTCCTTGTTAACCACATGACCCAGGAAAGAAACCTGAGGCAACCAGAACTCTCATTTACTTAGCTTGGAGAACAACCTATGGTCCCTCAAGGCAGATAAAACTAGACGCAAAAGTTGGTCATGCTCCTCAACATTGCGTGAATACACCAACACATCATCTATAAATACGACTACAAACTTGTCCAGAAAGTCCTTGAAAACCCTGTTCATCATGTCCATGAAAGCAGAAGGTGCGTTGGTCAAACCAAACGACATCACCAAAAATTCAAAATGTCCATGTCTGGAACGGAAGGCAGTCCGCGGGATATCTGATTCACGGATCCTTAACTGGTGGTAGCCCGAACGAAGTTCAATCTTAGAGAACACGGCGCTGCCTCGCAGTTGATCAAACAAATCATCTATCCTCGGCAACGGATACCTATTCTTGATCGTTACCTTATTTAGCTCTCTATAATCGATGCACAACCTCATCGATCCATCTTTTTTCATGACGAACAAAACGGGAGCACCCCAAGGCGAAGAACTCGGCCTTATAAATCCGTTCTCAAGCAACTCGTCTAACTGGATACGCAACTCTTCCAGTTCGCGTGGGGCCATCCGGTAAGGCGCCTTGGCAATAGGACGCGTACCCGGCTCCAAATCTATAACAAACTCCACGTCTCGATCAGGCGGGAGACCCGGATGGTTAGCTGGAAAGACATCAGAAAATCACGAACCACCGGGATCTCCTCCAAACACGGCAAACTAACCTTGGTTTCTAAAACCGAAACCAAACAAGCAAAACATCCGGAATCTACGAGCTTCCGAGCACATACCGCTGATATAGTCGGAGAATCCTGGCGCGGATAACCGTAAACACTCCCGGGCTGACCGTTGTCCATCCTGAAGTCCAAGCGTTTACCCTTGCATTGGATCACAGCATCATATCTGGACAACCAGTCCATGCCTAGGATCACATCGAAGTCTTCCAGATCCAACAGCTTCAAATCAGCAATCGCGAGAAAATCGCCTAGTAAAATCGGACAACTCTGAATACCCTGATCCGAAACTACAGATTCGCATGAAGGAAACTTGACACAGAATGCATCACCAACACGATCGAGATCCAAACGGTAACGCTCTACGAAGGCCTTAGCCACAAATGAGTGGGTAGCGCCGGAATCGAACAGAACACGCGCCCAGCGGTTCTTTACCTTAAATCGTCCTATAAAATTGCACACGCGACTAAGGAAGCGAACGCTCAAAACTATAACTATGAGCTAAACATTAAAACTAGGGGAGAATCTAACCTGATATCACTTGCGTGGATGCCTGAGCTTCCTCCATAGAGACCACGTTCAACTTTCCTTTTCCCTTGTCCACTCGCTGCGGCGGCGGCAAAGCCTGAAGAGGAACTGGCTGTAGAGTAAGCTGAGCTTGCGGGCACTGATACTTGAGATGACCCTCTTGGCCGCACAAGAAACAACTTCTCGTCTTCTTCCAGCAATGGGCAGCATCGTGCCCCGGCTTCTTGCATACAGAACAAAACAAGTCTTTCTTTGGGATACCTTGGATCGCATGAATCTGCTCTTTCTTCTGAGCTCCTAATCTTTGATAGCACCTTTCAAATGGATGGCCCGGTCGGCCACAGAAACTGCATACCTCTTTGTTTCTCTTCCTCGGAGCAGCGTCAGGGACCTGAGTACTCTTACCCTCATCAGACTTTCTTTTATCCTTTCTCAGTTGTTGACCTCGATTCTTGGCGTTATCAATTGCCTCTATCTTTAAGGCAGCTTCCACCATACCAGCATAACTTGAGGTCGCATAGGCACTTGCTAATTGCTGGACGTCACTCCTTAGCCCAGCCAGAAATCGCTTGCTTCTATTTTCATCGGAACTCACCAAGTCTGGGGCAAATCGGCTTAGCTTACTAAACTCGATTTCGTACTCACTAACCGTGAGCTGCCTCTGCTTTAAGTGCAGGAAATCATTCATCAGACGGTCCCTCTCGACCGATGGCAGAAACTTGCTCAGAAGTAGCTCCTTAAAGGACTCCCAGGAACACCCGTCCTTCAGACCTTCTTTCTCCCTCAGCCACCAACCCTTTGCCAACCCTTTGAGCTGATATGCGGCTAACATCACTTTCTGATCATCAGTAATCCCGGAGTATGAGAACATCTCCTCGATTGATATCATCCAATCATCTAAGACCATGTAATCTGCCTTCCCATCATACGTCGGAGGCCTAAGTCGCTGAAACTGAGAAATAAAGGTCATCTCTGGTGGCACCACGACCGGAGGCACCAGATGAGCGGGGGGAACAGGGACAGCTTGACCCACAACAGGGTCCTGAACTCTCGGAATTTGCCCTGCCACAACTGCTAACAAGGACTGGACCTGAGACTGCAAATCCACTACTTGCTTTGACAAGGCTTCATTGCTTTGTCGCAGACCTTCTATCATTGCGCTGCTCTGCGCACCTGAAGATTCTCCATCCGATTGGGGAGTCAACCTTGTCGAAGGACGCCTCGACATTCTAACGGAACAACAAAACACTAATTAGACACCTAGCCCACCCACTAGAACCAAACAACTTAGTACAAACAATACATACTTAAGTATTTGCTCATGCTGCTAGCTTGCTCTGGGATTTTCAATAATGATGATATGCTTATCCTACGATGATTCACTATCATCGTACTAACTCTTGTGCCTAGATCGGGAATGCATGAATTTATATTCTTTTTGACTCAAAAATTATGTGTGTACACATGTCATCCTGCAAATCTTTAGCTTGGCACGTTGTGCTTATGCAATGTTATGGTATGCATGATTGTGCTATGCATTCTAAAAAGGCCCTAATGCATGTTATGAGCGGTGTACACATGAAAATGTTATGCATCCCATACTACATAACATTTCCATGCAACAAAAAAGAAAACGTGCTAGCCGCATTCATGTGGTGAGGTTATGCATCACATACTACAAAACCCTCACATGTTGCCTCCTATGGTGGATCCATATACAAACACATAGTATGCATCCCATACTACATAATATGCCTCGTATACTTCATGTCATGTTATGAGTGTAGTGTTCGTGCTTCAGCCAAGACGTGCTGATGACATATCGGTGTGTGTATGATATGACTCTAAACACCTAATACTAACAGGGACAGGTTGCCCGACAATTTGTCAAGCAACCTCTCTCTGATACCAACTGTCACAACCCGCATTTTTCTCAATTATAAAATAAATCAGAGCACGAGATAACTACGAGCTGTGATGCCACATCAAGCAGGGGATAACTGCTGACGCTCAGGCAACACTTTAATCCTTCAAATTATAAGTTAAAATGAATAGAAAACTGATTTTTAGATTAATTGGCCGTATCCCTCGGCTCAGTGGATCAGATAGTCCACGGTTTGAAAACTATTTTTATACGTAGCGAAAAAATACTTCATTGATGCTTAACATCCTAAAAGAGCGCATAAGTGTCCTAAGAGGACAACTTACACTATGCAAGACCCTAGATTTCAATTTATAATATTTATAAAGAAAACCATCTTTTTTCGCATTTGGAAAATAATGATTGAGCTTTTATAAAACATGCTGATCATGCAATATATATAGTAGTTCTTTATAGGTTTTAAAGTAACTAGCAACCTAGCATAAAACATTCCCAGAGAGCAAGTGAAACTACCACAAAATAGGTAAACTAGCAGCTAAGCAAAGACTTAGTATCACAAAGGAAAATCACCAACGAGCGTCAACAACCTGACACGAACTCGCTGGCGAGCATGTATGTCTGTACTACTACAAAACTAAAGAACTACCTCAACAAGTGAGGAAAACACTGCCACAACGCAGTCCACAAGGAAACTCCTGAAACTAGCCACACAGCCGGCTACAGACCTGAACCTGAGGCATTCAAGAGAAGAACACCTCAGCAAGAAATAATAAAACAGGAGGCAAAGAAACATCAGATAATAATCGAATGAAAAGAGCAGAAAGAAAAAGGGTTACCAACCCTGCAAGAGAGATGCTGAAAATCTCAGCTAAAGAATCCAAAAGGGACAAAATGTAAGTAAAACAATCATTAAAGTGAGAGAAATGCATCAAGTACTAAAACGTACCAAACTCCGCTCAAGCCTGCAGAGACAAAAAGGGAACATATATGCATCAAAAGAACAGTATGAAAGGAACTAACAGTCCTAAACTTGTAAATCGTTAGCACTGGCACAAATCCCAAACCTGTGTCGGAGACTAAGAACAGTCACAACCGAACAACCAGGTTCAGGTGTCTCAAGAGTACTAAAGGGGCCGCCACAGGGTCCACACACATAGAGTTCCAACCTCTTACAGGAACCCAAAATGTCCAAAGGAGGGAATGGTGGTGGCCACGGCTCGAACTCCCCCGGTACCATACTCCTTCAGAAACCCAGCTACCACATGCTAAGGATCCACGATTCGGCGCCAAAACTAGCCGACAACACCACTTAGAAACTACCAAGTTCTACAACCAAAACCCGCCGAATTATTTCCCCCTACCCGCCGAATTATTTCTACCTACCAGCCGAATTATTTCCCCTTACCCGCCGAATTCAACTGAAAATAACTTCCGAAACTTCCTAGTTTAGGCCGACTACACGCCCTAACATAGGAATATTTCTAGTCTCACCTATACTATTCCGGTATTCTACGACAAGGAGAAATAATAAAGCGAAATACAACCCATGGAGGCACGCAAGAGGGGAGAAATCCACTTGCCTCAAATCGACCTTGAAAACGTCCTCCCAAAATACTCCAACACGTAGATCCGTCCAAAAGGGGGCACGCGGAGACGAGATCTACGAAAAAAACGGACAACCGGGGTTAGGGCCGAAAAAAACTATGACAAAACGGTTACCGAAACGGGAAAAGCTTACCGCGATCTCGAAGCTCTCGCCGAGAGCTTTCCAACGCCGCGATCGGATCGAAATTCCGTCCACCGGATCGGCGGTGGCGGCCGCCGGAAGATTCGCGAACGAAGAGGTTCCGCACTCGGCAAAATTTTTACGCACAGGGGAGGGCTGCTGGTCGGAAGAAGAAGCAGAGGGATTTTCTCTTTTTGATTTTATATATATAAAAACTTAATAATAAAAATATTAATAATAATAATATATTAGTTATATATTATTATAACTAAGGGCTGATCGGTGAGAGTATTCTCACCGAATCCATGATTCGGTGAGAATCACTCTCACCGATTCTCATTTCGTTTTTTTTTTGTTTTTTATTAATTCTTTTATAATTAGAATAATAATATTTATAACAAATATATTATTATCGCTACGGAGGGCCAAACGCGCGCCGAATCGAACGAAATTCGCACCGTAGGCGAATGACGACGCTACGAATCCAACGGCGAAGTCGAAATCGAATTCTGACGCACCGTTTTCGAGATAATAATTTCTAAAGTTAACGGCGTATGCGAAAACATACAAACTTCAATCGCGCGCCGAGGCTCCAAAAATGCTCGGAACGTGACGAAACTTGACGAGCAAGTCTAAAATTAGCCGATCTAATTTCCTAATGTAAAATCTTCCACTCCCGACGCAAATCCCAAAATTTGGCCGGTCAAACCTAACGAACGCAAACGCGCTACGACAAAGTCGGTAACAAGATCCGACGAACAAAACTCGGGCAAATTTCTCCCGAAGCCGAAACATAAGCATTCCCCAAGAGGCTCCACCGAGTCATCAAACAGACTCCGGCTCGCTAGGGAATCTTGCTACCAGCCATCACCAAGCCACACAGGGAACCTAAAGAGCTAAAAGCACGCTCTAACAACGTCACATGACCAACACGCGCTAACATAACGCTCTGACGTCATAATACGTCAAATAAGAAATTAAAATAAATCACAGGAAAATCGGGGGTGTTACAGGAAACCTGTTGATCAGACAACATATAGAGCAATGATTGACTCCCTATTGTACCTTACAGCTAGTAGACCAGACATAATGTTTGCTGCATGCATATGTGCTAGATTCCAAGTGAGCCCTAGAGAGTCACACCTAACATTAGTAAAAAGGATTCTCAGGTATGTAAAAAGTTGTCCAAATCTAGGTGTCTGGTATCCAAAAGATTCAGCATTTGACTTAACTGGATTTTCTGATGCTGATTATGCTAGATGCAGAATAGACAGGAAAAGCACCAGTGGAACTTGTTAGTTTCTTGGTGACAGACTTGTCTCTAGGTTTTGCAAGAAACAAACATCTGTGTTAACTTCAACTGCTGAAGCTGAATATATGGCTGCAGATAGTTGTTGTTCACAAATCTTGTGGATTCAAAACCAACTCCTAGACTATGACTACAACTTAGAGAAGTCAAAAATCTTTTGTGATAATACCAGTGTTATTTCTATAGCTCAAAATCCAGTCCTCCATAGTAGGACAAAACACATAGAAATTAGGCATCACTTTCTAAGAGATAATGTTGAGAAAAATAAAATTGAACTTCAATATATCCCAACTGATTTGCAAAGGGGAGATATTTTCACCAAACCCTTAGATGAAAAGAAACATACCTTCTTCCTGAATCAGTTAGGAATGTTAGATGGAGGAAGTCTAAAATAATGTCCAAGATTTTAAAACTCTAAAAATGACCAAGACTAAGCAAACTTCTTAATTTTTCTAGTGTCTAGAGTGTTTCTGGTCTCTGAACTGCGCTCGACGATTTTCCCCCAGATCATCGAACGGAGATCGACGCTTTCCGAAATCGTCGACCAGAGTTCAGCGCTTCTCAGATAGTGCTAAACTATCTCTCCAGGTCAGCGATCGTCGAACGGCGCTCGACGATTTTGTTTTCTGAACTATCGACGAACGGAGCTCGACGCTCTCCAATATCGTCGAACGGAGATCGACGATGTTGATGACCTTTCAGTTTCCTTTAGAATCCCAGATCGTCGAACTGAGTTCAACAATCTTTCCTTTTCAAACTTCTCTACCCTAATATAAAATTCATTTTTCGGCCGTCGTTCTCCCTTTGCGCTTTCATTCTCTCTGCAAATTTTCTCTTTCCCTCCAAACTTCTCTACACTTGGTCGTTTGGTTGTTTATTTTTTGCAGGAAACAATGGCCGTCTCAGTTGCAGTCCTGGCCGCCATGAAATTTGATGCAGGTTTTGACATTGACATGGATTCTTTCAGCACCAGTGATCAAAGTTTCCAAGATATTCTAGAACTTTTCAAGGAACAAAAGCTAGTTACCATAATGACTACCAGGATCAAGTTAGCAGCAGATGAAATCAAGGAATGGGTATATACTACCCACACTCAGGATCAGAATACAGTGATTGGATCAATATCAGGAACCCAGGTATCCCTAACCCCTGCTGCCCAGACAGAGATTTTTGGATTGAATTCTGGAGAAGACTCTGCTAAACTGTCTAGAGAAGAATTTTCTGATATGCTTAATAGAATGGGACATTCAGATGCAAACCCTAGCAAACTCCTGAAGAAAAATCTATATGTGGAGTACAGATTTTTGGCTGATGTTGTAGGAAAGGTGTTATTGGCCAAACACTCAGCCCATGATACCATCTCCAGGTATCAGCTATGTTTGATGGGTGCTCTTGTAGATAAGAAACAATTGAACTGGGGAGAAGTTTTCTTTGACTTGATTAAGAAGAAAATCAACAAAAATTTTGTTAATTATGGGAGAATATTAGGGCTGTTTCTTCAGAATAGATGCCCTGCTCTGCTAGTTTCAAGTGGGGTGCACATCAATGCCTCCAAGAGGCTCTCCTGTGCCCTGTTTGGAAAGTGGGACATGCAAATAGTGAAGGCCAGCAGGCTCTCTGCAAGTGCAACTTCAGGCACAAGGACTGTTGCAGTCTCTTCCCCTACAGAAGACTTGCCTGCTTCTTCTCCTCCTCCTCCACCTCTTATTTCATCTCCACCAGTCACATCCACCATTACAGTTTCCTCCACCATCATAATTTCAACCCCATCTCCAACTTCTATCCATTCTCCAACTCTTCCACTAACTGAAGAAATCTTCCACCCTTTACATCACTACCCTCACCAAGATATTAATTCATCCTCCCACATTCCATCCTTCAATCTGATAGATGATTCCTTTATGGATGATTCTCCTTCATCCCCTCCTGATCTACCATCTTCATCCACATCCTATCAACAATTGCTTCAAGATATCATTGCACAACCCTCCTTCACACCATCTATTTCAACCCCATTTTCTTCAATTTCCACAATCCTCATATCTCAACCTTCATTTCCACCGACATCTCCAGCCGCTCCACCTTCAGTCCCTACCTCTGCTCAAGTCCCTCTTGAGCATGTAGATCTTCCAGCTTTAGCAGACAGACTCTATGAGCTGATAGCTCCCAGACTATCACTCTTGTTGGAGACCTCCTTGGCTCCACTTCTCAAGTAAGTTGCAGACCTGTCTGCCAGGCTCTCCTCTCTCATTCCTCCTCAGGCAATCCCTTACTTTGGGTAACTTGATCCAGCTATCTCTGAATCTAGGCAGGGGGAGATGCCTCATGAAGGTGATAAATTGCCTGCTGCTGCTCCTCCTGCTACTGTTACTTCAGTTCAAGCTCAAGCCTCAACATCTAAAGTTGCAGTTTTCTCAATGGACCTCAGGTCACTATTATCAGATTTGATTCTATTTATTTCAGCTGTCTTCTAGAGCACACTGCAGTCCAGCCATCTGAAGATCTCTCTAAGGCCATTGTGCTTATTTCAAGCTATGACACCAGTTTAATACATTCTCTTCTAAAGTCCCTTTCTGCTGCTGCTCCTTCAGTTTCTGTTGAAAGTACTGATATTGTTGATATTGCTGTTAATTCTGATATTTTAATATCTGAGGATATACATATGACAGAGGCACTTATTCTTGAGCCTGCTATTATTGCTGCTATTGCCCCTTCTAGTGATGATTTTCCAGCTTCAACTGATACTACTGCTGATGTTATTTCTGTTACTGAAACTGTTGTATCTGAAAGTATTATTTCTGAAACTGCTGAAACTGTTATATCTGAATCTGCTCCCCCAGCTACTGCTGTATCTACTGCTGCTGCCATGACCTCTTCTGCCAGTGTTATTTCTACTTCTCTTCCTGCTACTGCTGTTTCTACTGTTACTTCTGCTTCATCTCAACAACAAAAAAGACTACCTTAAAAGGATTGATGCACTATATGATGATCAAAGCTCAGAAAGTGATCAGTTCAGGACTGATTCAGATGATTCTTCTGCTACTATTGCAAGGAAAAGAAAGGCCAGAAGTAAAGCAATGAAAAGAGTTCCTCCAGCAAAAGTCAAAGATACCAATGACATTCCTTATTACATACTGCATAACTGTCCTATCACAGAACATTGGATGCAATACTCCAAAAATCAACTGAAGGCTATGATGAAAAAGAGAAAGTATGAGAAAGGATCTTCTCAGTTCAATCATCCTCCTCCACCTCCTCCCTCACCTGATGTAGGTGCAGGTGGTAGTTCAGCTGTTCAACCTTCTGCCAGAAGCCAATCCTCCTATCAACCTCAAGGTAGATCCCAATACAGAGGAAGTCAATCCAGAGGCTACCAGTCAAGGAGAGGAAACTAAAGAGGAAACTAAAGAGAATTTCAAGTCTATTCCAAAGGGTATTCCAGACAACATCCATATTCAAGGGAAGGATAAGGTCCATCTGATACAACCTCTGGTCCCTTTCCCTACAAGCTTAAAGAGTTAGTCTCCTCCAGAGCTCCTCCAGACAATCCCTCAAATAGATATGAGCCTCCAGTTACTTTTGAGGATCCAGAGAACAATCCTACTTCATGGATAGCTAGAATGAAAGAATTAGCTGCTCTAGACTAGATCAAGAAAGCCAGAGAATAAGGCAAAGACACTTCCAGTATTACTACATTATCAGATCAAAGGAAAAAGGAACTTGAAAGATATTCATCCAGCAAGTTTTTTGATTCTAAAAGCTACATGAAGCTGCACCCTAAAGCTGTAGTGCCCAGGCCCATGCAATAAACCTCTTTAGGTGCAGCTGATGACAGAAGATTTAAAAAGGAAGCTCTCAATCCAAACAGAGAAATAGTACTTATAAAGAGCAAGGAAAATGAGTAATTCTGTAAGATGACAATATATTCTGCTTTGTGAACTATCTGAGATAATGTCTGTGATTCTGCAATGTTTTGTTATTATATTGTTGCTTTATATGTGTTTAATTTTTCCAATATCTGTAAATAGTAATCCTAACCCAAATAGGGGGAGATTGTTGGAACACCCTATTACTGATTTTGGCAAGGATCACTATGTCTCTTAGGAAACCTATTTTGACCTCATTGTATAGATCTAAAGGTTAATTAGAATTGAGTCTAAGGGTTAGTGTTTAGGTTTGGAAGCTGCCCACAAGACCAGGTTTTTCAGTTTTGGAGACTAAGTCATTTCGTCGAGCTCAGTACGACGAATCGTCGAACTCCATTCGACGATCGTTGAGCTCACTTCGACGGATCGTCGAACTCCATTCGACGATCTCTGAGCTCAACTTCAACAAGTCGTCGAACTCCATTCGACGATCTTCGAGCTCAGATCGACGATCTTGACTCCAGTTTGATTCTCAATCTCTGAGCTCAGTTCGACGATAGTTGAGCTCAGATCGACGATCTTTGTTTTTGTCTAAGTCCAAATCTTTTAGCTCAGTTCGACGATAGTGGAGCTCAGTTCGACGATAGTGGAGCTCAGTTCGACATTTTTCTGAAGAGTTCAATGATTTTCAAAATTCAAATTCAGATAGTTGACGAATTATTGTCATCATTTAATTCAGAGATCTTGTAGCCGTTTTTAATTAATCTGGAGCAAGTTTCAAGGAATTATCAAGGAATGTTTTATTGGACTTTCCTCCAGAAGACAATAGCAATTAAGGAAGTAATTAATGACAGGCTAATGGCTATCTTGGACAGAGAATCATTTCTATTCAGATTAAAGGAATAAAAGAGATATTCAACTTCTTTAACAACAAGGGACTCTAAAAAATCATAACAACAATTTTTTCTGCAACAGCTCTTACAACAACAATCACACAAGAGAAAGAAAGAGAGTTCCAGACATTCTCAGTCTCAAGATTCATACAAGAACACATCACCAAAGGAGATCAACAACTGAAAGTTTCAGATCTCTTTTGATTTAAGTGTTCAAGGGTCATCATCATTCAAGACTCCAGACACCTCACATTTCAGCTGTTGCTGAAATCATCATTTGCTGGAGATCAATTTTCTGAAGGCCTATCACCCTACTGCAAAGATTCACTTCCTGAACAACTCAAGATCTCAGGGGGAGCTTTGACAACATCAACTATCTTCTCTCTGATTGTTGACAGAGAAGATCTTCTCATCCCTCTCTCTCTCTGCTGTAAAGGGTTTTTCAAACTCCCTTCAAAAGTTTGTGATTGGTTTCTGAGACCTTATCAAAACTCAGTGGTGGCAAGACACCTGATCAAAAAATCTGGTTTGGTTTTTGAGCACCTTATCAAAAGCTCATCGGTGCCCAGGACACCTGATCAACTCATCCTGCAGTGGATTCCTGCCTAGGGTGGTAGAAGAGTGGATGTACCCAGGTTGATTGGGGAACCACTATAGCTCCTTGT
Organism: Platanthera guangdongensis; assembly: GCA_039583875.1. Classification (NCBI taxonomy): domain Eukaryota; kingdom Viridiplantae; phylum Streptophyta; class Magnoliopsida; order Asparagales; family Orchidaceae; genus Platanthera; species Platanthera guangdongensis. The sequence continues at coordinate 127,531,002 of CM077151.1, read as the reverse complement.
GTCATCTGGTTGCTTGTCTTTATTTTTTGTTTCTGGCTGTGGTTTGTGATTGTTTTGTGATTGATCTGTGATTGCTTTTTGTTTAGATTTACTTTATATTATTTGCTTCCCTGTTCACATAAGAATACAACAACTGTTGTAAAAAGTTTTTACCAAGCACCATAGTCTATTCACCCCCCTCTAGAGTATATCAGATCTAACTTGCACTTTCAAGAGGCATAGCAGATAAAACACTTTTCACTAGACAACATAAGGACCAAATCTTGTTGGTATAAATATATGTGGATGACATCATCTTTGGGTCTACTGATTCAAAATTGTGCAAGAGGTTTTCTGACCTCATGCATTCCAAATTTGAAATGAGTAGCATGGGTGAGCTTTCTTATTTCCTTGGTCTCCAAGAGAAACAACTCCCTGATAGCATCTTCATCTCCCAAGCTAAATATGTTAAAGAGCTAATAAAGAAGTTTGGGATGGCTGATGCCTCAGCAAAGAAAACACCTATGGCTACAAATATTATGATTGACTCTGATGCATCAGGGAAACCTGTAGATCAGAAACTATATAGGGGCATTGTTGGGTCCCTACTATATCTCATAGCTAGCAGACCTGATATCATGTTTGTCACATGTTTTTGTGCTAGGTTCCAGGTGAACCCAAAAGAATCTCACATTATTTTCATAGAAAGAATTTTGAGATATATAAAGGGTTGTCCTAGTATAGGCCTATGGTATCCCACAGAATCAGAATTTGAGTTAACTGGATACTCAAATGCTGATTTTGCTGGATGCAGGGTGGGAAGAAAAAGTACCTCAGGAACTTGCCAGTTCCTTGGTATGAGATTAGTGTCCTGGTTTTGAAAAAAGCAATCCTCTGTGTCAACCTCCACTGTTGAGGCAGAATACATTGCAGCTGGTAGATGTTGCTCACAGATGCTATGGATACAAAACCAACTACTAGACTATGGTCTCAACTTAAATAATTCAACTCTACTTTGTGATAACACAAGTGTTATAGTCATAGCACAGAATCCAGTCCATCACAGTAGGACAAAGCATATAGACATTAGACATCATTTCATTAGAGAGTGTGTAGAGAAAAATAAAATTAATCTTGTCTATATCTACACTGATTTACAAAGAGCTGATATATTCACCAAACCACTGGATGAGAAAAATCATGTATTCTTTATAAATCAGCTTGGAATGATAAATGAAGAATATTTAGTTTAAGTTCTGTCTGCACTCGATGAATTTTCCACAGTTCATTGAACTGAGTTCGACGAACCGGGGAGAGTTTGAGAGATCTTCGTCGAACAGAGGTGGACGAACTCTCTGTGAGTGAACGAATTTTAATCGACCGGAGATCGACGAACTTGCTTCAGAAGATATTCGTCGAACGGCGCTCGTCGATTTGTCTTCAATTCTTTAGAATGAGATCGACGAATTATTTACTTCTAAATCATTTCTTCGAACTCAGTTCGAAGAATTGTTTTTGTTTTCGTGGAATAGAGTTTGTCGATTCATATTCTGGAAAACCTTATATCTAGGTCTTCTTCAACCTCCGTCCCGTGCTTTCTATTCTCTTGCACTTGATTGCCGTTTCTCTCTTTTGCAGGTGATTCCATGGCGATTCCAGCAAGAGCTCTAGCCGCTATGAAGTTTGACACTGGATTTGATGTCGACTTCGAATCGTTCCAGCACTCGGATCCAATCTTTCTATATATTCTGGAACTTCTGGAAGAACAAAATTTGAAGAACCTGATGACTACGAGGATAAAGTTGGCAGGATCAGAAATCAGAGAATGGGTCTATACTTCATCACGTCTGAAGACAATACTATGACAGGATCAATCGCGGGTAACACTGTTTCCTTAACTCCCGTAGTTTTAACTGAAATCTTTGGTTTTGACAAATGGAGAACAGGAATTAGAAATTGATTCTGAAGAGTTTAATATGATGCTAAATCTAATGGGTTATGTTGGTGACAACCCAAATAAATTGTTGAAGAAACATCTGTCTGCAACATACAAATTTCTGATAGACATTGTTGTGAAGGTCTTGCTTGGCAAGCATACTGCCCATGACTACATCACAAGGTATTAGTTCTTGGTCATGTGTGCAGTGATAAATAAGAAACAAAGGGATTAGGCTCAGATCCTCTTTGAACTGATAAAAAAGAAAAATAATAAGAAAGAAGTGCGTTTTGGAAGGATCCTAGGGATCTTCTGTAACGCCCCGAAACTCAAAGGAGCGACGAGTGACGTTTTGGGCCAGTTTTGGGTTCTGGCAGGAGGCACACGGCCTGGGACACGGGCATGTCCCAGGGCGTGTCAGGCTTGTGTTGTCGAGTTGGTCAAGAGGTCGACGATTTTGGAGTCGACGATCGTCGAGCAGAGAACACGGCCTGCGACACGGGCGTGTCGCAGGGCGTGTCAAGGCCGTGTCGACGATTGGCCCAGGGTGTCGACGAATTTCGCTCGACGTTGTGTCGAGACAGGGCACACGGCCTGCGACACGGGCGTGTCGCAGGGCGTGTCGACCCGTGTCGACACTCAGCACGTGAATTCGACACTGCGCTCGACGAAGTGTCGAGAAATGGCACACGGCCTGCGAAACGGGTGTGTCGCAGGGTGTGTCGACCCGTGTCGACACTCGTCCCGGGGAGTCGACATTTTGCTCCACGATGTGTCGAGACAAGGCACACGGCCTCGGACACAGGTGTGTGCAAGGCCGTGTCATCAGGTCGACGATCTTCGCTCGATGAAGTGTCGGGTGTCGAGACCGTGTACACGGCCTAGAGCCCAGGCGTGTTGAGGTAGACACGGGCAAGGACATGGGCATGTCCTAGAACCCATGCATTGCTCGGGTTGTTTTCGGGAGAAATCGATGGGGATACACGGCCGGCCACACGGCCGTGTCAGGTGGAACACGGGCGTGTCAGGTCGAACACAGGCGTGTTTGATGCCCGTATGTTGTTCCAGGCGAGTCGATTTTGACGGCAAATGAGGCACACGGCCCTGGACATGGGCGTGTGCCAGGCCGTGTGCGGCCCAGATTAGACATTTCAGTCCCGAATCAAAGCCGTTCATTTCTTTATTTTGGGATCCAACGGCTGGGGGTTGTTCCTGACGAGATATACCCGGGATTGGACTTAGAAAACCTCACTTTTCATGAGTGGTTATCTTTCTAAAAGCTTAGAGAGAGAGGAGAGCCAAGGAAGGAAGAAGAAGAAGCTAGATCCGGCCATTGGAGGAGCTTCGAAGCTCCAAATCGCGAGCCGACTCCGGATCCACGGAGGCAAAGCTAGTGCGGTGCTTTTCATCCGCTTACTTTTCCATGGCGCCAAAGAAGAACACAAGGGTAACGATTCTCTTCTTGAGCATGAGTAGCTCTCCTTCTTTGCATAGGAAGCCCGCTCTCACGAGTTTGCGGTTAGTTGGAGGCGTTCCTTCGGGTAGATATGTGAAGTCCCCGTTGTTTAAGGTCCGTAAGCGAGAACGGACATAGACATGATGTATGAAGCCTATCCGGACATGTTGGTTTGGATCAGTGATGTTATATTGCATAAATGCCGGAGAAGACTCCGTGCGATTGGTTGTTTTTCGGGTTTTCTACGCGGTAGATTGCAACAGGGAGCCTTGGGGATTAACCCAAAGGTGCACCCGGAAAACTGGGCAGATGCGTGATCTTGCCAACATGGAGGCCTGAGAGCCAACTTGAACATAACCGGGTTATGTGAAATGTGATGGTAATGGGACTCGGGAGACGTTTGACCCGCGCAAATGGCTTAAATTGTCGTTGCGACGTGAGCACGGGTTAGATGGAACCGTACCCACTTCTATGTCGTTCGAGTTAAAGAGACCTAAAGTTACGTGGAACTTGCCGTTGGCATAGATGAGTGTCTTCGGCGGTCTATGTCTTAAATTGACGTGACCCATGCCGGGAAGACAAAAATGCTCATAAGTTTGGCCGTCAAAGTGGCGGTGGTGAGTCCGGATGTCTATGGCTTTAATTGACGTGACATCGACCGGTTCACCGAGAATGTGCCCTGAGAGCACGGGGCGTGTGGCCGTGCGAGCCAACATTTGTGTTGAAATGAATGGTGATATATTGTTCGCTTATGCTAATGAAATGCAGGGAAGGAGCATCGCCGCCCCGAGCTGGGGGCGGGATTGTTATAATTTGGTCAGCATTGCTGACCGTTGCATTTTTTTGCCACCGTGCGGTGGTTTGTTGCTTGCAGGTGCTGCTGGACCAAGCAGTCAATAGTGGTCTAAAGCCCAATTTGCGAAGCCGGACCTCGAAGGCCTAATTGGAGTGTTTACTGTTTTATTCATGTATGACCGGCCTGCGTGCCGTGGTTTGTAAAACATGTAATATGAAGTGAACAATTTTGTAAGGCCTTAAGGCTTGTTCTGGTGTATGTATAACATTCCTATTTTGGTATTAGTGGACATTCATGCTTTAGTGCTGGGTTCTTTATTGCAACTTTTATAAACTGCTTCCACTAGAATGCTCTGTCTAGGACATTATGATTGGTTGGATGGTTTCGATGAGTAACCACCCGGTCTGTCTGTGGCATACGGCGTCGGGCCCTGGCAGGACCTACTGCTATATGCTATGCGACGGATAGGGGGTGTTACAATTTGGTATCAGCCTACTGGTTTTGGTCGGGCTTAAAATGAATTCGTGGGCGAATTCTCTTTAAGGGGTGGTGAGCACATTGTGTGCGTCATCGATATAACGGTAAAAGAACCCATGAATGTCCACTTAGGAATGAAAATATACCTGTTTGAGGTACCTGCATGTTCCTATAATTGTTGTTTGCAATTTTATTTGGTCGCTTAACGGTGTTTTGTACCACTATAGGTGACCAGAAGTGGTGCTTGTTCGTCGGAACGCCGAGTTTCTGAGGCTAGCAGTGCACCAGATGTTGCTCCTGCAACACCTCTATCGGCTGAGAACTTACGATTGGTGGCTGAAGCAGTGTTGGCCATGATAAATGCGCAGCCTGCAAGGCAAACGTAGCAGCCCGCTCCTACGATGGAGCAGTAACCTCTTCCAGAGGTTGAGCCGAGGAGAGTGGAACAAGTGGTAGTAGAACCGTTGGTGCCAAGGAGGGCAACCGAGAGGCAGCTTAAGCATTTAATGAGCTTTAACCCTCTGGTATTCTCGGGGTTGGGAACCCCATCTCAAGCTGAAGACTGGCTCTCCAGGGTGAAGAGAATCATGACAGCAACGGAGACGGAGTAGTGGCAAATGACCACCATTGCTACGTTCCTTCTGGACGGTGAAGCGAGAATGTGGTGGGAAGGTTTGGAGCTACACCTATTGAGAGGTAGGCAACTTGTTGATGTCTCGATGGAGGAGTTCTCGATATTGTTCTTGGCTAGATACCTCCCTTCGGCGCAGAGGATAGCGTTGGAGAATGAGTTTCTGAAGTTGGTTCAGGGTGAGAGGAGCGTGGATGAATATCTCCACGAGTTTACTCGTCTGAGTCGTTATGCTAGCTCCACTATTGTGGATGAGGAGCGCAAGACTAATCGCTTCTATGAAGGGTTGAGAGATGAGTTGAGGTTACTACACTCGGGGCCGATGACGCAGGGTTTCTTATCTTTGGTCAACACTGCCCGGTCCTTGGAGAAGGACATGAAGAATGTACAAGCAAAGAAAAGCATGGGTGATAGGAAATCTGACTTCAAAGTGCCGACTACTTCAAAGTTCGGCTATCGGAGGTCCTTCAAGAAGCATAGGACTTCAGGTCCACCTCATTCTGGTGCTTTTGGGGCGACTACGAGTCGGACCCCGGGCGCATGTTTTACTTGTGGAAAGATGGGGCACTTTGCCCGTGACTGTTGGAGAGGACGTCCTAAGTCCGAGAGAAGGCTGGGAGCGACTTAGGAAGAGAAGGGAAAGGCGGTGGAGTCGACCGCGTCCCACTATGCTCCGGCCCAACCAAGGGTGTATAATCTTGGCCAACAGGAGGCCATCAAACAAGCTGATGTGGTGACCGGTACGGTTTAATTTATAGCAAGTCAATTTCTTTAAATACTTGTATGCACATGTTACCTTACCACTGCTTGTTTAGGATTTGTTTTGATTTGTGAAAATCCGGCAAGAGCACTCTTCGATACGGGAGCTTCACACTCCTTCTTGTCCGAAGGATTTATATCACTCATCGGAGTGCCTTCTTCGATGACGAAGGATAAGTTGGATGTGTTGTTGCCCAACGGGTGTTCGATGCGAGCGGATAGGATCTGCGATGTTGAGATTCGTATTGGGAATCAGGAGTTCGATCTGCAGGCGTCGTTACTTCCGTTGGTGGAGTTCGACGTTATATTTGGCATGGACTGGCTCTCGGAGCAGCAAGCCTATATCGATTGCGGTCGCAAGGAAGTAAAGCTGGGAGCAAGTCGTGAAATGACTTTTACGGGCTTAAAGGGGTCGAGCAAGACATTGATGTCTGCTCTTCAGGTGGTGAAGGCGGTTCGTGCCGGTGCAGAACTGTTCTTTATACTAGTGGAGGTTGCAAAGCCGAAGCCCGCGTTGGATTGTATTTCAGTGGTATCGGAATACCGTGATGTGTTCCCCGCAGATCTTCCTGGAGCCCCGCCTCAACGGGAGATAGATTTCACGATTGAGCTAGTGCCAGGTGCAATGCCTGTGTCACGATCTCCGTATCGGCTAGCGCGTAAGGAAATGGCGGAGCTGAAAGTTAAACTGCAAGAGTTGTTGGAGCAAGGGTATGTGCGCCCGAATTCTTCACCTTGGAGCGCGGCGGTCCTCTTTGTTAAGAAGAAGGACGGAAGCTTGAGGCTATGTATTGATTATCGGGAGCTCAACAAGTTGACGGAGAAGAACAAGTACCCGATCCCCCGGATTGATGATCTTTTTGATCAGTTAGTCGGGTCGACGGTGTACTCGAAGTTGGATCTCAAGGCTGGGTACTATCAGCTGCGAATAAGGGAGAGTGATATCCCGAAGACAGCGTTTAGTACGAGATACGGGCATTATGAGTTTACGGTCATGCCGTTTGGGCTGACTAATGAGCCGTCAGTGTTCATGGATTTGATGAACAGGACTTTCAGGGAGTACTTGGACCATTTCGTGATCGTCTTCATCGACGATATTTTGGTGTACTCGCAAAGTGAGGAAGATCACTTCAAGCATCTTCATTTAGTTTTGGAGATGCTAAGGAGGAATCAACTGTATGCCAAGTTCTCGAAGTGCGAGTTTTAGTTATCCTCAATGGCGTTCCTCAGTCATATAGTGAGTGGAGAGGGTATTGCTGTGGATCTGGCGAAGATTGTTGCGATACGGGAGTGGCCTGAGCTTGCTACGGTAGCGGAAGTCTGGAGCTTTCTGGGGCTTGCCGGCTATTATAGGCGCTTCGTAGAGAACTTCTCGCGGATAGCGTTACCTCTCACTACTTTGACGAGGAAGGAGCAGAAGTTCGTTTGGACGCCGGAGTGCGCGCGAGCTTTTGAGGAGTTGAAGTGTCGGTTGACCACGGCGCCTGTGCTGAGTTCGCCATGTGGGACCGAAGGCTATGAGATTTACAGCGATGCTTCGGGCAGCGGTTTGGGTTGCGTGCTACTGCAACATGGAAGTGTAATAGCTTATGGCTCGATATACCTAAAAGTGCATAAAAGGAACTATACGGTCCATGACTTGGAGTTAGCGGCCGTGATTTTTGCCTTAAAGCTGTGGAGACACTATTTGTACGGTGTGAAGATTGATATCTACACCGATCATAAGAGCCTGAAGTATCTGATTGATCAGAAGGATCTGAATATGCGGTAGCGTAGATGGATGGAGTTCCTGGGGGACTATACATTCAAGATCCACTACGTGTCCGGTAAAGGTAATGCGGTTGCGGATGCGTTAAGTCGCCGAGCCCCAGCTCAAGCCAATTGGCTATCGGTGCATGATGAGCGGTTGGTGCGGGTGTTGGAGGCGTTGGAGATTGTTTGTGTGGATGGGCAATCAAGTGCTGAGGCAGTTCTGAATTGGACTAAAGTCCAATATGACCTGGCTGATCGTATTCGGCAGGCTTTGGACATGGATGCTCATATGAAGTGTTGATGCACGAAAACACAAAGGGGGGTCGAGCACAACCAGCTAACTGTTCGAACACAGGGGAATAGGGAGACTGCGAGTAGCGATCTACTAAGCGGATGAGAGCTGGAAGAAGAGCAGGGCCGTGAACCACGGCAACAACAGACTTCGCCCGTCGCGGCCTGAATGCCTCTCTTGCGACGGGCTTTCCCTTGATTGAAGAAGGATATCGTTACAAGTGAAAGGAAAAGACTGAGGGAAGCAGAGCAAGGGGGAGTCCGCAAGGCACAGGATTCGAGTCCGCAGCCTGTAACAAGTAGGCTCCTGGGTCCGAGTCAGCGTACCTTGAGTGCACCACCTCCCCCCTATTTATAGGATAGGGGGCCTGCCCAAACGGGCAGGGCTAAAATAACCGGCTGCCCGGGGTACAGGAGAACCGGGCAGCGGTGACGGGAAGCAAAAAGAAAGAACACGCCAGTCCGCACAGAAGTGGACGACTGGGCTCACGAACTGGAGCTTCCACTGCTGCTGGGCGCGCCCACTGGAGGGCGGCGGCCTGGGCGGATGAGATACTGCATCCGCCGCTGTAGAGAACCTGACCCAAAGCGCCGGCGGACTGAGCGGACAGGTCCTTGCGTCCGCTGTTGGAGTACCACCCTTGGCGCCCGACTGGTGACAATGTCGGACTGGGCGGACTGACAAATCCTGTCCGCGCCTGCTGAATGGGGGGCTTTGGAATCTTGCAGTATGTTGCGGACTGAGGGGTTAACATAATCCCCGCACATTTTTAAGTTTCCAGAAAACTTCGAAAATGTTCTCTTAACCGCCGAGTCCGCAAACCTCGAAAACGCCGCCAACGCTATAAATATCGCTGGAGGGTCTGGATCTGCTGAGAATCTCGATCGACATGGGGTGCTATTCACCACTTGCGGTCTCCACCTTCCAGTCCGGCATGGCTAGGCTTGGAGCTTTCTTATCTAGCGTTACTGCAAAAGGCGACCTGGAGCCGACAACGCCTATGAAGACCAAAAAGATTGTAAAGAGGTCGACAAGAAAAGATCCTGTCCGCTCCACAGGAGAGAGTTCCCAAAGCCAGAAGCCTGCGGAGAAAGCAGTCCGCCATGTCGATGTGTCTGCTCGCGGGGATGTCGTAGTCGACGCCGAACCATTGAGGAGTGAGAAGATGGAAACCTTGTCGGACTCCACCCCTTCTCAGAAAACCGCAACCTCGGCGGACACTGCTGGCGAACACATGGAGACTGACATATCTTCTCCCAATGCCTCGGTGCAAATCGTTGACTTGGACGAAGAAGACCGGCGGACTGAGGTAGAGGACGACGCACCCTCAAAGGCATTGTCTGCTGTGAATCCTGAACCTGTCCGCGCTGACCAGCCCGATTTAGGGGGGTCCGCCGCGGATGCTGCTGAGAAGACCGCCAAGAGGAAGAAGAGGAAGAGAGACGGAGCGACCGTCGCCGAGCGGGTTGAGAAGAAGCTTCGCGCAATGAAGGAGAAGAACGTCTCTAAGCGGACTGGGGAAGCGGACTTACAACACAGGCCGCGCGACAAAGAAGTTCCAGACGGCGATCTGGTTACTCCGGAGGCCCAAATCCAGGGAGAGAATTCCCTCTCAATGGTCAGTCTTTCCACGGATGAGATATTTGATTCCATAGACGTCGATCAACTTGACTTAATCCAGGACTCCTTGCTGGTTGTACTGCAGCAGAATGAGGCGGAGACTACTGGAGATAAGGGCGGTGAACTCCCTTCCTTGTCCGCTGCGGAGGAAGAGGAGAGAGAGAGAGACTGAAGGAGAAGATCGAGGAGCAAAAGAAGCAAATCGTCGCTCATGTTGCTGCGGTCGGGGCAGCCTCGCAGCAGGCCGCGGCGGACAAAGCCGCTGAGGATCTGCGGATTGCTGCGGAGCTGATGCGGTCAGGTAAACTTCAGCCGGCGCCCAAATACTTTCAGCGCAGGTGGCTTTACAGGTCGCCGCCGCGGACGTCAAGACCGATCAAAATTATCACCAAGACGGACGATATCGTGGCCTCAACAAGTGCGGCTACCGAGAGAAGAGCAAGGGTTCACCGCGAATGGAAAAAGCGGTTAAGCGCCTTTGACCCAGAGCGGGCAAGGCGGCCAATCATCTTCGATAGTCGGAAACTCGCTGCCGCTATATCTAAAAGTGATCTTTTATCCTTTCTTTGAGTCCGCCGCGAACTGCCTTTGAATGCGAAGTTGACTTTATTTGTTGCAGGTAGAAAGTCGCTGCCGGGCTCCATCGAGAGTGGCGAGATCGTGGTCACACCCAACACTGGTGCCGACGCGGTCTCACACGTGGAGTCCGCGGAAGATGAGCCGCCCAGCCTGAGTACGATAAAAGAGTTAGAGAAGAAATTTGAAGCTGAAATGCAATGTGTCAAAGCAGAGTTAGAGAAAGCGGCGGAGCGCGAGAGGGCGTCCGCGGCGCGCGACAAAGCGTCCGCGGAACGCGAGAAGGCCCTCAAAGACCAGGTCGCCAGCATCTCGCGGGCGCTGGAGAGGTCTGAAAGGGAAAAGAAAAGGCTCGCGGATGACGTCCGATACTACAGAGGCAAGCACTTGGCGTCGGCTCGTGAAGGAAAGGAGAAGCGGACTGCTGAGGTCGCTGAGCTGAGGCCGCGGGCGTCAGATCGCGTTCCTCCTGAGATCGCGGCATCGGCAGGTGGTGTCCCACATGCTGCGGATGAGGAGCCGAGGCCGGCAGCGGAGCCAATGGTGCCTCTCAGCCGGGTAGACCGGGAAGCCGCCTACATGCACCAGACCATCAATGTCATCCACCACCACCTCTGCCGTGTATATAGTGAAATTCTTCAGATAAGCGATCAGGCAGCTCATCTATGCCGGGATAGGACGGAGAAGCCTATGCGAACGGAAAATAGGGACCGCTGAGTCCGCGGTGCTTCTGATTCTTGTTTAATTTGTATAATCGTCTGTATAATTGCGCTTCAAACAATGCTGTGTGATGTGTTTGATTGAACTTTTATTGCGATCTATGCGGACTCAGATTATAAATCCGCAATTTTATGTTGCTTAATCCTTGGCTTGATCTGTGGCGGTCTATGCGGACTAGCGCTGTGTCCGCTTCTTGTTAACCTGGTGGGAAAATATGCGACCTGGGCGGACAGGGAACTGCGCCGGCCACAACTTGGTTCTGAATTTCCCTTGGAATGTTAAATTGTCTTTGTATCCGTGTTATTTGTTTGGCTGCTTTTTAATTCTTTGCGGACTGTGCGGATTGAATATGCGAACTGCGCGGACTGGTCAAAAAGCTGTCAGAATCTTTATCTATAAATACTGCCTTCTGCTTTCTCTATGTAGGAAATTATCGAAGTAAACAGAATCTTGCGGCCTGCAACATGGTGTCCGCGCGCACTGATGCTGCAGTCGCCTTCCATTCTGCCGACCACCGAAAATGTACTTTGACAGAGGCTGATCTGGCTGCCTTCGTCGAAAAGAAGATGGCGGACTCAAACATACTTGTCCGCCTACCCGCCCATCAGGAAAGGTTGAACTTTTCGACGGCGACCCAGATCGCCATTCCCGTTGATCATTTCGATAGCGGATTCAGGTTCCCGCTCCTATGGGAGCTTGCTGCAATCTTTGAGCACTATGGGATGGTCCCTGGCCAGCTCGCGCCGAATACCCTTGCCGCGATCTGCAGCTACATCTCTTATTTGCGATCTGAAAAGATTGCTTTCTCAATGAACATCTTCCGCAAAATATTCTCCGTCCGCTCCATAACCGCCTCCGGAGGCCGCCCCTACAAGGGAGTAATCTACTTCTACTGCAGGGGGATGAAGGTAGTGGGTCTTCCAAACAAGATCCACAACTGGACCTCGAGGTTCTTGATTTTCGAGGGCGACCTTGGGTTCGCGCACACGTATCCGCAGGTGCGCGCGGACTCTGTCTTTAAAAATGTGCAGCTGGACGACCTGGAGTCCGCAATCGTCGAGTTCTTGGCCAACGCCAGGCTTGATATCGAATACTACCTTCCGCTGCTGGCGAGCCTAGCGGATGTCATGCCTGAGGACAGTAAGTAGTTTAGCGGACTCAGCTTTTGTATCCGTCACGACCATGTCGTTAACTCTGGTTCTCTTTTTGCAGCGACCTTGGCGGTGCCAGCCAACTTGCCGCAGACGCCGAGCGGCTTCGTCCCTACACAAAGGGAGAAGAAGGAAGCAGTTGCAAAAAAGAGGAAGGAGGAAGGGGATCCCGCAGCGGACTACTCTTCCTCCGAAGGTTTCTCCATGACTGGCTTCGGTATCAGCCAGAGGGACCTTAGGGGGAACCCTATGGTCCACTGGCACAGCAAGAAAAAGCATGTCCGCCTATCCACCGCGCTTCCTTCGTGGAGGAGTCCGCGGATAACACGCCACACTCATATTGCGCTCTCCACTCTTTACGGAAAGCGCAACTTGAGCGACCTCAAGAAGGTGTCCGCCGCCGACCTCCCTCTGCTGGCCTACCAGGCTTCTGCGAATAGCGCGGTAACAAACCACTACGTCGCTACTTTGGCCAGGGACCTGCTGAGGCAGAATGAACAACTTCAGAAGGATAACAAAGTGCTAAAGGAAAGGAACGCGCGGCTAGGAGAGAGGAATGCTCGGCAAAGAGAGGAGCTGGGGGTGAGTTGAATTTGCCGCGGTCTTAATTTTCTATCCGCCGCGATCTGTCTGATGTTTGTAATTTTGTTTTTCGCAGGTCGCCTACGACTTGGAGAACAATAAATTCCAGGCCGCCACGCTCCCTTTTGTGATGGAGACTGTCGAGGTCGCTGTTGAGCGACTTGCCCGCGATGGCCTCATGAAGGAGGGAGTGGTCGGCGTCCCTTTTCTGGAGATCTTCCCTGAGCTGTCCCCTCAGGTCGCAGTGATGGAGAGAGCTAGAAAAGGAAAGGATGTCATTGAGGAAGGTGAAGATGAGGAAGAAGAAGACGACGAAGAAGAAGAAGAAGAAGAAAAAGGAGGCTCGCAGGGCGAAGAGCAAGGCGCCAGGGAAAATGCGGACGATGCTGCATCGAGCCGACGAGGAGAGGAGCTGTCCGCCGAGTCCGACACCTCTGCATCTTCCTCTGCTACTGGGAGCTCGCATAGCGGGTCCGCCACTAGTACAGGATCAGGTAGCAGCGGGAGCGGCTCGGGGGGCTACTCTCCAGAAGTCAACATCATCGGTGACAGCCCTGCACCTCCCGAGAAGAAACAGAGGACTGATTGATCAATGTATATATATATATTTTGTTTTTTTTGTAAAAGTGGCGGACGCAAGATTGCAGTCCGCCGAACATATAGAACGATGTAAACAATTTTTTGATGAAATAGAAAGGATATTTTTGTATGTGTGCTTCCTGCAATGCTCTTTTTTCCACGCTCACCGCACCGATACTTAGCAGTCCGCACGATGTGTTGATTAATCACAGCATAAAGAAGAATTTTGTCAGGCGGACCCTGTTGAGTTTCAGTTACAGTCCGCTCATCACATCATTTAACGAATCTTGCTGATTTAAGAATTAGACAGGTACTCATTCAGTATCTGCCTCAGAGAACAGCCAGTTGATAATAATGCCAGGGGTACTTGAGTTATAGTTGTAGTCCGCAAGCCAGACCGCACATAATATAAAAGCACATTGATTATTAACTTATCAAATAATGCGAGAATCATTCTGCGGACTGAGCGGATACAGAAAACCAATCCGCTCATAATAGAAGTGATCAAACTTATATAACATGAAAATCGTTCTGCGAACTGAGCGGATATAGAAGACCAATCCGCTTATAACAGGAATAATCTATAAACTTGAATATGGACTACTTGAGCGGATACAGAAAACCAATCCGCTCATAATAGAAATGATCTATTGCTTGTGACCAGGTGGGCAGGTGAGCCTGAGCGGCATACTTTCCTCACCGGGCTTCAAGCTATAAGATCAACCCAAGTAGGCGGACGGATCGGATAGAGAAAACCAGTCCGCTAAAGATAACCAGCTTGCAATCCCAAGGAAACTTCCAAACTGTACGGATAACGAATCCAGTCCGCCAAAGATAGAAATGATCTATAGCTTGCGACCAGGTGGGCAGGTGAGCCGGAGCGGCATACTTTCCTCACCGGGCTACAAGCTATAAGATCAACCCAAATAGGCGGACTCTGCGGACAGAGAAAACCAGTCCGCTAAAAAATAGAAATGACCTATAACTCGCGACCAGGTGGGCAGGTGAGCCTGAGCGGCATACTTTCCTCACCGGGCTACAAGCTATAGAATCAACCCATACCGGCGGACTGAGCGGACGCAGAAGACCAGTCCGCAGATAATTCCCTGCGAAGAGTAAGATGCTCACTTGGCGGAACGGTTCCCTGCCCTCTTGCCTGGAGTACAGTCTAAGCTGTGGGTCTCCTGCAGGCACTGCTTGAGGGTACCATGGAGTGTTCGAGAGTTACAAGCTAAGATGACCCGCGGGCAGGTGAGCCGGAACGACATACTTTCCTCATGTGATCATCGAAGTTGTAACAATATCCCTAAAGCGGCGTGGTAGAGCTTTACACCCACCTTGCCCTCCATAATGCAAAGGTGGGGTCAGGTACCTGCCGGGATCCGAAGTCCAGAATCCAACCGCGCTAGAGCCTGCAAGCTCCCACTACACGGTGCGAAATCTCCTCGCAACACGTGGTCTTCGTGGTGTTACGCTAATGACAACGGCTCTAGGGGAGGTCTAGCTGAACTCGGCGATGTCTCCTGTTATCAGGGAACCGTTATAGGTCTTTGGGAGAGAGAGAAAACACTAGAAAAAATGTCAGTATGGATTCTTTGATTAAGAAAATGCATTTGCAAAGGAAGCATAAGAAAGAAAAAGGGAGTTCGGGTGTAGAACCGTTTTTGAAATCTCTCTTAGCGCCTTATCTGTTATGATTACAACAAAACACTCGAAGAAGTGTTAGCAAGCAGTTTCTATTCATAATAATTCTTAAAGAGGATACACAAAGTAGAAAAAGGAAGTTTAAGAATAGAACCGCTTGAGGTCATCCCCACTCCACGTGTGTGGTATATCCTCTCCTTCGTGAGTCTGCAAGCGGTAAGCGCCGCTTTTTAACTCTTCTTTGACGACAAAAGGGCCGGCCGAATTTGGATTAAGCTTTCCAACTGAACCAGCTCTTGCAGCAGCATCAACCTTCTTTAGAACTAGATCTCCCACTTGGAAGTGTTTGATCCTTACATTCTGATCGAAGTAACGGGCCATCCTCCTTTTGACCTCTTCCTGCCTTATGGCTGCTTGATCTCTAACCTCCTCGATGTGTTCCAAGCTGAACCTCATCTCCTCATTATTCAACTCAGCCCAATCATCAACACCTTCTCTTGCAAGCAGCACTCTGGGTGACGGGACTTCAAACTCAATCGGGATGAGTGCCTCTGAGCCATGAGAGAGTTTGAATGGAGTCTCCCCGGTTGCGGATGATGGCGTTGTCCTAAGGGACCAGAGGACTGATGGAAGCTGATCAGCCCAACTGCCCTTGAGATTCTGCACTTTCTTTTTGAGCAAGTTGAGGATCTGCTTGTTAGCAGCTTCCACCTGGCCATTGCTTCTGGGATGATGAACTGATGCAAAACGCAGCTCTGTTCCGATCTGCCTGCAAAAATCTATCATCTCTGAGTTATTGAATTGTGGCCCATTATCAGTGATTATTGCCATTGGTATCCCGTGCCGACAGACAATTTCTCCCCAAATGAAGTTCTTGACGATCTGAGTAGTTGTCTTAGCCAATGCCTTGGCTTCGATCCACTTGCTGAAGTAGTCGATCATTACGATGATAAAACGTCGTTGCCCGCTTGCCAAGGGAAAAGGACCAATGAGATCCATTCCCCAAACCGCAAAGGGCCAAGGAGTTGCAATCGACCTGAGGGACTGAGCTGCTTGGTGCTGAAGTGGAGCAAACTTCTGGCATTGAACACACCTTCTGGCGCAGATCTCTGAGTCTTTCTTCATTGTGGGCCAGAAATACCCTTGTCGCAGGACTCGTTTTTCAAGAGTTCTTGCTCCAGAGTGGCTTCCACACTCTCCTGAGTGAACCTCTTGCAAAACAGTGTGAGCTTCTTCTTCTGAAACACACCGGGCCATGGTTGAGAGGAAGGTCTTTCTATAAAGGATTCCCGCCACTAGAAAGTAGTGAGCTGCTTTTATTCTGAACTTTTTCTTGTCTCTAACTGTATGATGATAATTTCCTGTTGACAAATATAGGATGAATGGGTCCATCCAAGAGGCGCGTTGATCTACTTGCATCAAATCTCCTTCCACCACTGCCGGGCGGAAGAGCTCGGAAGTCGTGCCTCCTGAAGGCATCCCATGCTTAGAGAGAAAATCGGCCTCCTCATTCTCTGTTCTGGGGATATGTTCGATAGTGAAGCTTTTAAACCTGCCGACCTCTATTTTCACAAGAGCTAGGTATTTTTTCAAGACTGGCTCCCTTGCTTCGAAGTTGCCGAGGACTTGCGACGCCATTACCAGAGAATCGGTTTTGATGTGAACATGATCGATTCCTAATTCCCTTGTGAGCCTCAAGCCTGCTAGCAGAGATTCATATTCGGCCTGGTTGTTGGTTACTGGAAAGTAAAATTTGATGGCCTGCTCCAACTTGACTCCGTTTGGATTGATGAGAACCACTCCTGCTCCAGAAGAACTTCTGCCTGAGGCACCATCAACATAGATGGTCCAAGCCAAAGGTGACCTTTCTGTCTGATCAGAACTGGACTCTTGCATGTCAATCAGAAAATCTGCTAGGACTTGAGCTTTGATGGCTGTCTTGGGCACATAAGAAATTTCAAATTCACTTAGCTCTATTGCACACTTAGCTAGTCTGCCGGAATGCTCGGGCTTTTCCAACACACCCTTCAAAGGTTGATCGGTGATGACTTGAATTGAATGTGCTTGGAAGTATGGGCGAAGCCTGCGAGCTGACATGACCAGTGCCAAGGCTAACTTCTCCAAGATCGGATACCGCGTCTCAGCACTCTTCAGGATATGGCTGACATAGTAGATTGGGAATTGCTTTCTGCCTTCTTCTCGAAGAAGAACGGAGCTGACGGCCTCAGGGCCAACCCCTAGGTACAAGAAAAGAACCTCTCCTGGGCGGGGGCTCTGAAGTAGAGGCGATGAGGTAAGCTGCATCTTTAACTGTTCAAAAGCCTGGGAGCACTCTTCTGTCCACTCAAACTTGGAAGCACGTCGGAGGGTCTTAAAGAAGGGGGCACTCCTATCTCCAACCCGAGAAAGAAATCTTGCAAGACCTGCTAGCCTTCCCCCTAACTGCTGAACTTCCTTCGGTGAACGAGGGGTAGGCATTTCAAGAATAGCTTTTACCTTGTCAGGATTGGGGGCAAGTCCCTCCGGAGTAAGGAGATGACCAAGAAACTTCCCCTTACTCGCTCCAAAAGTACACTTCAAAGGATTGAGCTTCATCTTGTATCTACGCAGAGTAGCGAACGTCTCTGCTAGATCTAGCAAGTGCAGCGAAAACGATTTACTCTTAATCAAGAGATCGTCTACATACACTTCTAGGTTTCTTCCTTTCTGATGGTTAAACACACGGTCCATCATCCGTTGGTAAGTTGCGCCAGCATTCTTAAGCCCAAAGGGCATTGATGCAGGTTAAAACTCCAAAATTATTTGCGGTCACGCGGCGACCCGGCGGTTTTATTTGCGAAAAAAGGCGGAAGTGAATTTATTTAAGAAAACGGGTCGCGCGTATTTATTTATTTTGGATATAAAAAAAGGTTTAGAAATCGAGTTTTAACGAAAGGAGGCAAGTGCACCTATCGTGAGTAGTACAGGATATTCCGGGTGGAATATCGAGGTCGTATTGTTCTCGGGGCCGGTTCGATTATTTCTACTCTTCCCTGGAGGGGACTATTATTTTACCGATAATTATCTTGTCGGGATATTTTATATATAATAAAAAGGCAGTAATAAAAAGGCAGAAAGAAAATGAAAGCATGAAAAGAAAGCAATAAGGTGGTGCCGATGAAGAGCTTAGCTCGATGGCACCGAAAAAACAATTGAACTAAAATAGACTTTAAATAAAAAGAGCTCCTAAATTTCTAATTAATTAAGGCGGAGACTTGGCCGTGGAGGTTCCACTAAAATGAGCTCACCTATCTCTAGGACTATCGCTCACCTGAACGCTAAGACTATTCGACCGAACGCTAGTCCGACGAAGGATTCCTCTTAACGCCCGCATTACGCTAAGAACCCCGCTATTGGGTGGGGAACCCAATCCGGTAGAGTTGGCGCGCCTCCTCTCTCGAGGGTTAGTGCGGAACTCTCTTTGCCAAGGGTGATCTGTCCATACGCACGGCCTCTCGGCGAGCGTATGGAAAACGGAAATAGGGCCCACACATCGATATGTGGTCCTACGCGTCGTTAACCCCGGGAAAACCTTAAGTACTTTTAATTAATTAGAAAAATTAGACCTTTAGTTATTTTAAGCTATTTTATCTGTCCCAATGCTCTTCGATGCCGAGGGCTAAGAACTGTTAGCCACTCATCGGAATGGGGACGACTTGCGAGGAAAGCAATAAAGAAAGCAGGAAAGAAAGCAGTAAATGAAAGCAGGAAAATAAAGCTGTAAATTGCAAGTCCTACCCAAACGAGTAGGACTGAAGAAAGCGGTAAAGTGCGAGTCCCGGCGCAACTGCGTGGGCGGGAGAAATGAAAGCAGTAAAACGCACACACGCAAGTCCTACTCAAATGAGTAGGAGAAAATAAATACGGGTCCTACTCAACCGAGTAGGACAAAATAAATGCAACGCACGCACACTCTCTCTCGACATAAATGAAAACACACGCACTCTACAAGAAAATAAAACACACTCACACACACGACAGAATTGAAATAAAGCAAAGCGCCATTTAACTCTTAACGAGTAGGCGGAAATAGGTGCGCACACATAAAAAAATTGCAAAAAAAACTAAGTTGCCGAAAAATTAAAACAACTGCATTTCTACCGCTTAAATGCGGTAGAAATGCATAAAAAGCGAAAATAAAAATTAAACGGGAAGAAAATTTTTGCAAATAAATGCAAAAATGCAAGTGATCGAAAAATTAAAACGAATACATTTCTACCGCTAGAATGCGGTAGAAATGCGTAAAAAGAGAACGAAAAAATTAAAAGAGGAAAAAGTTTAAATGAAAAACTAAGTGCGCGAAAAATTAAAACGACTAAAATATCATTCCTATAACTCCGTAAAAACGATTAAAAAGTGAAAATAAAGCGAAAAGAACGAAAAAGTTTTACGAAATAAAAAGCTAAGTTAAAGAAAGGAAAAACACTTTGAAAACGTTTTTACGGGTTTATAACAATGAAATAAAAAGCTATAAAAATTCTAAGTTAACAAAACTTAAGAACATAAAAATAAGAAGTTATACTCATACACACACACACCCATTACAAAAGAAGAAAATAGAAGTTAAAACAAGGAATAAATAAGATTGCAAAGGGTGGGCGCATAGATGAAGTCCAAAACATAGAAATGGGAAAGAAAACTACATTTTTATTATGGCAAAAAAAAACTATTACAAGACTAGTACAAAAATAAAAGAGAGAGAGAAAGAGAAAACCCCATTCCATAGGTTGGAAATCCATCTACGCAGCACCTCCCCTTACAAAATGGTACCCAAAAGGGGAACAGGAATCCTAAGCAGCAGCTCTGAATTTATAGAAAAAATTTACAAGGGTCACGCCCTTGGTCACGGGCGTGACAGGGGGCGTGACAGCACTATTTGGAAGGCGGCCGGCGATTTGACGTGAAAGTTGACTTCGGGCTGGACACGTGGCGGTCTCGCAGTGGTCACGCCCTTGGTCACGGGCGTGACAGGGGGCGTGACAGGCAGGTGGATCTGGGCGCGGTGCGCGCCGAAAGTCTTCGGGCAGGTCTTGTCGGGCTAGCTGGAAAGGTCACGCCCCAGGTCACGGGCGTGACTCTGGGCGTGTCGGCTGGTGTCGACACTCGACGAATGTCGAGCTGAAAGTGTCGAGTTGAAAATCGTCGAGCGGAAAGAGGTGTCACGCCCTAGGTCACGGGCGTGACTCTAGGCGTGACTGCTAGTGTCGACACTCGACGATCGTCGAGATGAAATCGTCGAGTGGAGTGTCACGGGCTTGGGTCACGCCCCGTGTCGGGTGACACGGGCGTGACCCCGGGCGTGTCAGGCGTTGGTCTTCAAAAATTGCTGATTCACGGGATTTTGACGTGTCACGCCCTGGTCACGGGCGTGACCAATATGTCACGGGCGTGACATGTCAATTTTTTGGCAGATTTTCAATTTTTCCTGAAAAATAAAATAAACTAAGTTAGTATAATATTTACAAAAATAGGAGCATTTTATTGAATAAAAATAAGTAAAAACGACAAAAATAAATGAAAACATCTAAATTAATGTACACAAAAATAGGTATATTTACAACTTATCAAATACCCCCATACTTAAGCATTTGCTATTCCAGAGCAAAAGTTGGAGATGAACTTATAAGGAATAAAAGAAATCCTAAGTTTAGCTACCGCTTGAATTAATTAAAAGTAAGATCAAAATAAACATCTGGGGTTAAAGAATTAAATCGTAATTTATGAAATGTTATGAATAGAGGAAGAGTTTCAAAAAGACTTCTAGAAAAAAATAAAATAGAAAGCAAAAATTTATTTTTGTTAGTTTAACAAAGATGGATTGGATTTATACAAAAAACTTTAGCTTAAAAGAAGTTTAAAGGAAATAATGCAATTTAAAAATTATGCTCTCAAAAAATTTTAAATTAAGTCTAGAATCATTGAAATGAGATAACTGGTTTGGTGGTTTATGAAGAAGGCTTGAATATTGAGGCGAGGTAATTTTTTCTCGAACCTCCAATTTTTTTCTTTTTGGATAGTTAGGAAAACGAAATCTTATTTTCCTAACACATAAATTTTTTTCTTTCTTCATAAGGATAAAATTAACCCAATGTATATTTGTAGGAGTAATGAATTTTATCCTCTTACTTCATATATAATCTTTTTAAATTATTGGGTGCCTATGTTTACGGAACGAAATCTTATTCCCATTGACATAGGATCTTTTAAGGGATAGGGGGGAATCATGTCAATTAAGACACGAAAAAAAAAATGGAAGTGAGTTTAGTTTTTCAAAAATAAAACTAGCTTTTAATAAAAAAGTTTTGAGAGCAACCTTTTTAAAATGAACGTTCCAATGTTTCTAAAAGCATGAAGTTGAAATAATTGAAATCCATGGATGTTATTTTCTAACATAAAAAACGAGCTTCTATTTATAAAATTAGAAGTGGTGGTGAAAAACAAGTTCCCTATTATAAGGAAAAGACATAAAAAATTCTTTAAATCTTAACCCCAGACACTTAAATCTATCGAACTTTATTTAATAAACGAATAGTAAGCAAAGAATAACTAAAATTCGCATATAAATTAACTCGAAACTAGATTTTTGGAAAACAAAAAGAGTTAAGATATGGTGTATTCGAATTATTTTGTTACATAATTTAAACAAAACATTTTTTGGAATTTTTAGAGTTTTATCATCATTTTTTTTTGTGTTTTAATTATTATCTTTTTAGGATTTTTAGATTTTTTATCTTTTTAGGGTTTTTGGTTTTTCTAATTTTTTGATTTTTAATGGTTTTATGAGGATAAATTATTTACAAGAATGAGGAGAGAAAGAAGAGTTATTTACAAAGAAGATAGGGGGGAAAGAGAGATATTTACAAAAAAAAGGCAAAGTAAAAACTCGATTGCGGCCCCGCGAACAGACTCTTATTTGAATGGTTGGTTCGATGAGTCGACCGTCGCGGGCAGGCAAGACGCAAGTTTTTACAAAAAAGAAGAAGAGGGGGGAAGAGAGAATTTTTTTTTTGTTTTTTTTTTTTTTTTGTTTTGAAGTTTTTTTTTTTTTTTTTTTTTAATTAAAAAATTTTTTTTGAAATTTTTTTTTTTTGATTTTTGCATTTTTTTTGTATTTTTTTTTGTTAAGTACAGAATATAAAAAGTGCAGAATAGGAAAACACCCCCATACTTAAACCCAACATTGTCCCCAATGTTGCAATCTAAGTATGCGGAACAGATAATATACAAAAGATAATAAGTACAAAAAAACAAAAACAGAGAGGGTAGAAGCTTCCCTAAGACGAGTCCGGGAGGCCCAAGTTGAAACCCTGCATTATTTGAGAAGAAAAAGCAAAAAGATAATAGAAAAAACAAAAAAGATAAACTCGGCCTAAAGATCGCGGGCGGTAGGGGGGCGATGTGTGTGGGGGAGTCGGAGGTAGCTAAGGCCTTAGCCACGTGAGTGTGATGGAAATGCGCACCCCTAACGTGCACAAGAATGAAAAGCGCGCCGAATCAAAATAAAATAAAATATAATAAGTTAAATTAAATTAAAATATATTTTTTTTAAGTTTTTCATTTTTTAGTTTTTTTTTGTTTTGTTTTTTTTGTTTTTTTTTTTCTTTTTCAAAAATAAGAATGAAAATAAAAATATTTTTGTTAAGTTTTTTTTTTTTTTTTCATATTTTGGATTTTTAGTTTTTGTTTTTTTTTTGTTTAGTTTTTTTTAGTTTTATAGTTTTTTCAAATTTTTAATTTTTAAGGTTTTTCAAATTTTTTTTTGTTTTGAGTTTTTCAAATTTTTTTGGTTTTGTAAATTTGTAAATATATATATATATATTAGTTTTTATTATTATTATTATTATTATATTGGCCATATTTATATATATATATATAAATATATAGGTAAAATTAATAGATTTCCAGGGTTTAAAATAACGAACCTAAAATTTCCCCGGCAGCGGCGCCAAAAACTTGATGCAGGTTAAAACTCCAAAATTATTTGCGGTCACGCGGCGACCCGGCGGTTTTATTTGCGAAAAAAAGGCGGAAGTGAATTTATTTAAGAAAACGGGTCGCGCGTATTTATTTATTTTGGATATAAAAAAGGTTTAGAAATCGAGTTTTAACGAAAGGAGGCAAGTGCACCTATCGTGAGTAGTACATGATATTCCGGGTGGAATATCGAGGTCGTATTGTTCTCGGGGCCGGTTCGATTATTTCTACTCTTCCCTGGAGGGGACTATTATTTTGCCGATAATTATCTTGTCGGGATATTTTATATATAATAAAAAGGTAGTAATAAAAAGGCAGAAAGAAAATGAAAGCATGAAAAGAAAGCAATAAGGTGGTGCCGATGAAGAGCTTAGCTCGATGGCACCGAAAAAACAATTGAACTAAAATAGACTTTAAATAAAAAGAGCTCCTAAATTTCTAATTAATTAAGGCGGAGACTTGGCCGTGGAGGTTCCACTAAAATGAGCTCACCTATCTCTAGGACTATCGCTCACCTGAACGCTAAGACTATTCGACCGAACGCTAGTCCGACGAAGGATTCCTCTTAACGCCCGCATTACGCTAAGAACCCCGCTATTGGGTGGGGAACCCAATCCGGTAGAGTTGGCGCGCCTCCTCTCTCGAGGGTTAGTGCGGAACTCTCTTTGCCAAGGGGTGATCTGTCCATACGCACGGCCTCTCGGCGAGCGTATGGAAAACGGAAATAGGGCCCACACATCGATATGTGGTCCTACGCGTCGTTAACCCCGGGCAAACCTTAAGTACTTTTAATTAATTAGAAAAATTAGACCTTTAGTTATTTTAAGCTATTTTATCTGTCCCAATGCTCTTCGATGCCGAGGGCTAAGAACTGTTAGCCACTCATCGGAATGGGGACGGCTTGCGAGGAAAGCAATAAAGAAAGCAGGAAAGAAAGCAGTAAATGAAAGCAGGAAAATAAAGCTGTAAATTGCAAGTCCTACCCAAACGAGTAGGACTGAAGAAAGCGGTAAAGTGCGAGTCCCGGCGCAACTGCGTGGGCGGGAGAAATGAAAGCAGTAAAACGCACACACGCAAGTCCTACTCAAATGAGTAGGAGAAAATAAATACGGGTCCTACTCAACCGAGTAGGACAAAATAAATGCAACACACGCACACTCTCTCTCGACATAAATGAAAACACACGCACTCTACAAGAAAATAAAACACACTCACACACACGACAGAATTGAAATAAAGCAAAGCGCCATTTAACTCTTAACGAGTAGGCGGAAATAGGTGCGCACACATAAAAAAATTGCAAAAAAAACTAAGTTGCCGAAAAATTAAAACAACTGCATTTCTACCGCTTAAATGCGGTAGAAATGCATAAAAAGCGAAAATAAAAATTAAACGGGAAGAAAATTTTTGCAAATAAATGCAAAAATGCAAGTGATCGAAAAATTAAAACGAATACATTTCTACCGCTAGAATGCGGTAGAAATGCGTAAAAAGAGAACGAAAAAATTAAAAGAGGAAAAAGTTTAAATGAAAAACTAAGTGCGCGAAAAATTAAAACGACTAAAATATCATTCCTATAACTCCGTAAAAATGATTAAAAAGTGAAAATAAAGCGAAAAGAACGAAAAAGTTTTACGAAATAAAAAGCTAAGTTAAAGAAAGAAAAAACACTTTGAAAACGTTTTTACGGGTTTATAACAATGAAATAAAAAGCTATAAAAATTCTAAGTTAACAAAACTTAAGAACATAAAAATAAGAAGTTATACTCATACACACACACACCCATTACAAAAGAAGAAAATAGAAGTTAAAACAAGGAATAAATAAGATTGCAAAGGGTGGGCGCATAGATGAAGTCCAAAACATAGAAATGGGAAAGAAAACTACATTTTTATTATGGCAAAAAAAAACTATTACAAGACTAGTACAAAAATAAAAGAGAGGGAGAAAGAAAACCCCATTCCATAGGTTGGAAATCCATCTACGCAACACCTCCCCTTACAAAATGGTACCCAAAAGGGGAACAGGAATCCTAAGCAGCAGCTCTGAATTTATAGAAAAAATTTACAAGGGTCACGCCCTTGGTCACGTGCGTGACAGGGGGCGTGACAGCACTATTTGGAAGGCGGCCGGCGATTTGACGGGAAAGTTGACTTCGGGCTGGACACGTGGCGGTCTCGCAGTGGTCACGGCCTTGGTCACGGGCGTGACAGGGGGCGTGACAGGCAGGTGGATCTGGGCGCGGTGCGCGCCGAAAGTCTTCGGGCAGGTCTTGTCGGGCTAGCTGGAAAGGTCACGCCCCAGGTCAAGGGCGTGACTCTGGGCGTGTCGGCTGGTGTCGACACTCGACGAATGTCGAGCTGAAAGTGTCGAGTTGAAAATCGTCGAGCGGAAAGAGGTGTCACGCCCTAGGTCACGGGCGTGACTCTAGGCGTGACTGCTAGTGTCGACACTCGACGATCGTCGAGATGAAATCATCGAGTGGAGTGTCACGGGCTTGGGTCACGCCCCGTGTCGGGTGACACGGGCGTGACCCCGGGCGTGTCAGGCGTTGGTCTTCAAAAATTGCTGATTCACGGGATTTTGATGTGTCACGCCCTGGTCACGGGCGTGACCAATATGTCACGGGCGTGACATGTCAATTTTTTGGCAGATTTTCAATTTTTCCTGAAAAATAAAATAAACTAAGTTAGTATAATATTTACAAAAATAGGAGCATTTTATTGAATAAAAATAAGTAAAAACGACAAAAATAAATGAAAACATCTAAATTAATGTACACAAAAATAGGTATATTTACAACTTATCAGGCATCACAAGGTAGCAATAACATCCATCGTTAGTAATGAACGACGTGTGAGGAACGTCGGGCTTATGCATTCTTATCTGATGATAACCAGAAAACGCATCTAAGAAACTCATATAAGAGTACCCTACCGCGGAATCAACTAAAGAATCTATCCGAGGCAAGGGGTAGCAATCTTTAGGACATGCTTTATTAAGTTTAGTAAAGTCTACACACATTCGCCACTTTCCCCCTGGTTTTTTAACCATTACAACATTTGAAATCCAGGTGGGATATTGCACTTCTTTAATAAAATTTGCCTTGAGGAGCTTCGCAACCTCCTCCCTTATTGGTTCTGCAAGCTTTGTTGCCACATCCCTCTTCTTCTGCTGGATAGGCTTGCAGCCGGGATCAACATTCAGGTGGTGGCAAGCAACATCAGGATCCACCCCCGACAAGTCTTCTGCTGACTAGGCAAAGACATCCAGGTTCTTTAGCAGGCAGGAAATCAACTCAGCCTTTTGATCTTCAGGTAGCTCCGAGTTGATGGAGAGTTTCCTCTCCTCCCCTTCAGTAATGGGGACTCCTTGCGTCACCTGGGCAGGTTCCAGGTGAGCACCTTCATCAGCAACAACTTTCGAACTGGGAGAGGCTTCTGCAGCTTCTGTTGGAGCAAGGGAAGGGCTGGCTTCAACCATGTTGACAGTGCGGACGTAGCACTCCCTTGCTCTTCTTGGGTCACTCCGGACCCGGCACATCCTCCCATCGGCGAAGAACTTGATGGCTAGGTGGTAAGTGGGAATCACTGCTCGATACTTGTTCAGCAGGGGCCTGCCGAAGATGGCATGGTAGCTGCTGGGGGCGTCGACTACTATGAACTGTATCTGCTTTGTTGCCCCTCCAAGCTTTACTGGCAAGGTGACGCTGCCCTCCACTTCTTTCTTCTCTCCTGAGAAACCATAGAGTGGCCCCTCAGTGGAAAGCAGAGGCTTTCCGGTCCTCAGGGCCTCAAAAGTAGACTTAAAGAGGAGGTTGACCGAGCTTCCTGTGTCGACCAGAATCCTATCCACTGTGAAGTCTCCAAGCACAGCCTTGATTACAACTGCATCATCAAATGGATTGGCTGTTTGAGGAAGATCTTCTGGGCCAAAGGTGACCACTTCTCTTGGGGGAGCAATGGAAGAAGAGGCCACCTCCGCCTGGGTGACCCTTGAAATTGATGACTTCCGGGTGGACTCGGTCCCTGCTCCACCGTGGATGAAGAAGAGGCGCCCCAGAATTCCTTCATCGTCTGCATCGAAGCACTCCATCGGGATGTTGATCGGCCCCAGACGGCCTTCATCCTCCACATCCACACACTCCTGGTAAGACTCAGCAACCTCTTTGCCTTTTGAGCTGGATGGTTTTGAAGAGGAAGGAGAATCCTTCTTGGCCAGGTCAATCTTGCCCTCGGCAAGCAACTTCTCTATCAGCGTTCGAAGGGCCTTGCATTCCTCAGTCAGATGACCCTTTTCCTTGTGGAACTGGCAGTATTGTGAATTATTCCTCGGCTTCCACAGCTTCTGAGGCTCTTGCCTCTTCTCTTCTGATCTCCTTTGCAGGATCTGGATGACTTCGTCAAGGTCCAGATCTACAGGGTCCTCCATGGGACTTTCATCATATTGGCACGGGGCAGGCAAGGCTGCCTGCTGGAGGATGGGAAGATCTTGCAAAGGAACGACGGGAGCAGCGGCCAACGGCAGTCTCTGCTCATGAAACTGTTGATGGCCTTGGAAAGATTTTTTGTTGCGGAAGTTCCTGCCTCTTTGAGACGGAGGCTGGAAGTCTGGACGAGGGGGACTGCCACGAGAGGAAGAAGTGGAGGCATCCCTTCCTTCGGCCTTGGCTGTCAGGGATGAAACATAGGTCGGATTGGCATTTTCCCCTTCTATGAAACGGTTGACCATGGCGATCAACTCCTGATAAGTCTCGGGTGCCTTGGTCGTTGCTTTAAACTTCAGAGGGCCTTCCCGGAGGCCGTGGATCAGGGAAACTTTGTAATAGTCGGGGTTCACATTCCTCACCCCCTGAATTTCTCTTTGAAAGCGATCAACGAATCTTGCTACTGATTCATTATCCCTTTGCTTGATCTCGAATAGGGCAGCTGGCCCATTCTTCCTCTTCCTTGAGGTAGCAAACCTCAGCAGTAACTGGCTACGAAGCTCGGCAAAAGAAGAGATAGTGCCCGAAGGCAGCTCATAGAACCATTCTATCGCTTGCCCTTCGAGAGTGGTAACCAGCAACTTACACTTAATCGCATCTGAGAGGCATCTCAAAGCAACTGCCACCTCAAATGCCTGGAGGTGAGAAACGGGATCTGTCGCTCCTGTATAGAATGGGATGCGAGGCTCCCTGAAGTTGCTCGGGGCCGATTCCCATCGAATTCGGTCAACAAAGGGAGACGGGGTGTCAAACTCTGCATGATAGAAAGGGCGGACTGGAGCCGAGGAGTCCGCGGGCTCGGCGGACTGGCGGTCAGCAAAGTGAAGTTGGCGGGCAGGAGTGCCCCTAGCAGCTTCTCTGAAGAACTCTCTGAAAGCAAACTCTTCCTCTTGAGGGTGCAGAGGGGCGGCGGTCTGAGCAGGGTTCCGAGGAGTTTCTGGCGACTGCCGAAGCGGAGTTCGGCGAGCTGGGGTCTGGAGGACTGGCGAGTTCGCTGGGTCCGCTGCGGCCTGAGGAGCAAGCCGTTGGGCCAGCGCGAGCAGAGCTTGGCTGATTGTGTCAAGACGCTGGTCGGTCTGCCGGCGAGACTGCTCGGCCTCAAGGCGAGCTTGCTCAATCGCGTCCCAAAGGGAGTCTTCTGAAGAGCTGGAGCGGTCTGAAGAGCGGGCTCTGCGGTCTGACATCTTGTGTCCGCTGATTTCAAAACACTACTCGGATCTGAAGGTCGCGTGTTAACTGTTGATGCACGAAAACACAAAGGGGGGTCGAGCACAACCAGCTAACTGTTCGAACACAGGAGAATAGGGAGACTGCGAGTAGCGATCTACTAAGCGGATGAGAGCTGGAAGAAGAGCAAGGCCGTGAACCACGGTAACAACAGACTTCGCCCGTCGCGGCCTGAATGCCTCTCTTGCGACGGGCTTTCCCTTGATTGAAGAAGGATATCGTTACAAGTGAAAGGAAAAGACTGAGGGAAGTAGAGCAAGGGGGAGTCCGCAAGGCACAGGATTCGAGTCCGCAGCCTGTAACAAGTAGGCTCCTGGGTCCGAGTCAGCGTGCCTTGAGTGCACCACCTCCCCCCTATTTATAGGATAGGGGGCCTGCCCAAACGGGCAGGGCTAAAATAACCGGCTGCCCGGGGTACAGGAGAACCGGGCAGCGGTGACGGGAAGCAAAAAGAAAGAACACGCCAGTCCGCACAGAAGTGGCGGACTGGGCTCGCGAACTGGAGCTTCCACTGCTGCTGGGCGCGCCCACTAGAGGGCGGCGGCCTGGGCGGATGAGATACTGCGTCCTCCGCTGTAGAGAACCTGACCCAAAGCGCCGGCGGACTGAGCGGACAGTTCCTTGCGTCCACTGCTGGAGTACCACCCTTGGCGCCCGACTGGTGACAATGCCGGACTGGGCAGACTGACAAATCCTGTCCGCGCCTGCTGAATGGGGGGCTTTGGAATCTTGCAGTATGTTGCGGACTGAGGGGTTAACATGAAGAAGTTCATGTTAGAGGCTCTGGATGGGTCAAATTCCCAATTCGTCGTGGAGGAAGGATTACTTTGGAAAGACGATCGTCTGTGCGTCCCAAGTGTGGGTAATTTGCGGGTGGAATTGTTATACGATGCACACCATACCAAGTACTCGATTCACCCGGGGAGCACGAAGATGTACCGTGATGTCAAGGAACTGTTTTGGTGGCCGGGTTTGAAGAAAGATGTGGCGCTCTACGTGGCGAAGTGCCAAACTTGCGCCTTGGTGATGGCGGAATGCCGAAAGCCGGGAGGATTTCTTAAATCCTTGACTATTCCGGAGTGGAAATTCGACGACATCTCTATGGACTTTGTGCACAGTTTGACAAGGTCGCAAAAGGGGAACAACGCCATTTGGGTGGTCGTGGATCGGTTAACGAAGGTGTCGCATTTCATTCCGCATAGGAAGGATGATCCGGTGGAGAAGTTGACAAAACTTTATGTGGATAACATAGTACGGCTTCATGGTGTGCCCCGCAGCATCGTGAGCGACCGAGATGGGCAGTTCACGTCCAATGATTGGAGGCTTGTGCAACAAATGTTGGAAACAAATTTGAAATTCAGCACAACCTTCCATCCGCAAACGGATGGGCAGACCGAGTGGGTCAATAGAACTATGGAAGACATGCTCCGCATGTGTGTCTTGGATTTCGGAAAGGAATGGGAAGACCACTTTTATTTGGTGGAGTTCGCATACAACAATAGCTACCAAGCGAGTATTCAAATGGCGCCCTTCGAGGCCCTATATGGTAGAAAATGTCGCACGTCGTTGTCTTGGTTAGAAACGGGTGAGTCAAAGTTGTATAAGCGATTGGAAGTGGAGGATGCTACTTCTTTGGTGAGAACCATTCGGGAGAGGTTGCTTATCGCTCAGGACCGGCAAGTGAAGTACTATAATGCCAAGCACAGGAACATGGAGTTTGCTGTGGGCGACTCTGTGTACTTAAAGATCAAGCCGTTCAAGGGTGTCTCGCAGGTGCGGCGATTGAAAAAGCTAAGCCTGAGGTACCTTGGGCCGTTTGAGGTTCTGGAGCGAGTTGGTGAAGCGGCCTATCGGTTAAAGCTTTCAGTGGAGCTTGGTGGATTACACGATGTATTCCATATTTCGGTCTTTCGGAAGGCGGTGCAAGAGCCTACGCAAGTGATCGCGGTTGATCAAGTGCCGGTGGATAGCGGGCTGACGACAAGGTCAAGCCCGTGCGGATTGAGGACTCGGAGGTCAAGCGGCTACGTAATAAAGAGATCAGGATGGTCAAGGTCCGGTGGGACAATTGCAGTCGTGAGGTGCTCTCTTGGGAGTGAGAGAAGACCATGCTTGACGTGTATCCAGAGTTGTTCCGCTCAGGTACAAATTTTGGTTTTGTACATGTCTTTCCTTTATATAATTTCGTGGACGAAATTCTTTTAAGAGGGGGATAGTTGTAACGCCCCGAAACTCAAAGGAGCGACGAGTGACGTTTTGGGCCAGTTTTGGGTTCTGGCAGGAGGCACACGGCCTGGGACACGGGCGTGTCCCAGGGCGTGTCAGGCATGTGTCGTCGAGTTGGTCGAGAGGTCGACAATTTTGGAGTCGATGATCATCGAGCAGAGAACATGGCCTGCGACACGGGCGTGTCGCAGGCCGTGTCAAGGCCGTGTCGACGATCGGCCCAGGGTGTCGACGAATTTCACTCGACGTTGTGTCGAGACAGGGCACACGGCCTGTGACACGGGCGTATCGCATGGCGTGTCGACCCGTATCGACACTCAGCCCATGAAGTCGACACTGCGCTCGACGAAGTGTCGAGACATGGCACACGGCCTGCGACACGGGCGTGTCGTAGGGCTTGTCGACCCGTGTCGACACTCGTCCTGGGGAGTCGACATTTTGCTCGACGATGTGTCGAGACAAGGCACACGGCCTCGGACACGGGCGTGTCCTAGGCCGTGTTATCAGGTCGACGATCTTCGCTCGACGAAGTGTCGAGTGTCGAGACCGTGTACACGACCTGGAGCCCAGGCGTGTTGAGGTAGACACGGGCAAGGACACGGGCGTGTCCTAGAACCCATGCAGTGCTCGGGTTGTTTTCGGGAGAAATCGATGGGGATACACGGCCGGCCGCACGGCCATGTCAGGTGGAACACGGGCATGTCAGATCGAACACGGGCTTGTTCAATTCCCGTGTGTTGTTCCAGGAGAGTCGATTTTGATGGCGAATGAGGCACACGGCCCTTGACACGGGCGTGTGCCAGGCCGTGTGCGGCCCAGATTAGACATTTTAGTCCCGAATCAAAGCCGTTCATTTCTTTATTTTGGGATCCAACGGCTGGGGGTTGTTCCTGATGAGATATACCCGGGATTGGACTTAGAAACCCTCACTTTTCATGAGTGGTTATCTTTCTAAAAGCTTAGAGAGAGAGGAGAGCCAAGGAACGAAGAAGAAGCTAGATCCGGCCATTGGAGGAGCTTCGAAGCTCCAAATCGCGAGCCGACTCCGGATCCACGGAGGCAAACCTAGTGCGGTGCTTTTCATCCGCTTACTTTTCCATGGCGCCAAAGAAGAATGCAAGGGTAATGATTATCTTCTTGAGCATGAGTAGCTCTCCTTCTTTGCATAGGAAGCCCGCTCTCGCGAGTTTGCGGTGAGTTGGAGGCGTTCCTTCGGGTAGATATGTGAATTCCCCGTTGTTTAGAGTACGTAAGCGAGAACGGACATAGGCATGATGTGTGAAGCCTATCCGAACATGTTGGTCTGTATCGGTGATGTTGCATTGCATAAATGCCGGATAAGACTCCGTGCGATTGGTTGTTTTTCGGGTTTTCTATGCGGTAGATTGCAACAGGGAGTCTTGGGGATTAACCCAAAGGTGCACCCGGAAAACTGGGCGGATGCGTGATCTTGCCAACATGGATGCATGAGAGCCAACTTGAACATAACCGGGTTATGTGAAATGTGATGGTAATGGGACTCGGGAGAAGTTTGACCCGCGCAAATGGCTTAAATTGTCATTGCGATGTGAGCACGGGTTAGATGGAACCGTACCCACTTCTATGTCGTTCGGGTTAAAGAGACCTAAAGTTACGTGGCACTTGCCGTTGGCATAGATGAGGGTCTTCGGCGGTATATGGCTTAAATTCACGTGACCCATGTCGGGAAGACAAAAATGCTCATAAGTTTGGCCGTCAAAGTGGCGGTGGTAAGTCCGGAATGTCTTTGGCTTTAATTGACGTGACATCGACCGGTTCACCGAGAATGTGCCCTGAGAGCACGGGGCGTGTGGCCGTGTGAGCCAACGTCTGTGATGAAATGAATGGTGATATATTGCTCGCTTATGCTAATGAAATGCAGGGAAGGAGCATTGCCGCCCCGAGCTGGGGGAGGGATGTTATAATTTGGTCAACATTGCTGACCGTTGTCTTGTTTTGCCACCGTGCGGTGGTTTGTTGCTTGCATGTGCTGCTGGACCAAGCGGTCAATAGCGGGCTAAAGCCAAATTTGCGAAGCCGGCCATCGAAGGCCTAATTGGAGTGTTTACTGTTTTATTCATGTATGACCGGCCTGCGTGCCGTGGTTTGTAAAACATGTAATATGAAGTGAACAATTTTGTAAGGCCTTATGGATTGTTATGGTGTATGTATAACATTCCTATTTTGGTATTAGTGGACATTCATGCTTTAGTGCTGGGTTCTTTATTGCAACTTTTATAAACTGCTTCCGCTAGAATGCTCTGTGTAGGACGTTATGATTGGTTGGATGGTTTCCATGAGGAACCACCTGGTCTGTTTGTGGCATACGGCGTCGGGCCCCGGTCGGACCTACTGCTATATGCTATGCGACGGATAGATGGTGTTACATCTTCCTAAAGGAGAAGGCTGCTGAATCCCTGGTCTCCCAGACCATATTCATTAATGCCAGCAAAAGGCTTACATGTGCCTTATTTGGCAGGTGGGAGAGGACCATACCTAAGCCATCCAAGGCTTCTACCTCTTCCACCCCAACTTCTGAAGGCACCAGGGCTGTTAAAGCCACTCCCCAACCTACTGAAGAGATTCATCCAACACCACCATCTCTTCAAGCCCCCCTTCCAGCAACACAAATCCATCCCTCTCCCATACCTCCGTCATCCCTACTCAACCTCCTACTCCACTAGAATCTCTAAATGCTTCACCAGCACCAACTCCTCCATCATCTCCACTTCCTCCTCATTTATCCTCCATACCATTTTTCAATATACCTCCATCACCTCCCAATTCCCCTTTTCCTCCAAACACCCACTTGGAAGACGCCACCCATCCATCCCCCATCAACATCTACCATCCATCAACATGCATCCCCTCAGGATGTTCACATACCAGATGCTCCACTTCCTATCCTTCCCACAGTTCCCACTTCTACACCTTCTGCAACACCATCTACCACTCCACCATTGGACACCTCCACAATTACTTCTCTCATTGCCCTCCTCACTCCCCTTCTCAGAACACTAATAGTAGAGGCCATTACACCTCTTGCTACTTCAATTACTACCCTATCTACACAGATCACTGCCCTCCCTACTGCCCCATCTTTAGTTAAGGGCCTGACTTCAGGTCTTACTAAAACCATGCAAGGGGAGATGTCTGATGATGAAGCTGTAGTAGTTCCAGCAGAGGCAACAACAGCAGCAGAGGCAGCAACAGTAGCAGCAGATTGTACAGACTATATTGATATAGATGATATTGATTTTATTAATTTTAATGATACTGACATGGACTTGAAAGAGTCAGTCTCTGAGAAAATAACTACTGGTGGTGATTTCATCATTAATCCCACAGTTGATTTAGAGAATTTGTTGAAGAATTTTGAATTTGCAGTTTTGAGATGTCTTACAGCAGAACATACTACTAAGCCATCCTTGGCTATTGTACCCTATACATCCCCAGTAAGTCCACAAGTTGCAAAGCAACTTAGTGATAGTTTTGTTGTTCCTGAGCCCATAGTTATTCCAGCTCCTTCAACAATTTCTTCTGCTCCTACTTATGTCATGGATGACTCTCCATTGCCAGATCTGGATGATGTGATCTTGGCTGACATTCAACAAGAGGAAAAGGCAGCTGCTGAAAGCACTGTCAGAATTGATGAAACTCCAGTTTCTTCTATGGCTACTCCTCTAGCTCCTGTTGATATTCCTGCTCAAGCTCCTTCTCAACCTGATAAGCCTATCATTTCTGCTGAGACACTGAAGGCTCTGAATGCTTTATATGATAATCCTCAGAGATTTGATGATGAGGATAGTGATGATGAGGATCATTGTAACGCCCCTAGTTTTTCTGTGTTATGTTTGATCTTTGGCTGGCATTACGATGACGTATTTTCCGGCTTTTTTCCGTTGTAGAGCATGGTTTTAGCTCTTAGGGTTCCCTGTGTAGCCTGTTTGTAGCCTGTTAGCAAGATTCCCCAGCTAGCCGGAGTCTGTTTGATGACTCGGCTGGGCCTCTTAGGGAATGCTTGTGTTTTGGCTTCGGGAGGTGTTATCCCTGGTTTCGTTCGTCGAATGCTAATTTCGACTTCGCAGTTGTGTTCGTAGCGTGGCTTTTTAGCTGCGGCGTGAATTTCGTCTTTTTCCGAGAAGTTTCAGGTTTCGTGTTGTTTTGATATTGAGTGTAAATAATTAGTAATATGTTGATTGTTTAATATTAAACTGATATATATAAAGTCTTGGGTTAGAATTAGGGCTGGGTTCATTGTCTTTTCTTTTCTCTGCTTGGAAGAAGCCGCCGCCTGTACGAGAGGAAGAGAACCGCCTGACTACCCTAGCCTTCGGATGCCGATTCCTGGAGATTTAGCGGTCGGAATTCGATTTTGAGAGTGGATCTGGACTGCCCTCGCCGGGATCTGCTTTCTTTCTGCTCCTCAGCTTGCTGCTCTGCGGCCAGATCCGTGAGCGGGGGAGGCCGCCGGCCAAGTTTCTGGTATTTAGGCAAGTGATGTCCCCTCATCCTTGCCAAAGATGATCTTTGTCTTTCTTTTGAGTTAATTTTATCTCTTTCCTGCTTAGATCCTAGGTGTACGCTATGGTTTGTTCCCGATCATGCCGTGGTTAGAGTAGAAAGTTCCAGTTAAAATATCAGTTTTCCTGAGGGATTGTGTCTATTAGGGACAGTGTTGGTTCGGTTCAGGTCGAGTAGTTGCGATTTGTCGATGGTTGTTGTACCCTAGAGGGAGACCTCGTTCTCATTTCTGGTTGTGTGCTGGATCTGGCGCCTGAAGCCAGTCAGGGTGTCGACACCAGCCAGTCAGGGTGTCCACACCGTGGTGTCGACACCAGCCAGTCAGTGTGTCGACACCGTGGTGTCGACACCAGCCTGTCAGGGTGTCGACACCGTGGTGTCGACACCAGCCTGTCAGGGTGTCGACACCGTGGTGTCGACACCAGCCTGTCAGGGTGTCGACACCGTGGTGTCGACACCAGCCTGTCAGGGTGTCCACAGCGTGGTGTCGACACCAGCCTGTCAGGGTGTCCACACCGTGGTGTCGACACCAGCCTGTCAGGGTGTCGACACTGTGGTGTCGACACCAGCCTGTTAGGGTGTCGACACCTTGGTGTCGACACCGGCCAGTCGAGGTGTCGACACTTGGTGTCGACACCCGCAGCGGCAGTGTCGACACCTTGTGTCGACACATCGTGTCGACACTGGGTGCTGCCCTTGTTTTGGGTCAGGGAGACTCGGGGTTGGTTTTGGTTAGGCGTGCAAGGCCGCGTCGGTTGGACCCGACGTTTTTGCCTTGGGTTCGAGTGTTTCTTAGGACTGTTAGTGGGACTTTTCCCTAGGAGGGGGGCATTGGGTGCTCGGCCAATTTCTGCATGCCGACTCTTGGGTTTGTGGCAGGTGGTGGAGTTTTGGTGGCCTCTGGAGGGGTGGTTTTATGTGGAGAGCTGTGGCCACCGCCTTTTGCCCCGGTTTGGTTTGGTGTGTGTGGGACCCTAAAGCTGCCACTGTTTGACCCCTTAGCCCTTTTTGGGTCTGATTCTGGTTATGCATTTAGACCCATGTTTTGACCACTGCCACTTACCCACGTGTTAGGACAGTTAGTCCCTTTCCTGTTTATGCTTTCCTTTCTTTTGGCATATGTATATGTCTTGATGCTGTTGCAGGCTCTCTCTTGGTAGGGCATGTTGGTTTTATTGCTCGCACTTGGTGTGCTCTGCGGTGTTTTAGGCAGTACTCTTTTCATACTGCCATTCTCTTTTTCTGTTGCTTATAGCAGTTTGTTGTCGGGTTGGTAAACCCTTCATCTTATTTGCTCATTAATTTATTGCTCTATTTACCTTTTGATTGTTTCCTTGCTGAGGTGTTCTTTTCTTGAATGCCTCAGGTCCAGGTTGTAGCCAGTTCAGCGGCTAGTTCTTTTGGAGGGGCTTGTTGGTAGCCTCTAGGGTAGCTGAGATTGCTGATCCCCGTTTGTTGTGAGGTAGTTCTTTACTCTTCTGTATAGACATACATACTCGCCAGTGGGTTCGTGTCAGGTTGTTGGCGCCCACTGGTGGCTTCTTGTGATGCTGAATATGAATTTAAACTGCTAATTTTGCCTATTTGTGGTTGGTTACTTGCTTCTGGGAAGGATTTATGCTAGGTTGTATGTTAGATATTTTAAAACCTAAAAGTATTATTATATGTACCCCATGCATAATATGTTTCTAAATCAAAGACACTATTTTTCCTCAGCATAAAACACTATCTTTTTATACCTACTATATTCACCTTAGGTCGTGCACGCATAAGTCGTCCCCCGGGGACACTTATGCTCATTTAGGGCGTCAATTTAATTGAACCAAAGTATTTTCTGCTGCGTATAAATATAATTTTAACTGTGGACTAGCTGATCCACCGGGCCGAGGGATACGGCCATTCAACAAAACTGATTTTCTTTCATACTTAATTAACAATTTTCCTTAAAATCTAACGTCTGGAGTTTTTCCTGAGCGTGTGCAGTTATCCCCTGCACGACGTGGCATCACGGCGCGTGTTTTCTCTTACTCTGATACGATTTTTACCGTTGAGAAAATGCGGGTTGTGACAATCATGATGATGAATCTGATGATGAACCAAAGAGGAAGCCAGTATCCAAGAAAAGAAAAGCTCCTCCTCCTGCTCCTAAGCCTAATCCAAACAATGACACTCCTTATTACATTCTTCAAAAGATAACACCATATAAAGGTATGTCAGCTTGGATGTGGATGTCCAAGAATCAGCAGAAGGAGAGGAAGAAAAGCAGAAGGTACTCTCCTACTCCAGTTCAAAGATACAGAAAAGATCCACCTCCTCCACCTCCTCCAGCTGCTGGTGCTTCAGGTTCTAGTTCTCAAAGATCTACCCCTATTCAAACATATCAAAGACATCAAGGGAGATCTTATCATGAAAGCAGCTAGCACAGGCAATATTCTTCAGGAAAGCAACATCAGCAGCAGCAAAAATATCAACAACAACATCGACAACAACATCAATAACAACATCAACAACAACATCAATAATCCACTGAAAATCAACCAGCTGAAAGCTCTAAAAGACCATACTCTCCTCCTGTTCCTTTTGAAGATCCTGAAACAGCTACTACTGCCAGAATGGCCAGGTTCCAGGAACTTGTAAGCCTTTCTTTGATTAACAAGGCCAAAGCTGAAGGAAAGGATCCCTCTGAATATACTACCATGTCAAAGTACAGGAAAGAGGAACTTAAGAGATTTGATAAATCTAACAAGATCTTTAATGTAGATGATTACATGAAGTTGCACCCAGAAGCAATTGTCCCCAGGGCTACATCTCTGAAAATTATAGGGGCTGCTGACATGACCATGACCAGTGTGCAAGCTTCAGATCCTAATAGAGAAGTAATATTTACAAAGCCAGGAGACAAGAGCAAGGATGCAATGCCAAAGGAAAAGAAGCAGAAGAAGTGATTTTGAACTCTCCTTATATTTCTGCATTATTTATAACTACTTTATATTTTCTGAACAAAGCTCATATATATATATATCTGTTACATGTGTTATCTATCTCTGGCAGATATATGTTTTTCCTGCTTTGTTTATTTTCAGTTTAAGTCTGAGTATGTGGTTAGTAACCTCACCCAAATAGGGGGAGATTGTTGGATCCCTAGTTTGATTTGGGCTAGGTTCACTAACTTAGGATCTTATGACCCACAATGTATAGCCAGGGTCATAGTTGTGTCCTAGAGTCTAGGCAAAGTCCTTAGAGTCAACATCATATGGACCAGCTATCAACAAGACTATAAGAGACTCAAGACTTAGAAGATTTCAAGACTCTGTTAAGTGAGTTCGACGTTCGTCGAACTCAGGTCGACGATAGTCATGCTCAGCTCGACGATCTCAGAGTAAATTCTCTGAGCTGAGCTCGATGAACTTGATACTCAGGTCGACAAAAACTTGGACACTACAACAACACTTCAAGTTCAGAAAACATCGAGATATTCTATGTCCTTAGTGTTAACCCCTCAGTCCGCAACATACTGCAAGATTCCAAAGCCCCCCATTCAGCAGGCGCGGACAGGATTTGTCAGTCCGCCCAGTCCGGCATTGTCACCAGTCGGGCGCCAAGGGTGGTACTCCAGCAGCAGACGCAAGGACCTGTCCGCTCAGTCCGCCGGCGCTTTGGGTCAGGTTCTCTACATCGGCGGACGCAGTATCTCGTCCGCCCAGGCCGCCGCCCTCTAGTGGGCGCGCCCAGCAGTAGTGGAAGCTCCAGCTCGCGAGCCCAGTCCGCCACTTCTGTGCGGACTGGCGTGTTCTTTCTTTTTGCTTCCCGTCACCGTTGCCCGGTTCTCCTGTACCCCGGGCAGCCGGTTATTTTAGCCCTGCTCGTTTGGGCAGGCCCCCTATCCTATAAATAGGAGGGAGGTGGTGCACTCAAGGCACGCTGACTCGGACCCAGGAGCCTACTTGTTACAGGCTGCGGACTCGAATCCTGTGCCTTGCGGACTCCCCCTTGCTCTGTTTCCCTCAGTCTTTTCCTTTCACTTGTAACTGAATCCTTCTTCAATCAAGGGAAAGCCCGTCGCGAGAGAGGCATTCAGGCCGCGACGGGCGAAGTCTGTTGTTGCCGTGGTTCACGGCCCTGCTCTTCTTCCAGCTCTCATCCGCTTAGTAGATCGCTACTCGCAGTCTCCCTATTCCCCTGTGTTCGAACAGTTAGCTGGTTGTGCTCGACCCCCCTTTGTGTTTTCGTGCATCAACATTCCAAATCTTCCTGAACCATTCAATAAATCAGGGGGAGCTTTTGCTAAACATCAATCCACATAAGTCTTCTCAGTTTATTGAGAAAGAGAAGACATAATCACTCTCTCACCCACTCCTGTATAAAGGGTTGTCATCTCCCTTCAAAAGTGATTTCTGGTTGCAAGTCTCCTAACCAAAAGACTTGAGTTGGTTTTTGGGGATCTGATCAAAACCCATTGGTGTCAGGCACCTGATCAAAACCTGAGTGGATTCCTACCAAGGGTGGTAGAAGAGTGGACTACCCAGATTTGGGGAACCACTATAAATTTCTTGTGTCGTCTGGTTGCCTATTTCTTTTTATTCTTGCTGTGTGGCTGTGATTAGGATTATTACTTTTTGTTTTCCAGTTTCTTAATTACTGTACATTTTCAGTTTACAGCAAAAGCAGTAACAGCACCTGTATTGGGACCTAACAAATTTTAAATATACTCTATTCACCCCCCCCCCCCCCCTCTAGAGTCTTGTAGACCTAACCCTCACTCGAGAATATCCTAATCAATGCTCCTCTAATGGTTATATTCAGAGAATATTAGAGCATTGATTACCAAGGAATCATTGTAGTAATAATAGGGACAGGGCTGGAAATTACTTAGTCTGGAATCGTCGAACAGATGATAGAAATCGTCGAACTGAGTCCACAGTTCGCCGAGCTGAGATGTTGTGTTCGTCGTCCAGACGGCTTCTGTTCGTCGAGCTGAGTTCCATGATCGTCGTGCTGGAAACTGAACTACTGTCTCTTCTGAACTTTGCCTATTCTGTGTCTGAAGTTCGTCGAGCTGGTAAATGTGTTCGTCGACTGGAGTTCAGTCTGGACTTAGAATAATTTCTGAATGAAAGTGTTGAAGTACAGAGTCCAGAATTTGTTGACCAGAGAACTGGGTTCATCGAGCTGAGACTAGAGAACATAGTCTTGACAGAATGCTGTAGTAGTCCAAAGATTCGTCGACCAAAGAATAGAGTTCGTCGACCAAAGTCTGATACTAAGTGTTGATGCACGAAAACACAAAGGGGGGTCGAGCACAACCAGCTAACTGTTCGAACACAGGGGAATAGGGAGACTGCGAGTAGCGATCTACTAAGCGGATGAGAGCTGGAAGAAGAGCAGGGCCGTGAACCACGGCAACAACAGACTTCGCCCGTCGCGGCATGAATGCCTCTCTCGCGACGGGCTTTCCCTTGATTGAAGAAGGATTCAGTTACAAGTGAAAGGAAAAGACTGAGGGAAACAGAGCAAGGGGGAGTCCGCAAGGCACAGGATTCGAGTCTGCAGCCTGTAACAAGTAGGCTCCTGGGTCCGAGTCAGCGTGCCTTGAGTGCACCACCTCCCCCCTATTTATAGGATAGGGGGCCTGCCCAAACGGGCAGGGTTAAAATAACCGGCTGCCCGGGGTACAGGAGAACCGGGCAGCGGTGACGGGAAGCAAAAAGAAAGAACACGCCAGTCCGCACAGAAGTGGAGGACTGGGCTCGCGAGCTGGAGCTTCCACTGCTGCTGGGCGCGCCCACTGGAGGGCGGCGGCCTGGGCGGACGAGATACTGCGTCCGCCGATGTAGAGAACCTGACCCAAAGCGCCGGCGGACTGAGCGGACAGGTCCTTGCGTCCGCTGCTGGAGTACCACCCTTGGCGCCCGACTGGTGACAATGCCGGACTGGGCGGACTGACAAATCATGTCCGCTCCTGCTGAATGGGGGGCTTTGGAATCTTGCAGTATGTTGCGGACTGAGGGGTTAACATAATCCCCGCACATTTTTAAGTTTCCAGAAAACTTCGAAAATGTTTTCTTAACCGCCGAGTCCGCAAATCTCGAAAACGCCGCCAACGCTATAAATATCGCTGGAGGGTCTGGATCTGCTGAGAATCTCGATCGACACGGGGCGCTATTCACCACTTGCGGTCTCCACCTTCCAGTCCGGCATGGCTAGGCTTGGAACTTTCTTATCCAGCGTTACTGCAAAAGGCGACCTGGAGCCGACGACGCCTATGAAGACCAAGAAGATTGCAAAGAGGTCGACGAGAAAAGATCCTGTCCGCTCCACAGGAGAGTTCCCAGAGCCAGAAGCCTGCGGAGAAAGCAGTCCGCCATGTCGATGTGTCTGCTCGCGGGTATGCCGTAGTCGACGCTGAACCATTGAGGAGCGAGAAGATGGCAACCTTGTCGGACTCCGCCCCTTCTCAAAAAACCGCAACCTCGGCGGACACTGCTGGCGAACACATGGAGACTGACATATCTTCCCCCAATGCCTCGGTGCAAATCGTTGACTTGGACGAAGAAGACCGACGGACTGAGGTAGAGGACGACGCGCCCTCAAAGGCATTGTCTGCTGCGAATCCTGAACCTGTCCGCGAAGACCAGCCCGATTTAGGGGGGTCCGCCGCGGATGCTGTTGAGAAGACTGCCAAGAGGAAGAAGAGGAAGAGAGATGGAGCGACTGTCGCCGAGCGGGTTGAGAAGAAGCTCCGCTCAATGAAGGAGAAGAACGTCTCCAAGCGGACTGGGGAAGCGGACTTACAACACAGGCCGCGCGACAAAGAAGTTCCAGACGGCGATCTGGTTATTCCGGAGGCCCAAATCCAGGGAGAGAATTCACTCTCAACGGTCAGTCTATCCACGGATGAGATAATTGATTCCATAGACGTTGGTCGACTTGACTTAATCAACGACTCCTTGCTGGTTGTACTGCAGCAGAATGAGGCGGAGACTACTGGAGATAAGGGTGACGAACTCCC
Organism: Platanthera guangdongensis; assembly: GCA_039583875.1. Taxonomy (NCBI): domain Eukaryota; kingdom Viridiplantae; phylum Streptophyta; class Magnoliopsida; order Asparagales; family Orchidaceae; genus Platanthera; species Platanthera guangdongensis. The sequence continues at coordinate 127,488,548 of CM077151.1, read as the reverse complement.
TTCCTTGTCCGCTGCGGAGGAAGAGGAGAGGGAGAGGCTGAAGGAGAAGATAGAGGAGCAAAAGAAACAAATCGTTGCTCATGTTGCTGCGGTCGGGGCAGCCTCACAGCAGGCCGCGGCGGACAAAGCCGCTGAGGATCTGCGGATTGCTGCGTAGCTGATGCGGTCAGGTAAACTTCAGCCGGCGCCCAAATACTTTCAGCGCAAGTGGCTTTACAGGTCGCCGCCGCGGACGTCAAGACCGATCAAAATTATCACCAAGACGGACGATATCGTGGTCTCAACAAGTGCGGCTGCCGAGAGAAGAGCAAGGGTTCACCGCGAATGGAAAAAGCGGTTAAGCGCCTTTGACCCGGAGCGGGCAAGGCGGCCAATCATCTTCGATAGTCGGAAACTCGCTGCCGCTATATCTAAAAGTGATCTTTTATCCTTTCTTTTAGTCCGCCGCGAACTGCCTTTGAATGCGAAGTTGACTTTATTTGTTGCAGGTAGAAAGTCGCTGTCGGGCTCCATCGAGAGTGGCGAGATCGTGGTCACACCCAACACTGGTGCCGACGCGGTCTCACACGTGGAGTCCGCGGAAGATGAGCCGCCCAGCCTGAGTACGATAAAAGAGTTAGAGAAGAAATTTGAAGCTGAAATGCAATGTGTCAAAGCAGAGTTAGAAAAAGCGGCGGAGCGCGAGAGGGCGCCCGCGGCGCGCGAGAAAGCGTCCGCGGAACGCGAGAAGGCCCTCAAAGACCAGGTCGCCAGCATCTCGCGGGCACTGGAGAGGTCTGAAAGGGAAAAGAAAAGGCTCGCGGATGACGTCCGATACTACAGAGGCAAGCACTTGGCGTCGGCTCGTGAAGGAAAGGAGAAGCGGACTACTGAGGTCGCTGCACAGAGGCCGCGGGCGTCAGATCGCGTTCCTCCTGAGATCGCGGCATCAACAGGTGGTGTCCCACATGCTTCGGATGAGGAGCCGAGGTCGGCAGCGGAGCCAATGGTGCCTCTCAGCCGGGTAGACCGGGAAGCCGCCCACATGCACCGGACCATCAACGTCATCCACCACCACCTCTGCCGTGTATATAGTGAAATTCTTCAGATAAGCGATCAGGCGACTCATCTATGCCGGGATAGGACGGAGAAGCCTACGCGAACTGAAAATAGGGACCGCTGAGTCCGCGGTGCTTCTGATTTTTTATGTTCTTGTATAATCGTCTGTATAATTGCGCTGCGAACAATGCTGTGTGATGTGTTTGATTGAACTTTTATTGCGATCTATGCGGACTCAGATTATAAATCCGCAATTTTATGTTGCTTAATCCTTGGCTTGATCTGTGGCGGACTGTGCGGACTAGCGCTGTGCCCGCTTCTTGTTAACCTGCAGGTGGGAAAATACGCGACCTGGGCGGATAGGAAACTGCACCGGCCACAACTTGGTTCTGAATTTCCCTTTGAATGTTAATTTGCCTTTGTATCCGCGTTATTTGTTTGGCTGCTTTTTAATTCTTTGCGGTCTGTGCGGATTGAATATGCGACCTTCGCGGACTGACCAAAAAGCTGTCAGAATCTTTATCTATAAATACTGCCTTCTGCTTTCTCTATGTAGGAAATTGCTGAAGTAAACGGAATCCTGCGGCCTGCAACATGGTGTCCGCGTGCACTGATGCTGCAGTCGCCTTCCATTCTGCCGATCACCGAAAATGTACTTTGACAGAGGCTGACCTGGCTGCCTTCGTTGAAAAGAAGATGGCGGACTCAAACATACTTGTCCGCCTACCCGCCCATCAGGAAAGGTTGAATTTTTCGACGGCGACCCAGATCGCCATTCCCGTTGATCACTTCGATAGCGGATTCAGGTTCCCGCTCCTATGGGAGCTTGCTGCAATCTTTGAGCACTATGGGATGGTCCCTGGCCAGCTCGCGCCGAATACCCTTGCCGCGATCTGCAGCTACATCTCTTATCTGCGATATGAAAAGATTGCTTTCTCAATGAACATCTTCCGCAAAATATTCTCCGTCCGCTCTATAACTGCCTCCGGAGGTCGCCCCTACAAGGGAGTAATCTACTTCTACTGCAGGGGGATGAAGGTAGTGGGTCTTCCAAACAAGATCCACAACTGGACCTCGAGGTTTCTAATTTTTGAGGGCGACCTTGGGTTCGCGCACACGTATCCGCAGGTGCGCGCGGACTCCGTCTTTAAAAATGTGCAGCTGGACGACCTGGAGTCCGCAATCGTCGAGTTCTTGGCCAACGCCAGGCTTGATATCGAATACTACCTTCCGCTGTTGGCGAGCCTAGCGGATGTCATGCCTGAGGACAGTAAGTAGTTTAGCGGACTCAGCTTTTGTATCCGCCGCGACCATGTCGTTAACTCTGGTTCTCTTTTTGCAGCGACCTTGGCGGTGCCCGCCAACTTGCCGCAGACGCCGAGCGGCTTCGTCCCTACACAAAGGGAGAAGAAGGAAGCAGTTGCAAAAAAGAGGAAGGAGGAAGGGGATCCCGCAGCGGACTACTCTTCCTCCGAAAGTTTCTCCATGAGCGGGTTCGGTATCAGCCAGAAGGACCTCAGGGGGAACCCCATGGTCCATTGGCACAGCAAAAACAAACACGTCCGCCTATCCACCGCGCTTCCTTCGTGGAAGAGTCCGCGCATATCACGCCACGCGCATATCGCGATCTCCGCGCTGTATGGAAAGCGCAATCTGAGCGACCTCAAGAAAGTGTCCGCCGCCGACCTCCTTCTGCTGGCCTCCCAGGCTACTGCGAACAGCGCGGTAACAAACCACTACGTCGCTACTTTGGCCAGGGACCTGCTGAGGCAGAATGAACAACTTCAGAAGGATAACAAAGTGCTAAGGGAAAGGAACGCGCTGCTGGGAGAAAGGAATGCTCGGCAAAGAGAGGAGCTGGGGGTGAGTTGAATTTGCCGTGGTCTTAAATTTCTATCCGCCGCGATCTGTCTGATGTTTGTAATCTTGTTTTTCGCAGGTCGCCTACGACTTGGAGAACAATAAATTCCAGGCCGCCACGCTCCCTTTTGTGATGGAGACTGTCGAGGTCGCTGTTGAGCGACTTGCCCGCGACGGCCTCATGAAGGAGGGAGTGGTCGGCGTCCCTTTTCTGGAGATCTTCCCTGAGCTGGCCCCTCAGGTCGCAGCGATGGAGAGAGCTAGAAAAGGAAAGGATGTCATTGAGGAAGGTGAAGATGAGGAAGAAGAAGACGACGACGAAGAAGAAGAAGAAGAAGAAGAAAAAGGAGGAGGCTCGCAGGGCGAAGAGCAAAGCGCCAGGGAAAATGCGGACGATGCTGCATCGAGCCGACGAGGAGAGGAGCTGTCCGCCGAGTCCGACACCTCTGCATCTTCCTCTGCTACTGGGAGCTCGCATAGCGGGTCCGCCACTAGTACAGGATCAGGTAGCAGCGGGAGCGACTCGGGGGGCTATTCTCCAGAAGTCGACATCATCGGTGACAGCCCTGCACCTCCCGAGAAGAAACAGAGGACTGATTGATCAATGTATATATATATATATATTTTGTTTTTTTTTGTAAAAGTGGCGGACGCAAGACTGCAGTCCGCCGAACATATAGAACGATGTAAACAATTTTTTGATGGAATAGAAAGGATATTCTTGTATGTGTGTTTCCTGCAATGCTCTTTTTTCCACGCTCACCGCACCGATACTTAGCAGTCCGCACGATGCGTTGATTAATCACAGCATAAAGAAGAATTTTGTCAGGAGGACCCTGTTGAGTTTAAGTTACGGTCTACTTATCACATCATTTAACGAATCTTGCTGATTAAAGAATTAGACATCAACTCATTCAGTATCCGCCTCAGAGAACAGCCAGCTGATAACAATGCCTGGGGTACTTGAGTTATAGCTGTAGTCCGCAAGAAAGACCGCACATAATATAAAAGCACATTGATTATTAACTTATCGAATAATGCGAGAATCATTCTGCGGACTGAGCGGATACAGAAAACCAATCCACTCATAATATAAGTGATCAAACTTATATAACATGAAAATCATTCTGCGAACTGAGCGGATATAGAAGACCAATCCGCTTATAACAGGAATATAAACTTGAATATGTACCCTGCGGACTGAGCGGATACAGAAAACCAATCCGCTCATAATAGAAATGATCTATAGCTTGCGACCAGGTGGGCAGGTGAGCCTGAGCGGCATACTTTCCTCACCGGGCTACAAGCTATAAGATCAACCCAAGTCGGCAGACTGACCGGATAGAGAAAATCAGTCCGCTAAAGAAAACCAGCTTGCAATCCCAAGGAAACTACCAAACTGTGGGGATAACGAATCCAGTCCGCCAAAGATAGAAATGATCTATAGCTTGCGACCGGGTGGGCAGGTGAGCCGGAGCGGCATACTTTCCTCACCGGGCTACAAGCTATAAGATCAACCCAAGCAGGCGGACTCTGCGGATAGAGAAAATCAGTCCGCCAAAGATATAGAAATGACCTATAACTCGCGACCAGGTGGGCAGGTGAGCCTGAGCGGCATACTTTCCTCACCGGGCTACAAGCTATAGAATCAACCCAAGCAGGCGGACTCTGCGGATAGAGAAAATCAGTCCGCCAAAGATATAGAAATGACCTATAACTCGCGACCAGGTGGGCAGGTGAGCCTGAGCGGCATACTTTCCTCACCGGGCTACAAGCTATAGAATCAACCAATACCGGCGGACTGAGCGGACGCAGAAGACCAGTCCGCAGATAATTCCCTGCGAAGAGCAAGATGCTCACTTGGCGGAACGGTTCCCTGCCCTCTTGCCTGGAGTACAGTCTAAGCTGTGGGTCTCCTGCAGGCACTGCTTGAGGGTACCATGGAGTGTTCGAGAGTTACAAGCTAAGATGACCCGCGGGCAGGTGAGCCGGAACGGCATACTTTCCTCATGTGAGCATCGAAGTTGCAACAATATCCCTAAAGCGGCGTGGTAGAGCTTTACACCCACCTTGCCCTCCATAATGCAAAGGTGGGGTCAGGTACCTGCCGGGATCCGAAGCCCAGAATCCAACCGCGCTAGAGCCTGCAAGCTCCCACTACACGGTGCGAAATCTCCTCGCAACACGTGGTCTTCGTGGTGTTACGCTAATGACAACGGCTCTAGGGGAGGTCTAGCTGAACTCGGCGATGTCTCCTGGTATCAGGGAACCGTTATAGGTCTTTGGGAGAGAGAGAAAACACTAGAAAAAGGTGTTAGTATGGATCATAAAACATATTTGCAAAGCAAACATAAGAAAGAAGAAAGAGAGTTTAGGTGCAGAACCGTTTTTTGAATCTTTCTTAGCGTTTCATCTGTTATGATTACAACAAAACACTCGAAGAAGTGTTAGCAAGCAGTTTCTATTCATAATAGTTCTTGAAGAGGATACACAAAGTAGAAAAAAGGAGGTTTAAGAATAGAACCGCTTGAGATCATCCCCACTCCAGGTGTGCGGTATATCCTCTCCTTCGTATGTCTGCAAGCGATAAGCGCCGCTTTTTAATGCTTCTTTGACGACAAAAGGGCCGGCCCAATTTGGATTAAGCTTTCCAACTGAACCAGCTCGTGCAGCAGCATCAACCTTCTTTAGAACTAGATCTCCCACTTGGAAGTGTTTGATCCTTACATTCTGATCGAAGTAACGGGCCATCCTCCTTTTGACCTCTTCCTGCCTTATGGCTGCTTGATCTCTGACCTCCTCGATGTGTTCCAAGCTGAACCTCATCTCCTCATTATTCAACTCAGCCCAATCATCAACACCTTCTCTTGCAAGCAGCACTCTGGGTGACGGGACTTCAAACTCAATCGGGATGAGTGCCTCTGAGCCATGAGAGAGTTTGAATGGAGTCTCCCCGGTTGCGGATGATGGCGTTGTCCTAAGGGACCAGAGGACTGATGGAAGCTGATCAGCCCAACTGCCCTTGAGATTCTGCACTTTCTTTTTGAGCAAGTTGAGGATCTGCTTGTTGGCAGCTTCCACCTGGCCATTGCTTCTGGGATGATGAACTGATGCAAAACGCAGCTCTGTTCCGATCTGCCTGCAAAAATTTATCATCTCTGAGTTGTTGAATTGTGGCCCATTGTCAGTGATTATTGACATTGGTATCCCGTGCCGGCAGACAATTTCTCCCCAAATGAAGTTCTTGACGATCTGAGTAGTTGTCTTAGCCAATGCCTTGGCTTCGATCCACTTGCTGAAGTAGTCGATCATTACGATGATAAAACGCCGTTGCCCGCTTGCCAAGGGAAAAGGACCAATGAGATCCATTCCCCAAACCGCAAAGGGCCAAGGAGTTGCAATCGACCTGAGGGACTGAGCTGCTTGGTGCTGAAGTGGAGCAAACTTCTGGCATTGAACACACCTTCTGGCGTAGATCTCTGAGTCTTTCTTCATTGTGGGCCAGAAATACCCTTGTCGCAGGACTCGTTTTTCAAGAGTTCTTGCTCCAGAGTGGCTTCCACACTCTCCTGAGTGAACTTCTTGCAAAACAGTGTGAGCTTCTTCTTCTGAAACACACCGGGCCATGGTTGAGAGGAAGGTCTTTCTATAAAGGATTCCCGCCACTAGAAAGTAGTGAGCTGCTTTTATTCTGAACTTTTTCTTGTCTCTAACTGTATGATGATAATTTCCTGTTGACAGATATAGGATGAATGGGTCCATCCAAGAGGCGCGTTGATCTACTTGCATCAAATCTCCTTCCACCACTGCCGGGCGGAAGAGCTCGGAAGTTGTGCCTCCTGAAGGCATCCCATGCTTAGAGAGAAAATCGGCCTCCTCATTCTCTGTTCTGGGGATATGTTCGATAGTGAAGCTTTTAAACCTGCCGACCTCTATTTTCACAAGAGCTAGATATTTTTTCAAGACTGGCTCCCTTGCTTCGAAGTTGCCGAGGACTTGCGACGCCATTACCAGAGAATCGGTTTTGATGTGGACATGATCGATCCCTAATTCCCTTGCGAGCCTCAAGCCTGCTAGCAGAGATTCATATTCAGCCTGGTTATTTGTTACTGGAAAGTAAAATCTGATGGCCTGCTCCAACTTGACTCCGTTTGGATTGATGAGAACCACTCCTGCTCCAGAAGCACTTCTGCCTGAGGCACCATCAACATAGATGGTCCAAGCCAAAGGTGACCTTTCTGTCTGATCAGAACTGGACTCTGGCATGTCAATTAGAAAATCTGCTAGGACTTGAGCTTTGATGGCTGTCTTGGGCACATAAGAGATTTCAAATTCACTTAGCTCTATCGCCCACTTAGCTAGTCTGCCGGAATGCTCGGGCTTTTCCAACACAACCTTCAAAGGTTGATCGGTGATGACTTGGATTGAATGTGCTTGAAAGTATGGGCGAAGCCTGCGAGCTGACATGACCAGTGCCAAGGCTAACTTCTCCAAGATCGGATACCGCGTCTCGGCACTCTTCAGAATATGGCTGACATAGTAGATTGGGAATTGCTTTCTGCCTTCTTCCCGAAGAAGAACGGAGCTGATGGCCTCAGGGCCAACCCCTAGGTACAAGAAAAGTACCTCTCCTGGCCGGGGGCTCTGAAGCAGAGGCGATGAGGTAAGCTGCATCTTTAACTGTTCAAAAGCCTGGGAGCACTCTTCTGTCCACTCAAACTTGGATGCACGCCGGAGGGTTTTAAAGAAGGGGGCACTCCTATCTCCAACTCGAGAAAGAAATCTTGCAAGACCTGCTAGCCTTCCCCCTAACTGCTGAACTTCCTTCGGTGAACGAGGGGTAGGCATTTCAAGAATAGCTTTTACCTTGTCAGGATTGGGGGCAAGTCCCTCCGGAGTAAGGAGATGACCAAGAAACTTCCCCTTACTCGCTCCAAAAGTACACTTCAAAGGATTGAGCTTCATCTTGTATCTACGCAGAGTAGCGAACGTCTCTGCTAGATCTAGCAAGTGCAGCGAAAACGATTTACTCTTAATCAAGAGATCGTCTACATACACTTCTAGGTTTCTCCCTTTCTGATGGTTAAACACACGGTCCATCATCCGTTGGTAGGTTGCGCCAGCATTCTTAAGCCCAAAGGGAATCACAAGGTAGCAATAACATCCATCGTTAGTAATGAACGACGTGTGAGGAACGTCGGGCTTATGCATTCTTATCTGGTGATAACCAGAAAACGCATCAAAGAAACTCATATAAGAGTACCCTACCGCGGAATCAACTAAAGAATCTATCCGAGGCAAGAGGTAGCAATCTTTAGGACATGCTTTATTAAGTTTAGTAAAGTCTACACACATTCGCCACTTTCCCCCTGGTTTTTTAACCATTACAACATTTGAAATCCAGGTGGGATATTGCACTTCTTTAATAAAATTTGCCTTGAGGACCTTCGCAACCTCCTCCCTTATTGGTTCTGCAAGCTTTGTTGCCACGTCCCTCTTCTTCTGCTGGATAGGCTTGCAGCCGGGATCAACATTCAGGTGGTGGCAAGCAACATCAGGATCCACCCCCGGCATGTCTTCTGCTGACCAGGAAAAGACATCCAGGTTCTTTAGCAGGCAGGAAATCAACTCAGCCTTTTGGTCTTCAGGTAGCTCCGAGTTGATGGAGAGTTTCCTCTCCTCCCCTTCGGCAATGGGGACTCCTTGCGTCACCTGGGCAGGTTCCAGGTGAGCACCTTCATCAGCAGCAACTTTCGAACTGGGAGAGGCTTCTGCAGCTTCTGTTGGAGCAAGGGAAGGGCTGGCTTCAACCATGTTGACAGTGCGGACGTAGCACTCCCTTGCTCTTCTTGGGTCACTCCGGACCCGGCACATCCTCCCATCGGCTAAGAACTTGATGGCGAGGTGGTAAGTGGAAATCACTGCTTGGTACTTGTTCAGCAGGGGCCTGCCGAAGATGGCATGGTAGCTGCTGGGGGCGTCGACCACTATGAACTGTATCTGCTTTGTTGCCCCTCCAAGCTTCACTGGCAAGGTGACGCTGCCCTCCACTTCTTTCCTCTCTCCTGAGAAACCATAGAGTGGCCCCTCAGTGGAAAGCAGAGGCTTTCCGGTCCTCAGGGCCTCAAAAGTAGACTTAAAGAGGAGGTTAACCGAACTGCCCGTGTCAACCAGAATCCTATCCACTGTGAAGTCTCCAAGCACAGCCTTGATTACAACTGCATCATCAAATGGATTGGCTGTTTGAGGCAGATCTTCTGGGCCAAAGGTGACCACTTCTCTTGGGGGAGCAACGGAAGAAGAGGCCACCTCCGCCTGGGTGACCCTTGAAATTGATGACTTCCGGGTGGACTCGGTCCCTGCTCCACCGTGGATGAAGAAGAGGCGCCCCAGAATTCCTTCATCGTCTGCATCGAAGCACTCCACCGGGACGTTGATCGGCCCCAGACGGCCTTCGTCCTCTACATCCACGCACTCCTGGTATGCCTCAGCCACCTCTTTGCCCTTTGAGGTGGATGGTTTTGAAGAGGAAGGAGAATCTTTCTTGGCCAGGTCAATCTTGCCCTCGGCAAGCAACTTATCTATCAGCGCGCGAAGGGCCTTGCATTCCTCAGTCAGATGACCCTTTTCCTTGTGGAACTGGCAGTATTGTGAATTATTCCTCGGCTTCCACAGCTTCTGAGGCTCTTGCCTCTTCTCTTCTGATCTCCTTTGCAGGATCTGGATGACTTCGTCAAGGTCCAGATCTGCAGGGTCCTCCATGGGACTCTCATCAAATTGGCACGGGGCAGGCAAGGCTGCCTGCTGGAGGATGTGAAGAGCTTGCAAAGGAACGGCGGGAGTGGCGGCCAACGGCAGTCTCTGCTCATGAAACTGTTTATGGCCTTGGAATGGTTTTTTGTTGCGGAAGTTCCTGCCTCTTTGAGACGGAGGCTGGAAGTCTTGACGAGGTGGCCTGCCACGAGAGGAAGAAGCGGAGGCATCCCTTCCTTCAGCCTTGGCTGTCAGGGATGAAACATAGGTCGGATTGGCATTTTCCCCTTCTATGAAACGGTTGACCATGGCGATCAACTCCTGATAAGTCTCAGGTGCCTTGGTCGTTGCTTTAAACTTCAGAGGGCCTTCCCGGAGGCCGTGGATCAAGGCAACTTTGTAATAGTCGGGGTTCACATTCCTCACCCCCTGAATTTCTCTTTGAAAGCGATCAACGAATCTTGCTACTGATTCGTTATCCCTCTGCTTGATCTCAAATAGGGCAGCTGGCCCATTCTTCCTCTTCCTTGAGGTAGCAAACCTCAGCAGTAACTGGCTACGAAGCTCGGCAAAAGAAGAGATAGTGCCCGAAGGCAGCTCGTAGAACCATTCTCTCGCTTGCCCTTCGAGAGTGGTGACCAGCAGTTTACACTTAATTGCATCTGAGAGGCATCTCAAAGCAACTGCCCCCTCAAATGCCTGGAGATGAGAAACGGGATCTGTCGCTCCTGTATAGAATGGGATGCGAGGCTCCCTGAAGTTGCTCGGAGCCGATTCCCATCGAATTCGGTCAACAAAGGGAGACGGGGTGTCAAACTCTGCAGGGTAGAAAGGGCGGACTGGAGCCGAGGAGTCCGCGGGCTCGGCGGACTGGCGATCAGCAAAGTGAAGTTGGCGGGCAGGAGTGCCCCTGGCAGCTTCTCTGAAGAAATCTCTGAAAGCAAACTCTTCCTCTTGAGGGCGCAGAGGGGCAGCGGACTGAGCAGGGTTCCGAGGAGTTTCTGGCGACTGCCGAAGCGGAGTTCGGCGAGCTGGGGTCTGGCGGACGGGCGAGTTCGCTGGGTCCGCTGTGGCTTGAGGAGCGAGCCGCTCGGCCAGCGCGAGCAGAGCTTGGCTGATTGTGTCAAGACGTTGGTCGGTCTGCCGGCGAGACTGCTCGGCCTCAAGGCGAGCTTGCTCAATCGCGTCCCAAAGGGAGTCTTCTGAAGAGCTGGAGCGGTCTGAAGAGCGGGCTCTGCGGTCTGACATCTTGCGTCCGCTGATTTCAAAACACTACTCGGATCTGAAGGTCGCGTGCTAACTGTTGATGCACGAAAACACAAAGGGGGGTCGAGCACAACCAGCTAACTGTTCGAACACAGGGGAATAGGGAGACTGCGAGTAGCGATCTACTAAGCGGATGAGAGCTGGAAGAAGAGCAGCGCCGTGAACCACGGCAACAACAGACTTCGCCCGTCGCGGCCTGAATGCCTCTCTCGCGACGGGATTTCCCTTGATTGAAGAAGTATTCAGTTACAAGTGAAAGGAAAGACTGAGGGAAACAGAGCAAGGGGGAGTCCGCAAGGCACAGGATTCGAGTCCGCAGCCTGTAATAAGTAGGCTCCTGGGTCCGAGTCAGCGTGCCTTGAGTGCACCACCTCCCCCCTATTTATAGGATAGGGGGCCTGCCCAAACGGGGAGGGCTAAAATAACCGGCTGCCCGGGGTACAGGAGAACCGGGCAGCGGTGACGGGAAGCAAAAAGAAAGAACACGCCAGTCCGCACAGAAGTGGCGGACTGGGCTCGCGAGCTGGAGCTTCCACTGCTGCTGGGCGCGCCCACTGGAGGGCGGCGGCCTGGGCGGACGAGATACTGCGTCCGCCGATGTAGAGAACCTGACCCAAAGCGCCGGCGGACTGAGCGGACAGGTCCTTGCGTCCGCTGCTGGAGTACCACCCTTGGCGCCCGACTGGTGACAATGCCGGACTGGGCGGACTGACAAATCCTGTCCGCGCCTGCTGAATGGGGGGCTTTGGAATCTTGCAGTATGTTGCGGACTGAGGGGTTAACATGGAAACTTTGCTGTAGGGTGATAGGTCTTCAATCAAAGTTCTTGACAAGCAGTGATGCAGGAGCTTCTTGACTGATTTGATATTTGTTGTCCTTGGAAGTCCTGGAGAGAATTTGGAAGAAGAAGACTCTTGATATTGTATGATTGTTCTTCTTCTGAATGAAGATCACTGCATGTCACTGTAAGCTTAAGTATGATTTCTGTGTAAAGCTTTTCTGCTGCTGTATGAAATCTTGCAGTCAGTGTGTGTGTCACTGTTTTTCTCACTGAGTGTGTATTTCTTACTGATTGTTATCGATCTTGTATTGTTCTCTTTCTTTTCAAAAATTTGAATCCTCTATAATTAATGCTGACGCCTTGAGAATAACCAGCATTGAATCATTTCCTCAACTGTCCCGTTGAAAGTCGGCAAGTAATATTCCTGAAGAAGACCGTAATCAATGCTCTTACTAACGGATACATTTAGAGAATGTAGAGCATTAATTACTCAGGAATTTTCGCATTAGAATGGGGACAAAAGGCCGGAAATGGCTAAGTCTGAAGTTGTCAAACATTTGGCAGAATTAATCGAACTGAATTACCAATTCGTCGAGCTGAGATATTGAATTCGTCGACCAGACGACTTCTTGTTCGTCGAGCTGAGTTCCAAGAACGTCGAGATGATAACAGAGCTGCATGCTTCAGAGCCTTTGCCTTTTCTATCTGAAGTTCGTCGAGCTGAGTTTGTAACTTCGTCGACTGGAGTTCAGCAACCATTCTGGACTTAGTCGAGTATTTTGTGTTGACTGATATTCTGTGTGTCGACATGAATCTTCTGGTGTCGACACAGGTGGGTGTCGACTGATTAGTCTTAGTGTCGACACAAGTCTTCTGGTGTCGACATAAGTTGGTGTCGACACATGCTTTCTGGTGTCGACATAAGTTTTTTGGTGTCGACATAAGTTGGTGTCGACACATGCCCTAAGTATCGACAAAAATCTTCTGATTCCAGAATTCGTCGAGTAGAGTACTGAGTTTGTCGACCTGGGGAGTTGACTTCGTCGACCTGAGAAGTTGTGAACTTGAGATCCAAGTTCGTCGAGCTCAGAATCTGGTTCGTCGACCAAATTCTGAAGTTGGACTTAGAATAATCTGGAGTTATCCTGACTTTAATTTGTTGAAGTATCCCAGTTTTCTTCGACCAGAGAATGAAGATCGTCGAGCTCAGCTCAGAGAAATATCTAAAGTTCATCGAGCTGAGAATGTCTTTCGTCGACCTGAGTTTGACGAATGTCGAACTCATTTTACTTAGTCTTGAAATCTTCTAAGTCTTGAGTCTCTGATAGTCTTGTTGATAGCTGGTCCATCTGATATTGACTCTAAGGACTTGACCTAGACTATATGACACAACTATGACCCCGACTATACATGTTGGGTCACATCCTAAGTTAGTGAATCTAGCCCAAATCAACTAGGGATCCAATAATCTCCCCCTATTTGGGTGAGGTCACTAATAGACTCAAAACAAAAATATAAGAATAAACAAAGCAAGAAAAAAAGTATATCTGACAGAGATTTACTAACATATGCAACAGATATATATACATGAGCTTTGTTTTAAACAGACAGATCAGTTTTAGAACTAATGAAGAGAAAAGAACTTGAAGCACTGTAAAGATTATTTCTTCTGCTTATCTGTGGGCTTGTCTTCTTTTGTCTTTTCTCCTGTCTTTGTAAAGATAATTTCTCTATTTGGATTCAAAGCCTGCGCCCGTGACAATGTCATGTCAGCTGCCCCAATAATCCTCAGGGATGTAGTTCTGGGGACAACTGCTTCAGGATGTAGCTTCATGTATTCATCAACATTGAACAGTTTATTTGCTTTATCAAATCTTTTGAGCTCTTCCTTCCTGTATTTGGACATAGTGGAATATCCTGAAATATCTTTGCCATCAGCTTTTGCTTTATTAATCAAAGAAAGACCAACAAGTTCCTGGAACTTGGCCATTTTAGCAATGTTTGTTGTTTCAGGATCTTCAAAAGGAGCAGGAGGTGAATCTGGCCTGTTGGGACTGTCAGATTTCTGTTTTGCAGAGATACTTTGCTATTGCTGTTGATGTTGCTGCTGTTGATGTTGCTGTTGTTGATTTCTTGAAGAGTGATGTCTTTGCTGACTGCTTCCAGAAGGTCTCCCTTGTGTCTTTCATAGGTTTGGATAGGGGCAGACCTCTGAGAGCTAGAGCCAGTGGCACCAGCTAATAGAGGAGGTGGAGGTGGTGGATCTTTTCTATATCTCTGAACTGGAGGAGGAGAATATTTTCTGCTTATTTTCTTCTCCTTTTGCTGAATTTTAGACAACCAAATCCATGCTGGCATTCCTTTGTAAGGAGTAATATTTTGGAGAATATAGAATGGAGTGTCATTCTTTGGGTTTGGCTTAGCAGCAGGAGGAGGAGGGGCTTTCCTTTTCTTTGACAACATTTTCTTCTTCTTCTTAGCAGTTTCTTCATCTGAATCTTCTTCATCATCATCTTCATCATCATAACTAGCAGAACCCTGAGGGTTATCATATAGAGCATTCAATGCTTTCAAGGCTTTATGATAAGTAGCAGTCTTTTCTGTAGCAGAGCAGAAGTTTCAAAGGCTGGAGTTTCAGCAGGAGTTAAAGAAGAGACTATACAAGAATCAGAAATAACTGGGACAGAACTTTCAGCTGCTGCCTTATTTTCTTCTTCAATATCAGCCAAGATCAACTCATCTAGATCTGGCATAGGGGAGTCATCCATCACAAAGATTGGTGCTGAGATAGCTTCTGGAGGAGATGGAATGACTGTCAAGGTTGGTGCGGAAATTGGAATTACAAGGCTGTCACAAAGTTGCTTGGCAACTGCTGGACTGACAGGAGAAGTATAAGGAACAATAGCCAACTATGGCTTAGTAAATTATTCTGGAAGATACTGCATATGTACAGTGTCAAAGGTTTTCAGCAATTCTTCTAAGTTAACTGGGGGATTTAGAATAAAATCACCAACAGTTGTGAATCCTTCAGAATCTGACTCATCAAAATCCATGTCAGTATCAATGAAATCAATTAAATCTTTATCTATACAATCTGTATATGCTGCTGTGGGGACTGGAGTATCTGCTGGTGCTGGAGCTGAAGTATCTGAAGCTGTAGCTGCTGCTTCATCATCAGTCATCTCCCCCTGCCTGGTTTCAGTGGGAACTGAGGCCAGGCCCATGACTGAGGAGGGGGCAGCAGTGAGGGCAAATATTTGGGCAGATAAAGATGTAATGGTAGTAGCAAGAGGTGTAATAGACTCTGCTATAAGGGATTGAAGAAGGGGAGTGATGATGGTGATGATAGAGGATATTGTAGAGGGGTCCAATGAAACAGGGGTAGATGGTGTTGCAGTTGGTGTGGAAGAGGTGGCAACTATTGATAGAATAGGGGGTGGAACATCAGGTATGTGAAAGTTAGATGTTGATGGGTATGGAAGGGTGGCATCTGGCATCATGGTGTCTGATGGTAGGATGTAAGATGGTATGGAAGAGAGATGTGGAGGAAGTGGAGACTGTGGTGGTGTACAAATATATGTGTCATGAGGGGATTCAGGAGGTGTGGGTGGTTGATTTTCCTGAAGGGGTGAAGAGGGAATGTCAGTGATGGTGATTGGTAAAGATGGAGTGACTAGTGATTGTGTTGTTGTTGGAAAGGCGGCTGGAAGAGAAGATGTGGAAGGAATGTTCTCTTCAGCAGGGTGGGGAGTGGCTTTAATAGCCCTTGTGCCTTCAGAAGCTTTGATGGAAGACGTGAAAACCTGAGAGGGCTTAGTGATGGTCCTCTCCCATCTGCCAAATAAGGCACATGTCAGCCTTTTACAAGCATTTATGAATATGGTCTGGGAGACCAGGGATTCAGCAGCCTTTTCCTGTAGGAAGATTCCTAGAACTCTTCAAAAACATACTTCCTTCTTAGTGTTCTTCTTTATCAAATCAAACAGAAGTTGTGCCCAGTTGATTGGCTTCTTGTTGATGATTGCACACATCACCAGAAATTGGTGTTTGGTGATATAATTGTGTGCAGTGTGTTTTACAAGTAACACTTTGCCAACCAAGTCTGCTAAAAACTTATAGGGCGCAGATAAGTGTTTCTTCAACAGTTTGTTAGGGTTTTCTCCAGTATAATCCATGAGGCTTAGCATCATATTCGATTCCTCTGCTTCAATCTCGAGGTCCTCTTCTCCATTTCTTAATCCAAAGATTTCAGTTAAGATAGCGGGGGTTAAAGAGATGGAGTTACCCGTGATGGTGCCCGTTATGATGTTCTCGTTTGTGGACGACAGTGTGTATACCCATTCCTTGATTTCCATCTTCTCATCATCTGGGTTTTTAGTTCCTGTTCTTCAACAAGTTCCAGGATATATAGAAAGATTGGATCGGAGTGCTGAAACGAATCGAAATCCACATCAAAGCCTGTATCGAACTTCATTCCTGTGAGATTGCTTGTCAGAGCCGCCATTGAAATCACCTGCAAGAAAGACACAAAAATGGCGATCAAGTGCAAGGGAACAGAAAGCACGGGAGGGAGGTCGAAGAAAACCTAGATATAAGGTTTTCCAGAATATGAATCGACAAACTCCGTTCCACGAAAATAAAATTAATTCTTCGAACTGATGTCGACAAAATAGTTTAGGGTTAAATAATTCGTCGAGCTCATCAAAAGAATTGAAGATGGTTCGTCGAACTTAGGTCGACGAATATCTTCTGAAGCAACGTTCGTCGATCGCTGGTGGACGAAAATTGTTTCACTCACAGAGAGTTCGTCAACCAAGGTCGATGAGTATCTCTCAAACTTTCCCTAGTTCGTCGAACTCCGTTCGACGAACTCTGGAAAATTCATCGAATGCAGACAAAACTTAGACTAAGTATTCTCCATTGATCATTCCCAGCTGATTTAGAAAGAAAGCATGATTTTTCTCATCCAGAGGTTTGGTGAATATATCAGCTTTTTGTAAATCAGTGTAGATATAGACAAGCTTAATCTTATTTTTGTCTACACACTCCCTAATGAAATGATGTCTTATGTCAATATGTTTTGTCCTACTATGATGAACTGGATTTTGTGCTATGGCTATATCACTAGTATTATCACAGAATAAGGTTGAATTATTTAAGTTGAACCCATAATCTAGAAGTTGATTCGGTATCCAGAGCATCTGTGAACAACAGCTGCCTGCTGCAATATATTCTGTTTCAGCAGTTGAAGTTGACACTGATGTTTTCTTTTTACAGAATCATGATACTAATCTCATACCCAGGAACTGATAAGTTCCTGAAGTACTTTTTCTATCAACCCTGCATCCAGCAAAATCAGCATCAGAGTATCCAGTTAACTCAAACTCTGATTCAGCAGGATACCATAGGCCTAGATTAGGACAACTCTTTATATATCTTAAAATCCTTTTTAAGAAAATTATATGAGATTCTTTAGGGTTCACTTGGAACCTAGCATAAAGGCATGTAGAAAACATAATATCTGGCCTACTTGCTGTGAGGTATAATAGAGACCCAACAATGCCCCTATAAAGTTTCTGATCTACAGGTTTTCCTGGTATATCAGAGTCCACAACAGCATTGGTGGCCATTGGAGTTTTTTTAGCTGAGGCATCAGCCATCCCAAACTTATTTAGAAGTTCTTTAGCATATTTTGCTTGAGAGATGAAGATGCCATCAGGAAGCTGTTTCACTTGGAGACCAAGGAAATATGAAACTCTCCCATGCTACTCATTTCAAATTTAGAATGCATGAGGTCAGAAAACCTCTTGCTCAATTTTGAATCTGTAGAGCCAAATATAATGTCATCTACATAGATTTGTACTAACAAAATTTGGTCCTTATGATGTCTAGTGAAAAGGGTTTTATCTATAGTTCCTCTTGTAACTTTATGCTCTAATAAGAAACTTGCTAAGGTCTCATACCAAGCTCTTGGAGATTGCTTTAGACCATAAAGAGTCTTATTTAATTTAAAAACATAAGAGAGATTAGTTGGAGAAACAAAACCTGGAGGTTGTTCTACATAAACTTCTTCTTGTAACACTCCATTTAAGAAAGCACTTTTCACATCCATTTGAAAGACTTTGAACCTTTTGAATGCTGCATAGGCAAGGAAGATCCTTATAGCTTCCAACCTTGCAACAGGTGCAAAGGTCTGATCGTAGTCAATTCCTTCCTCTTGTCTATATCCTTGAGCAACAAGCCTAGCCTTGTTCCTCACAATGACTCCTTGGGCATCAAGCTTATTCCTAAAAACCCATATGGTTGAAATAACTGGGTAGTTTTGGGGTCTTGGAACCAAATCCCACATTCTACATCTCTCAAATTGGTTTAGTTCCTCTTGCATTGCAAGGATCTAGTGTGGATCTTGCTCAGCATCATGAATGGTTAGAGGTGCAACCTGAGAGAGAAAACAGGCATGCATCAAGTCTTGGTTAAGTTGATGCCTTGTCTGTACACCTGCTGATATGTCTCCAATTACTTGAGATTTGGGGTGATCCCCAAGTGTGACAAAATCAGTGGGTGGAGTTGTTTGTGCAACAACATTTTGAATAAATTCCTCTTGTGGAATTATATTTGCTGTTGGTTGAGTCTCATGTTCTTCAGCTTCATCTTCTTCACTATCTTCAATAACTTGTGGAGAGGGATGAGTGGGAACCTCTTGGGTGAGGTTTACTCCATCCAATGTCTCACACAAGTGGGGTACCTGCAAATTGCTACTGGTAGAAACTTCTTTCTCCTTGCAATACATGTTAGTTTCATCAAAAGAAACATGAATTGACTCTTCTACTTTTAATGTTGATTTATTGAATACCCTATAAGCCTTGCTTACTTGGGAGTATCCTAGAAAAACTCCCACTTCAGCCTAAGCTTCAAACTTTCTAATATATTTCTTGTTGTTATTATGTATATAGCATGTACAACCAAAAACTTTAAAATAGTTTATTTTATGTTTCTTCCCTTTGAGCAATTCATAGAGAGTCTTGTTCTTCAGTTTGTGAATTAAACTCCTATTCAGGACATAGTTTGCAGTGCTTACAGCCTCTGTACAAAAGGTTAGTGGCATGTATGCATCAACAAGCAATATACCTGCAACTTCAATGAGTGTCCTATTTTTCCTTTCAGCTACCCCATTTTGTTGGGCAGTTCTAGGAGCTGAGAAGCAATGCCTGATACCTTCCTTCTCACAGAACTCATGCATAAGAAGAGACTCAAACTCTGTGCTATGATCACTTCTGATCAATACAACATGAGTAGAGAACTCAATCTGTATGGTCCTGAGAAAATCTGTAAGAACCTTGAATGTATCTGACTTTGTTCTCAGAAATAATACCCAACTGAACCTGGAGAAGTCATCCACTATAACTAAAGTGTAAGATTTCCCTCCTAGGCTTTGTACATCAATGGGTCCAAAAAGATCGAAGTGTAGTAAGTACAAGATCCTAGGTGAATTGTAACACCCCCTATCCGTCGCACAGCATATAGCAGTAGGTCCGGCCGGGGCCCGACGCCATATACCACAGACAGACCGGGTGGTTACTTATGGAAACCATCCAACCAATCTCAACGTCCTACACAGAGCATTCTAGCGGAAGCAGTTTATATAAGTTGTAAAACAAGAACCCAGCAACAAGCATGAATGTCCACTAATACGAAAATAGGAATGTCATTACAAAAATACTCAAAACAAGCCTTAAGGCCTTACAAAAATGTTTCACTTGTCTGTTACATGATTTACAAACCTCGGCACGCAGGCCGGTCATACATGAATAAAGCAATACACATTTCCATTCGGGCCTTCGAGGGCCAGCTTCGCAAAAAGGGCTTTAGCCCGCTATTGACCGCTTGGTCCAGCTGCACCTGCAAGCAACAAACCACCGCATGGTGGCAAAACAAGGCAACGGTCAGCAATGCTGACCAAATTATAACGATCCCGCCCCCAACTCGGGGCGGCGATGCTCCTTCCCTGCATTTCATTAGCATAAGCGAGCAATATAAAAACCATAGCCATTTCATCACAGGCGTTGGCTCGCACGGCCACACGCCCCGTGCACTCAGGGCACATTCTCGGTGAACCGGTCGATGTCACGTCAATTAAAGCCATTAACATCCCGGACTCACCACCGCCACTTAGACGGCCATTCCTATGAGCAATTCGTCTTCCTGACATTGGTCACGTCAATTTAAGCCATTGACCGCCGAAGACTCACATCTATGCCAACGGCGAGTGCGTGTAACTTTAGGTCTCTCTAACCCGAACGACATAAAGCGGGTACGGCTCCATCTAACCCGTGCTCACATCGCAACGACAATTTAAGCCATATGCGCGGGTCAAACTTTCACCGAGTCCCATTCTAACACAAGTCACATAACCCCGTTATGTTCAAGTTGGCTCTCAGGCCACCAAGTTGGCAAGACCTCGTGTCCGCCCAGTTTTCCGGGTGCACCTTTGGGTTAGTCCCCAAGGCTCCCTGCTGCAATCTACCGCGTAGAAAACCCGAAAAACACCCAATAGCACGGAGTCTTCTCCGGCCTTATGCAATGCAACATCACCGATCCAGACTAACATGTTCGGGTAGGCTTCAACCAAAATGCATATGTCCGTTCTCGCATACGGACTCTAAACAACGGGGACTTCACATATCTACCCGAAGGAACGCCTCCAACTCTCCGCAAACTCGCAAGAGCGGGCTTCCTATGCAAAGAAAGAGAGCGACTCATGCTCAAGATGAGGATCGTTACCCTTGCGGTCCTCTTTGGCGCCATCGAAAAGTAATCGGATGGAAATGACCGCACTAGCGTTGCCTCCGTGGATCCGGAGTCGGCTTGCGATTCGGAGCTCCGAAGCTCCTCCAATGGCGGATCTAGCTCTTCTTCTTCTTGCCTTAGCTCTCCTTTCTCCAAGGATTTAGAAAGAGGATAAGTGGAAAAAGTGAGGGTTTTCTAAGTCAAAACCCGGGTATATCCCTTCAGGAACAACCCCCAGCCGTTGGATCTTCAGTCAAAGAAATGAACGGCTTCGATTCGGGGCTGAAATGCCCAATCTGGACCGAACACGGCCTGGCACACGCCCGTGTCCAGGGCCGTGTGCCTCATTCGCCGTCAAAATCGAATAACCTGGAACCTCACACGGGTATCGAACACGCCCGTGTTCGAGTTGACACGCCCGTGTTCCACCTAACACGGTCGTGTAGCTGGCCGTGTACCCCATGATTTTCTCCCGTTTTCAACCCGAGCACTGCACGGGTTCTAGGACACGCCCGTGTCCTTGCCCGTGTCACCTTGACACGCCTGGGCTCCAGGCCGTGTACATGGTCTCGACACTTCGCGGCTAAGTGTCGACACGGGTCGACACGCCCTGCGACATGCCCGTGTCGCCGGCCGTGTGCCATGTCTCGACACATTGTCGACACCAAAGTGTCGACTTCGCGGGACGAGTGTCGACACGGGTTGACACGCCCTGCGACACGCCCGTGTCGCAGGCCGTGTGCCGTGTCTCGACACAACGTCGAAGCACTGTGTCGACTTCACGGCTAAGTGTCGACACGGGTCGACACGCCCTGCGACACGCCCGTGTCGCAGGCCGTGTGCCCAGTCTCGACACAATGTCGAGACCAAAGTGTCGACTTCGCGCCTTAGTGTCGACACAGGCTTGACACGCCCTGGGACACGCCCGTGTCCCAGGCCGTGTGCCTGCAGCCAGAACTCAAATTGGCCCAAAACATTCCCTTTACTCCTTTGAGTTTCGGGGCATTACAACTCTACCCCTCTTAAAAGAATTTCGCCCACGAAATTACATAAAGGGAAAAAACATGTACAAAACAAAATTTGTACCTGAGCGGAACAACTCCGGATATTCGTCAAGCATCGTCTGCTCTCGCTCCCAAGAGAGCTCCTCACGACCGCAATTGTCCCATCGGACTTTGACCATCCTGATCTCTTTATTGCGTAGTCGCTTGACCTCCGAGTCCTCAATTCGCACGGGCTTGACCTTTGTCGTTAGCCCACTATCCACCGGCACTTGATCGACCGCGATCACTTGCGTAGGCTCTTGCACCGCCTTCCGAAGCACCGAAATATGGAATACATCATGTAAACCACTTAGCTCCACTGAAAGCTTCAGCCGATAGGCCGCTTCTCCTACTCGCTCCAGAACCTCGAACGGTCCAAGGTACCTCGGGCTTAGCTTTTTCAATCGCCGCACCCGCGAGACACCCTTGAACGGCTTGATCTTCAAGTATACATAATCGCCCACAGCGAACTCCACGTTCCTGTGCTTGGCATTATAGTACTTTGCTTGCCGGTCCTGAGCGATAAGCAACCTCTCCCGAATTGTCCTTACCAAAGAAGTAGCATCCTCCACTTCCGATCGCTTATACAACTTTGACTCGCCCGTTTCTAACCAAGACAACGGCGTGCGACATCTTCTACCATAAAGGGCCTCGAAAGGCGCCATCTGAATACTTGCTTGGTAGTTGTTGTTGTATGCGAACTCCACCAAATAAAGGTGGTCCTCCCATTGCTTTCCAAAGTCCAAGACACACATGCGAAGCATGTCTTCCATGGTTCTATTGACCCTCTCGGTCTGCCCATCCGTTTGCGGATGGAAGGCTGTGCTAAACTTCAGCTTTGTTCCCAACATTTGCTGCACCAGCCTCCAATCATTGGACGTGAACCGCCCATCTCGGTCACTCACGATGCTGCGGGGCACACCATGAAGCCGCACTATATTATCCACATAAAGCTTTGCCAACTTCTCCACCGGATCATCCTTCCTATGCGGAATAAAATGCGACACCTTTGTTAATCGATCAACAACCACCCAAATGGCGTCATTCCCCTTTTGCGACCTTGGCAAACCGTGCACAAAGTCCATAGAGATGTCGTCGAATTTCCACTCCGGAATAGGCAAGGACTTAAGAAATCCTCCCGGCTTTTGGCACTCCGCCTTCACTAAGGCGCAAGTTTGGCACTTCGCTACGTATAGCGCCACATCCTTCTTTAAGCCCGGCCACTAAAACAGTTTCTTTACATCACGGTACATCTTCGTGCTCCCCGGGTGAATCGAGTACTTGGTATGGTGCGCCTCGTACAACAACTCCACCCGTAAATTGCCCACACTTGGGACGCACAAACGACCGTCTTTCCACAGCAATCCGTCCTCCACAACGAATTGGGAATTTGACCCATCCAGAGCCTCTATCATGAACTGCTTCATTTGAGCATCCATATCCAAAGCCTGCCGAATCCGATCAGCCAGGTCATATTGGACTTCAGTTAAATTCAGCACTGCTTCAGTACTAGATTGTCTATCCACACAAACAATCTCCAACGCCTCCAGCTCCTGCACCAACCGCTCATCATGCACTGATAGCCAATTCGCTTGAGCTGGGGCTCGGCGACTCAACGCGTCCGCAACCGCATTCCCTTTGCCAGGCACGTAGTGGATCTTGAATGTATAGTCCCCCAGGAACTCCATCCACCTACGCTGCCGCATATTCAGATCTTTCTGATCAATCAAATACTTTAGGCTCTTGTGATCGGTGTAGATGTCAATCTTCACACCGTACAAATAGTGTCTCCACATCTTCAAGGCAAAAATCACGGCCGCTAACTCCAAGTCATGGACCGGATAATTCCTCTCGTGCACTTTTAGCTGTCTCGAGCCATTATCTATCACGCTGCCGTGCTGCAATAGCACGCAACCCAAACCGCTGCTTGAAGCATCGCTATATATCTCATAGCCTTCGGTCCCCACTGGCGAACTCAGCACAGGCGCCGTGGTCAACCGACACTTCAATTCCTCAAAAGCTCGCGCGCACTCCGGCGTCCAAACGAACTTATGATCCTTCCTCGTCAAAGTAGTGAGAGGTAACGCTAACCGCGAGAAGTTCTCTACGAAGCGCCTATAATAGCCGGCAAGCCCCAAAAAGCTCCGGACTTCTGCTACCGTAGCAAGCTCAGGCCACTCCCGTATCGCAACAATCTTCGCCGGATCCACAGCAATACCCTCTCCACTCACTATATGCCCGAGGAACGCCACTGAGGATAGCCAAAACTCGCACTTCGAGAACTTTGCATACAACTGATTTCTCCTGAGTGTCTCCAACACCAAATGGAGATGCTTGAAGTGATCCTCCTCACTTTGCGAGTACACCAAAATATCGTCGATGAAGACGATCACGAAATGGTCCAAGTACTCCCTGAACGTCCTGTTCATCAAATCCATGAACACTGACGGCGCATTAGTCAGCCCAAACGGCATGATCGTAAACTCATAATGCCCGTATCTCGTACTAAACGCTGTCTTCGGGATATCACTCTCCCTTATACGCAGCTGATAGTACCCAGCCTTGAGATCTAACTTCGAGTACACCGTCGACCCGACTAACTGATCGAAGAGATCATCAATCCGGGGGATCGGGTACTTGTTCTTCTCAGTCAGCTTGTTTAGCTCCCGATAATCAATACATAACCTCAAGCTTCCGTCCTTCTTCTTAACAAAGAGGACCGGTGCGCTCCAAGGCGAAGAACTCGGGCGCACATACCCTTGCTCCAACAACTCTTGCAGTTGAACTTTCAGCTCCGCCATTTCCTTAGGCGCTAGCCGATACGGAGATCGTGACACAGGCTTTGCACCTGGCACTAGCTCGATAGTAAAATCTATCTCCCGTTGAGGCGGGGCTCCAGGAAGATCTGCGGGGAACACATCAGGGTATTCCGATACCACTGAAATACAATCCATCGCGGGCTTCGGCTTTGCAACCTCCACTAGTGTAAAGAACAGTTCTGCTCCGGCACGAACCGCCTTCACCACCTGAAGAGCAGACATCAACGTCTTGCTCGACCCCTTTAAGCCCGTAAAAGTCGTCTCACGACTTGCTCCCAGCGTGACTTCCTTGCTACCGCAATCTATATGGGCCTGCTGCTCCGAGAGCCAGTCCATTCCAAATATGACGTCGAACTCCACCAACGGAAGTAAGGACGCCCGCAGGTCAAACTCCTGCTCTCCAATACGAATCTTAACATCGCAGATCCTATCCGCTCGCATCGAACACCCATTTGGCAACAACACATCCAACTTATCCTTCGCCATCGAAGAAGGGACTCCGATGCGTAATATAAATCCTTCGGACAAGAAGGAGTGTGAAGCTCCCGTATCAAAGAGTGCTCGTGCCGGATTTTCACAAATCAACACAAATCCTAAACAAGTAGTGGTAAGGTAACATGTGCATAACAAGCATATAAAGGAATTGACTTGCTATAAATTAAACCGTACCTGTCACCACGTCAGCTTGTTTAATGGCCTCCTGTTGGCCAAGATTGTAGACCCTTGGTTGGGCCGGAGCATAGTGGGATGCGGTCGACTCCACCGCCTTGCCCTTCTCTTCATAAGTAGCTCCCGGCTTCCTCTCGGACTTAGGACGTCCGCTCCAACAATCACGGGCGAAATGCCCCGTCTTTCCACATGTAAAGCACGCACCGGGGTCCGACCCGTAGTCGCCCCAGAAGCGCCAGAAGGAGCTGGACCCGAAGTCCTATGCTTCTTGAAAGACTTCCGATAGCCGGACTTTGAAGTAGTCGGCACTTTAAACTCAGATTTTCTATCAACCAAGCCTTTCTTCGCCTGCACGTTCTTCATGTCCTTCTCCAAGGACCGGGCAGTATTGACCAAGGTTAAGAAACCCTGCGTCATTGGCCCGACAGTAACAATCTCAGCTCATCCCTCAAGCCTTCATAAAAACGATTAGTCTTGCGCTCCTCATCCATGATGGTGGAGCTAGCATAACGACTCAACCGCGTAAACTCGTGGAGATATTCATCCACGCTCCTCTCACCCTGCACCAACTTCAGGAATTCATTCTCCATTGAAATCCTCTGAGTAGAAGGGAGGTATCTTGCCAAGAACAATCCCGAGAACTCTTCCATCGGAACGTCTATCAGTTGTCTACCTCGCAGATGATGCAGCTCCAAACCTTCCCACCACATCCTCGCTTCACCGTCCAGCAGGAACGTAGCAATGGTGGTCATCTGCCACTCCTCCGTCTCCGTCGCTGTCATGACTCTCTTCACCCTAGAGAGCCAGTCTTCAGCCTGAGATGGGGTTCCCAACCCCGAGAATAACGGAGGGTTAAAGCTCATTACATGCTTCAACTGCCTCTCAGTTGCCCTCCTTGGCACTATTGGTTCCACAATCACTTGCTCCACCCTCCTCGGCTCAGCCTCTTGCAGAGGTACTTGCTCCATCACAGGAGCGGGCTGCTGCGCTTGCCTCCCAGGCTGCGCATTTATCACGGCCAACACCGCTTCAGCCACCAGTCGAATATTCTCAGCCGATAGAGGTGTTGCAGGAGCAACCTCCGGTGCACTACTTGCCTCAGAAACTCGGCGTTCTGACGGCCCAACACCACTTCGGGTCACCTATAGTGGTACAAAACACCGTTAAGCGACCAAATAAATTGCAAACAGCAATTATAGGAACACGCAGGTTCCTCAAACACGAGTATTTTCATTCCTAAGTGGACATTCATGGGTTCTTTTTACTGTTATAACGATGACGCACACAATGTGCTCACCACCCCTTAAAAAGAATTCGCCCACGAATTCAGTTCAAGCCCGACCAAAACCAGTAGTCTGATACCAAATTGTAACACCCCCTATCCGTCGCATAGCATATAGCAGTAGGTCCGGCCGGGGCCCGACGCCATATACCACAGACAGACCGGGTGGTTACTTATGGAAACCATCCAACCAATCTCAACGTCCTACACAGAGCATTCTAGCGGAAGCAGTTTATATAAGTTGTAAAACAAGAACCCAGCAACAAGCATGAATGTCCACTAATACGAAAATAGGAATGTCATTACAAAAATACTCAAAACAAGACTTAAGGCCTTACAAAAATGTTTCACTTGTCTGTTACATGATTTACAAACCTCGGCACGCAGGCCGGTCATACATGAATAAAGCAATACACATTTCCATTCGGGCCTTCGAGGGCCAGCTTCGCAAAAAGGGCTTTAGCCCGCTATTGACCGCTTGGTCCAGCTGCACCTGCAAGCAACAAACCACCGCATGGTGGCAAAACAAGGCAACGGTCAGCAATGCTGACCAAATTATAACGATCCCGCCCCCAACTCGGGGCGGCGATGCTCCTTCCCTGCATTTCATTAGCATAAGCGAGCAATATAAAAACCATAGCCATTTCATCACAGGCGTTGGCTCGCACGGCCACACGCCCCGTGCACTCAGGGCACATTCTCGGTGAACCGGTCGATGTCACGTCAATTAAAGCCATTAACATTCCGGACTCACCACCGCCACTTAGACGGCCATTCCTATGAGCAATTCGTCTTCCTGGTATTGGTCACGTCAATTTAAGCCATTGACCGCCGAAGACTCACATCTATGCCAACGGCGAGTGCCATGTAACTTTAGGTCTCTCTAACCCGAACGACATAAAGCGGGTACGGCTCCATCTAACCCGTGCTCACATCGCAACGACAATTTAAGCCATATGCGCGGGTCAAACTTTCACCGAGTCCCATTCTAACACAAGTCACATAACCCCGTTATGTTCAAGTTGGCTCTCAGGCCACCAAGTTGGCAAGACCTCGTGTCCGCCCAGTTTTCCGGGTGCACCTTTGGGTTAGTCCCCAAGGCTCCCTGCTGCAATCTACCGCGTAGAAAACCAGAAAAACACCCAATAGCACGGAGTCTTCTCCGGCCTTATGCAATGCAACATCACCGATCCGGACTAACATGTCCGGGTAGGCTTCAACCAAAATGCCTATGTCCGTTCTCGCATACGGACTCTAAACAACGGGGACTTCACATATCTACCCGAAGGAACGCCTCCAACTCTCCGCAAACTCGCGAGAGCGGGCTTCCTATGCAAAGAAAGAGAGCGACTCATGCTCAAGATGAGGATCGTTACCCTTGCGGTCCTCTTTGGCGCCATCGAAAAGTAATCGGATGGAAATGACCGCACTAGCGTTGCCTCCGTGGATCCGGAGTCGGCTTGCGATTCGGAGCTCCGAAGCTCCTCCAATGGAGGATCTAGCTCTTCTTCTTCTTGCCTTAGCTCTCCTTTCTCCAAGGATTTAGAAAGAGGATAAGTGGAAAAAGTGAGGGTTTTCTAAGTCAAAACCCGGGTATATCCCTTCAGGAACAACCCCCAGCCGTTGGATCTTCAGTCAAAGAAATGAACGGCTTCGATTCGGGGCTGAAATGCCCAATCTGGACCGAACACGGCCTGGCACACGCCCGTGTCCAGGGCCGTGTGCCTCATTCGCCGTCAAAATCGAATCACCTGTAACCTCACACGGGTATCGAACACACCCGTGTTCGAGTTGACACGCCCGTGTTCCACCTGACACGGCCGTGTAGCTGGCCGTGTACCCCATGATTTTCTCCCGTTTTCAACCCGAGCACTGCACGGGTTCTAGGACACGCCCGTGTCCTTGCCCGTGTCACCTTGACATGCCTGGGCTCCAGGCCGTGTACATGGTCTCGACACTTCGCGGCTAAGTGTCGACACGGGTCGACACGCCCTGCGACACGCCCGTGTCGCCGGCCGTGTGCCATGTCTCGACACATTGTCGACACCAAAGTGTCGACTTCGCGGGACGAGTGTCGACACGGGTTGACACGCCCTGCGACACGCCCGTGTCGCAGGCCGTGTGCCGTGTCTCGACACAACGTCGAAGCACTGTGTCGACTTCACGGCTAAGTGTCGACACGGGTCGACACGCCCTGCGACACGCCCGTGTCGCAGGCCGTGTGCCCAGTCTCGACACAATGTCGAGACCAAAGTGTCGACTTCGCGCCTTAGTGTCGACACAGGCTTGACACGCCCTGGGACACGCCCGTGTCCCAGGCCGTGTGCCTGCAGCCAGAACTCAAATTGGCCCAAAACATTCCCCTTTACTCCTTTGAGTTTCGGGGCATTACATGAATCACTCTTATTAATTGATTTGAAACTAGTTTTAGTTTGCTTACCGAATTGACAAGCCCTGCAGAGACCTTCTTCTTGTAGGGAGCAGAAGGTAGACCTGTAACAAGGTTGTGCTTGGATAACCTAGCAATGTTTTTTTCTGGTTTACATGTCCTAGTCTTTTGTGACATAAGTCATTATGATTACTAGTTAAATTCAGTAAGCAGATATCAGTTGTGGTAGAAAGAAAGTTTACTAAATAAATGTTTCCTTGTCTACTTCCAGTTAAAATAGTTTGGTTATTTTTATCAATGATAGAGCAGGTAGAAGGGTTAAAGTGTACCTAATAACCATCATCACATAATTGACTTATGGAGATGAGGTTATGCTTCAGTCCACTTATATATGTCACCTTTCTGAATGTGACAACTCCTATTTTTACTTCTCCCACTCCTTCTGACTGTCCACATTTTGAGTCACCAAAAATTACTTTTGGCCCCAGCTTGGACTTATAGTTGAGTAGGATGTCCTTGCTGCCAGTCATATGCTTGGAGCAGCCACTGTCCAGGTACCAAGTTTCATTTACCCCTGGACAGTTTTTCACCTGCAATGCAAACAGTTAGTGATTTTTGACCCAGGTTACCTTGGGCTCTTTGTATGGCTGATAAGAGAAACTAGAAATAATAAAAAATTCTGGCTGGGATTTATATCCTAGGGGGTGGTATCTCCTAGGTGGAATGGCCCAGTCAACTAGGGGATTAAATGATTTCCTAGAAGTATTTAAGTTTCTGTTAAAGTTATAGTTTTGGTTAAGTCTTCCTGGGTTCGACGAATTTATATAAGTTCATCGACCAGAGTTCGACGAATTGGGATGAGATCGTCGATCTCTGCCCAGAGAATAAACATGTTCATTCTCTGCGCCCCACGTTCATCGATCTCTGCTCGATGAACCATACAAAGTTCGTCGATCATAGTTAGATGAATAATAATAACTATAGTTGGCGTTCAGAGTTCGTTGATCGGGGTTCGACGAACTGGCCACTTTTCGTCGATCTGAGGTCGACGAAAATTGCTGAACTTTGTTTTTATTGGGTGTTTTCAGTTTTTCAATGTTGTCCTTAGTTTTAATTTGTTCAAGGATTTTATTTACTTTATATACTTGATCAGTATTCTTCTTTCCTTTCTCAGAAATAAAATTTATGGGTTGTGACAGGTGGTTGTTCTGAATAATAGGTGGTTCACTAGATGATGCACCTAATCCTAACTTACTTCCATTAAATCTAGCATATGATGTGTTAGTGATTTCTGCTAGTTGTTTGCTTCTTCCATTTAGTGATTCTTCTAGCTGTTTTGCCTTATTTAATTCATCTTTCAGAAGGGTGATTTGTTCACTAAACATATTTATTTCATTTTTCAATTTAGTGTTTTCTAATACTAAGCTATCATAGTTAACTTGCTTATCTCTGAGAAGTTTAATTTCCTTCTCAGAGTTGATTAAATCTAAACACATGATTTTAAAATCTGATTTAAATGATTTGAATTATAATCAAACCATGATAATACATGATCAGCTTCTGATTCAGAAGCTTCCTCATTTTCTGAATCTCCTTCTTCTGAGTTGCTTCTTGAGGCATCAATTGCCATGAGGCAAACCTCTTTTGCTACTTCTTCTTCATCATCTTCATTGGAGCTTGAAGATGTTGACTCTTCTTCAGTCTCACTCCAGGTCTCAACCACAAACCCCTTTTCCTTTCTCTTGTGTTTGCTGGAAGAGGGTTTGCTGGTGTACTGTCTCCTGGAATCCTTTTCCTTTTCTCTTCTTTTCTCTTTCTTCTGGTTCTCTGGACACTCAGAGAGAAAGTGCCCAGGCTTCCTGCATCCATAGCACACCACTTCCTTTGTTGTTGTCTTATCATACTTTGGCATGTCATCTTTTCTTGATGACTTTCTTCTGAAGTACTTTCTATCCATCTTGAAAAATCTCTTAGCAAAGAGACTTATAAGTTCTTCATTTGATGTTGAAGATTTTGATTCTTCTGTGGTTTTAAATGTTATGTTCTGATCTCTTTTGGATACAGGAGGTGTTCTTTGTTCAGCAGCCTCCCTTGTCTTTACTAACTGCTCATAAGACTTTAGTTTACCAAATAGAGATTCAGTTGAAATTTCATTTAGACATCTAGCCTCCTTGATGGGCCAAATTCTTGTGTCCCATGAGCTTGGGAAGCACATCAGAATTTTGTCATTCACTCTAGTGAGAGTGATGACCTTGTCCAGAGTTTTTAGCTCATTAATAATTGAGCTTAGTCTGTTATACATCTCTGAAATTGTCTCAGCTTCTTGTTTCTTGAAATTCTCATATTGGGATATGAGATTTGATCTCCTATCCTTCCTTTCATTAGCTGATCCATCAACCATTTGGTTTAGGGAATCACAAATGACTTTTGCTTTTGTGCACTTAACAACCTTCTGGAAAATGTCATCAGACATTGTTTGTGCCAATATGTTCATGGCTTTTGCATTTGCCATCTTGGCTTTCCTATAAGTATCATTATAGTCTGGAGGAGGGACTGCAGTCATATCTATAGAAGTGGTTGGAGAAGCAGCAGGTGGTGAAGGTACTCCTGTTAAGATGGAAGCAAAGATATCTTCATCAATAGAATTCATATATAGCTTGATTCTTGCCTTCCAGATTCCAAACTTTTGCAAGTTGCAAACTGGAGGTCTAGTGCTTGCATATTCTTTATTCTGTGCCATGGCTGTGTTTCTAAGTTAAATGTGAATAAAGTGATGTGTAGATCTAACTCAGGATCTTTGGTTCAAGGGTTAACTTGTCCAACCAATGGAACCTTGCTTTGATACCAATTGAAAGTGAGGGTTAGGTCTACAATACTCTAGAGGGGGGGTGAATAGAGTATATTTAAAATTTGTTAGGTCCCAATAAAGGTGTTGTTACAGCTTTTGTTGTAAACTGAAAATGTGCAATAATTAAGAAACTGGAAAACAAAAAGTAATAATCCTAATCACAGCGACACAGCAAGAATAAAAAGAAATAGGCAACCAGACGACACAAAAAATTTATAGTGGTTCCCCAAATCTGGGTAGTCCACTCTTCTACCACCTTTGTAGGAATCCACTCAGGTTTTTGATCAGGTGCCTGACACCAATGAGTTTTGATCAGGTCCCCAAAAACCAACTCAAGTCTTTTGGTTAGGAGACTTGCAACAAGGAATCACTTTTGAAGGGAGATGACAACCCTTTATACAGGAGGGGGTGAGAGAGTGATTATGTCTTCTCTTTCTCAATAAACTGAGAAGACTTATGTGGATTGATGTTTAGCAAAAGCTCCCCTTGATTTATTGAATGGTTCAGGAAGATTTGGAAAAAAAAGGGTGATAGGTCTTCAATCAGAGTTCTTGACAAGCAGTGATGCAGGAGCTTCTTGACTGATTTCATATTTGTTGTCCTTGGAAGTCCTGGAGAGAATATGGAAGAAGAAGACTCTTGATATTGTATGATTGTTCTTCTTCTTCTGAATGAAGATCACTGCCTGTCACTGTAAGCTTTAGTATGATTTCTGTGTAAAGCTTTTCTGCTACTGTATGAAATCTTGCAGTCAGTCTATGTGTCACTGTTTTTCTCATTGAGTGTGTATTTCTTACTGATTGTTATCGATCTTGTATTCTTCTCTTTC
The DNA here is from genome assembly GCA_039583875.1 of Platanthera guangdongensis. Classification (NCBI taxonomy): domain Eukaryota; kingdom Viridiplantae; phylum Streptophyta; class Magnoliopsida; order Asparagales; family Orchidaceae; genus Platanthera; species Platanthera guangdongensis. Next base: position 127,456,184 of record CM077151.1, on the reverse strand, counting down.
TTTTCAAAAATTTGAATCCACTATAATTAATGCTGGCGCCTTGAGAATAATCAGCATTGGATCATTTCCTCAACTGTCCCGTGGAAAGTTGGCAAGTAATATTCCTGAAGAAGACCATAATCAATGCTCTTACTAACGGATACATTCAGAGAATGTAGAGCATTAATTACTCACGAATTTCCGCATTAGAATTGGGACAGAAGGCCGGAAATGGCTAAGTCTGAAGTTGTTAAACAGTTGTCAGAATTCGTCGAACTGAATTACCAATTTGTCGAGCTGAGATATTGAATTCGTCGACCAGACGGCTTCTTGTTCGTCGAGCTGAGTTACAAGAATGTCGAGCTGATAACAGAGCTACATGCTTCAGAGCCTTTGCCTTTTATGTCTGAAGTTCGTCGAGCTGAGTTTGTAACTTTGTCGACTGGAGTTCAGCAACCATTCTGGACTTTGTCGAGTATTTTGTGTTGACTGATATTCTGTGTGTCGACATGAATCTTTTGGTGTCGACACAGGTGGGTGTCGATTGATTAGTCTTGGTGTCGACACAAGTCTTCTGGTGTCGACATAAGTTGGTGTCGACACATACTTTCTGGTGTCGACATAAGTTTTCTGGTGTCGACATAAGTTGGTGTCGACACATGCCCTAAGTGTCGACACAAATCTTCTGATTCCAGAATTCGTCGAGTAGAGTACTGAGTTCGTAGACCTGAGAATTGACTTCATCGACCTGAGAAGTTGTGAACTTGAGATCCAAGTTCGTCGAGCTTAGAATCGTGTTCGTCGACAAAAGTCTGAAGTTAGACTTAGAATAATCTGGAGTTATCCTGACTTTAATTTGTTGAAGTATCCCAGTTTTTGTCGACCAGAGAATGAAGGTCGTCGAGCTCAGCTCAGAGAAATATCTAAAGTTCGCCGAGCTGAGAACGTCTTTCGTCGACCTGAGTTCGACAAACGTCGAACTCATTTTACTTAGTCTTGAAATCTTCTAAGTCTTGAGTATTTGATAGTCTTGTTGATAGCTGGTCCATCTGATATTGACTCTAAGGACTTGACCTAGACTCTAGGACACAACTATGACCCCGGCTATACATGTTGGGACACATCCTAAGTTAGTGAACCTAGCCCAAATCAACTAGGGATCCAGCATCCAGGATTATTGCTTGCCATTTTTTCCACAGGACAGTTGGGGAAATTATTCAATGCTGCTTATTCTCTAGGCCATCAGCATTGAATGAAGAAGGAATTCAAAATTCGAAAGACTAATTTACCTAGGAAAAATATAAAAAGTGATTTTTCTCTTTTCTCTTACACATACACACAGACAAAAAGAAAGTAAAACATATACAAAGAGAAGATTACTGAATCAGACAAGAAAAACTCAACCCGTCTACTCTCAGTCTGACACAAGATTTCTGATACTGAAGAAGAAAAACAATCATTCAAATATCAAGAGTCTTCATTCTTCAAACTCTACAGGACACTTCACAGGCCAACAAATCTTCCATCTATCAAAGAAGTTCTTGAAGATCTCTCTGATCAAGGCTGAAAGCTTGAAGGCTTATCACCCTGTGCAAAGCTCCAGTTCTCCTGAACTCTTCTACATCTCAGGGGGAGCTTTGACAACATCACTGATTCCACATAGTCTTCTCATTGTGATTGAGAAAAGAAGACTTTCATCACTCTCTCATCCCCACCTCTGTAAAGGGTTGTCATCTCCCTTCAAAAGTGATTCCTGGTTACAAGTCACCTGATCAAAAGACTTGAGGATTTGGTTTTTGAGCACCTGATCAAAAGCTCATTGGTGTTAGGCACCTGATCAAAAACCTGAGTGGATTCCTACCAGGGTGGTAGAAGAGTGGATGTACCCAGGTTGGGGAACCACTATAAAATTTCTTGTGTCGTCTGGTTGCCCCTTTTCTTTTTGTTCTTGTTGTGCTTGTGTTTTTAGGACTGCTGTGTGTTTATTTACTTTAGTTTAATTCTGCACCTTTTAATTAAAGTAGAAGCTGTAATAGATTTATAAGGACCTACAAATACTCTATTCACCCCCCCCCTAGAGTATATTAGATCTAACACATCACTTTCAGAGTCATCTTAACGCCATTCGACAAATGCAGCGCTAGGCGTTGAGTGTGTCAAGTCTGTTGACCGATACTCGATGAATTCATTCAGTATGCTTAGTGATACTCAACAAATTCGTCGAGTATGACACCTCACCATGGCGTTGAGTGACCAGCTGGTATAGGATTATCTAGCTAAGTCATATTCTTCATATATCAAGATGTATTCGGCAAGTATCAATATGATACTCGACGATACTCGACGAATTTGACTTAGGTCATTTTTTCGATATTTTCAAATCAAGCAACGGGTTCAGTCGGCCATGCACAGTAACTTTTAGGGTTCTATTTTTGGAATTCCATTATAGTCGTTGCTTTGAATCTCTCTATATATATTATTAGGATGGATTTCGAATTCAAGAATCTTAATAATCTTGCTAATTGCTATTTCAAAATCATAAAGTCTTTCCAAATTCGCAAACTAACGGCTCGACCTACTGAACGCGTGATTCCTTCCATTCGGCCGTCGGCGACCGGCAAGATTCTTCGTCTTCGACTTTCACGATTGGATTGCTTCTTCTCTCAAGATATGTACTCCTCTAGATCTAGTCATTTGAATATTGAAGGTTCACGATTCAACGTCTTCAAAGCCTTCCACTTTCCGAGTTCTTCAAATCTCAATATCTACTATTTAAAAGAACGTCATAGCGAAGGCTAGTGATCGTTATTATTGTATTGTAATAATCATTTAATATTGTTGTAGAATATTTCTCCGAGTTTGTAGATTAGGTTGTGAATCGAGTTTGCAGTTTCGTTTGTGGATCGAGTTTGTAGATCCGTTTGTCGATCGAGTTCATAGATCCGTGTGTGGATCGAGTTCTAGGAGAGTTTGTTCTTCGAGGTGTAGGGGCGTTGCTCTGAGTTATAAGATTGTTGATAATCTGAGAAAGGTGAAGTAGCAGAATCTAACCCTTCGTGGTAGATAGGCGAGACGGGACAACGGACCTACCCAATATGGGGAACCACTATAGATCTCTGTGTTTGTGTGCTTGTTTATTTTTGAGTAATTTTTTTCCGTGAAAAGACTCAAACATCACCTATTCACGCCTCCCCTCTAAGTGATTTAGGTAAATGCTAGAAACTTTCACCATGTTCCGCAAATTCTCTGATTTGTATATTTTGGGACACCCCTCTAGCTCTCAATATTTGCTTTACTTATTGTGTGCACTATCTGTTGTTTCTTTCACGCTTATTATATATCCTGTTTTTTTCCTCCCGCATGAATGTTTGGTCTGGCCCACACCTTTTGATACTATCAAAGGGGGATAAGAGACTGTTCATGATAATTGTTTATTGGTATGATCTCATGTAGGGGGATCTTGTTTCAATGCGTGCACATAGATAGGGGGAGCGTGTTGAACACGTAGGTAGGGGGAGCGTGTGTGTAGGGGAGCTATATAGAGAACTTAGAACCTGAAAACTGAATGTTCAAGAATATCCTTTTATATATATTTACTCTATCAGGTACTTTGTTCAAGATTATCTTTTTATATATATTTACTATATCATGTACTCTGTTATTTCTTTTGAACAGGATTTGATATTATCAAAAGGGGGAGTTTGTTGGAACCGTTGTTTCATATTCCCTATGTTTGAGAATATCAAATCCTAGGCTGTATTTGATCACATCTTGTGTTTATAGAGTGTGCAGGTTGACAGGTTCAAGCAAATAAAAGAAGTCTCCTGTGGATGGTAACGTCGAGCGATAGAAGTTCCACCGGGCGGTAGCCGCGAATTAATTGGGCAAAGCTCTCGGGAACATACCGATCTGCGCTAGTTCTACCGCCCACGCTAGCTCGATGAATTAATTGGACAAAGCTCTAGGGACCTTACTGTGCAGGCGCAAGCATGGTACCGCTCCACAGTAACCCACTCAATGCCTCAAGGCATTTAGAGCGTTGAGACAGCACTACCGTCGGGCTCTAGCATGGTGTCGCGCCACGGTAGTCCACTCAACACTCCAAGGCGTTGAGTGCATTGTGGCTGGCCTATCGTCGGGAGATAGCATGGTACCGCGTCGCGGTGTTCCACTCAATGCTTCAAGGTGTTGAGGGCGTTGAGACAGGCCTAACACCGGGCGCTATCTGCTTATTGAAACGCGCTAGCATTGGAAAAAGGAAAATATTCATTTTGAATATTTTTCCTAATGTGGAGGACACCTGGAACATCAATCGCGCGAACCAAACGTCGGGCGCCAGTCTTACCGCCGGTGGTAGCTTATTTTCACAAAGACGTATATAAAGCCTCCTCGGTTTCTGTGCCTATTACCTAAGATGAAAAACAACAAGTTTGTGTATTCCAGGGTTCGGCCGCTTCTTTGCGTTCCTTTCTGACTATCTTTGTCGAAGAACAAGAAAGCCATCTCCCTCCTGTTCACGCACAAAGAACTCCAGCAATCCAAGATCTACATCGATTACGAAGAGCCGACCGGTTGCTACCATACGAAGATCTCAAGCACCGGCCACAGATTTCTCGATGGAGAAATCGTCTAGAGGGAGAACTTAGTCTTTTAGATTCTTTAAATCTTAATTCTTGGAATCTTTTCTTTTATGAAAATTGTGGTGAGCAAAATCTACAGGTAAGGGTCATCCGAAACCGGGTAGGATTCCGCGAAAAATTGTCCCGGGGTAGGGACATCTAGATCGGAGTATCTAGCGGGACTCTAAGACCCTTCATTGCGTGGAGGTGAAGAGCCAGCTCGAAGACCTTTCTTAGAGGGAACTAACCTAAGTAGAAATTGGCGGGTATCAGCTAGAAATTAGGCGAGTATCGCTGAATTTGGATAAGTAATTTTCGGCGTGTGTCATTTTGAAGTCGTCGAATTTCATAGATTAGCTTAACGCAGTTCGGCAAGTATCGTCGGTCTATTCGTGGAGAATCGTCGATTGTCGCACGTCATTTTTGTCGAGTATAGAAGGATTCGTCGAGTTTCATCTTCCAATTCGTCGAGTATCGTTGAAGTTCGTCTGGTATAGTCGCCGAAATCTTAGACTTGGAATTTTTTTGCTAATTTTGGCCCGATTCGTCGTGTATGGTCCTTAGAGTGGTTTTAGGACTCGTTTAAGTTGTTATTTGGGTTTAGACTTGGGATTTGGTTATGTTTGATGTTTCTTTGGCTGTGAAGGTTGGCAGTGGATAAAGGACCACAAACCGGTCGTCGGTTTGTGGATCATAACACTTGGAGGATGTTAGGTCTCTATTTTATTGAGGACTGTTGGTTTGGGTTTGGACAAATTGTCACCATTGCAGGGCATTCTTTTTTTAAGACATTTGGGTCTGGGAGCGCGGTATGGGACAATTGGTCACCGACTCCGGCCCGGTTTATTTTACCAAGTGTTAATGATTCAAATTTTCGAGTTGTTTGTGCTCAGGTTGCTCCTTAGTTCAATATTTGCCTTTTAGGCTAATACTTGCAGATTTTGTGAAAGCATGGCTTCATTCTGCACTTGGTGCATTTATCCAATTAACTCTTTTATTGCAGACTTTTACTGTAATTTTTTTATTTAACTAATCAACTATGATTTTAAGCATTTCTTTTAAACTGGTTTGGTAAACCCTTGCTTGATTAATTACCTGATTGTTTTCCTTTGCCACTGGTATTTTTCTTGTTGTGGTGATATTCATTTGAATACCTCGGGTTCAAGGCTACTGAGCGTCCATGTTTGGGAGCTTGCTAGTGGACTGTTTGTTGCAGAAATTTTTCTCACCCTTGTGAGGTAGTTTTTTTGGGATGTTTACTTTAGTATAGACATACATTCCCTCAATGGGTTCGTGTCAGGATGTTGACAACCACTGGGGGTTTTCTTTCGAATTGTTAAATAATTTGCTAAGTTGTTGAGTTGCATTTTCTATGGTTGTTTATACTTGCTCTCTGGGAAGGCTTTATATTAGGTTGCACTTTTAGGTATTTCAAAATATAAAACCTACTATTTCTACTTAATCCATGCCATATTTGAATACATAAATCACTATATTTAAACATTCGTTGATAAGCCCGGAATCCGCGACCTGTCCGCGCAGTATTCCAGACCGGGCGGTCTGCGTATTCAAGCCGCCAAGCCCCCAAGCCGGGCGGTCTCCATGTCAGGCCGCTGCCAGTGCCGACCCTGCTCAGCGGCGACAAGGCCCAAGGACCCAGCCGTCAGCTCGCCAGGAGGAATCCGCTAGGCCGCGCGGCTTCCCTCCTTTCTTGTTTCTTTCTCTTTTGCTTCCCCTCACCTCTGCCCGGTTCTCCTGTACCCGGGCAGCCGGTAATTTTAGCCCTGCCCGTTTGGGCAGGCCCCCGAGCCTATAAATAGGGGGAGGGTGCACTCCCCAAGACACCATGACTGGGATCCAAGAGCTCGCCTGTTAAGAGCTGCGGTCTCAAGTCTAGTGTATTGCGGCTTGTAGTCCGGCCGGCTTCTTCTTTTACTTGTTGTAACTGTCTCATTTTGAAGTAAAGGAAAGCCCGCCGCAAGAGTGGCATTCAAGCCGCGGCGGGCGAACTCTGCTGTTGCCGCTGCCAGCGGCCCCTCCTCTTTTCTGCCCTTTAGCCGCGACCGCTAGTAACCGATTAGTCGACAGTCTCCTCCTTTCCTTCCCTATTCCCCGGTGTTCGAACTGTTAGCTGGTGGTGACCGACTCCCTGTCCGTTTTCGTGCATCAACAGTTAACACGCGGCCTTCAGATCTCGACTAATCGATGAAATCAGCGGTCTAGGGATCCAGACCGCTCAATCCTCTAGAGTTCGGCGGCCTGTAGAGCAAGCCGCGTCTTCGCCGGCTAAGGCTTTCAGCCCGCCTCCCGCTCTGTGGAACCTGGCATTCTATCCGCTCTCTTTTCAGCCGGTCTTCTTATCGGTTTGCAGAATCGCCTAGCCGCCACGTTAAGCCGCCGCTGTTCTGCGGTCTCTTGCAAAAGTTCGGCTATTTCTTTCTTTTCAGGATGAATCCTGCAAAGAGTCATGGTACATCGAGCCGCATCTCAGTTATTACGAATCTCTCAGAAGTGCAGGATTGCTCGTATTTGGATAGTGAAGTTGTTGATCCTCGTAAGGAAATTTTTGCAAATAATGTTGAGCGTGGAATAGAATCTGTTGCAAATGAACCTCTTTATGAGGACGAAGAAGAAACCCCTTCTCCTTTCACTAATCGAATTCGGTGGGATACTATTTCCGATGATTTCAGAGAACCATGTCTCCCGGAGTATTCTGCATGTGATGATCCGTTTTCTCATTTGCAAGCTTTTGAATCAGCTATTTCACTAAGAAAAGTGTCAAATGGAGTAAAATGCAAACTCTTCGTTATGTCTTTTGGCAATGTTGCAAGGGAATGGTTTTACAGCCTTCCACCTCGATCAGTAACCAGCTTTAAGGATCTTCGAAGTCAATTTATTTCCAGATTCGCTATTTACAGGAAGCGAAAAAGAGACGTTGGAGCTCTCTTCCGAATCAAGCAAGGAATTGACGAGTCTAATTCAGATTTTGTTGATCGGTTTCAAAAGGAGGTTCTAGATATTTGTAGCATCCATCAAGACTATTACTTGCATGCTTTCATAAATGCCCTTCAGGAGGGCCCATTAAAATTCAAGCTCACCACAAAATATCCCAAAAGCTACGGAGATCTTATTGATATAGTTAATACATTCATAATAGGCGAAGAAGCAAATAAGGGTTATGTTTCATTTCTGAAACAAATGGCCAAGCAATCTCAAGAGACTTCTGGTCAACAGCAATCTATTTCCTCACAAGATGTTTTGCAAGTTGAATATCGCAAGTCTTCTTATATTCTCCGGGATAAAACTCCAAAGTATGAAAAATATTCAGGTAAGTATGTTAAGTTCAAAATTCCCATGGAAGATCTTTTGATAATCATTCAGGGAATGCCTGAGTTCAAGAAGCCTCGGCGCATGAAATCCAAAATCAAGTATCGGCACAAGCAGCTTTTTTTGCAAATATCATAAGGATATTGGTCATCTAACAGAAGATTGCAGAGCTCTCAAGGAATTGGCTAATCAACTTGTAAGAGCTGGAAAGCTGCAGGAATATTTCATTTAGTGACTCTCTAAGACAATCTTTCGTTTCTTGCTCAATGGATCAAGCAGTGATCCCTCTCTCTTTCTATAATGAAAAGTGCTTATGTTCAGAATAATGCATAACATCTCTCTCTCTTTCTATAAGGCATGATAAAATTGCAGATATATATCCTTTATCACTTCCTTAACATCATGCAAATGGTTACTTCTTCATTTGAAGCTTATTTTTAGCTTTACCTCTTTATGCCTATATACATGCATGTAGGGCAAGAGCCCCTTTTGAATTCTTAGCCCTTCACATCCCGCATGACTTCAGTCACAGATAGGCTTTACGTACTTGTCCTGCTTGACCTTGGTCGCAGACATTGCGTACTTGTCCTGCTTGACTTCAGTAGCGGATGTGTAGTGGGTTTTCCGCTTGACCTTCAGTCACAGACAGGCTTTGCGTACCCGTTGTACAACCCCGTGTCCGGCGAGCGGGTCCCACCAGGGAGGTTGAACAGGCCTGCCCCCGCGACTCGCACCCAAGCGGCAGGACGGGCTGAACGACTAAGGGGCTGGCCCGCTCCTGCCCATCTCAGGCGAGCGAGCTGGCGACCCGCAGCAAGCGAGCCGGACCCGGGCTGGCGACCCGCAGCAAGCGAGCCGGACCCGCGATTGGCGACCCGCCGCAAGCGAGCCGGACCCCGAGCGCGACCTGACCGCCGATCCGCCCGGCAAAAGGCAAGCGGCTCGCCCATATCGGCTCGCACTCGCCCAGTGAGGGTAGGCGAGCCCCAGAGCCGGGTCGCGCCCGCCTCCTGCGGGAGAACTGAAGGCGAGCTGACCGCCCGGGGGTGCGAATAGCTACTCAGAACAGCGGAGCCTCGCTGTTGACAGACCAGGTTGGACTGCGCATAGCTGTTCAGAACAGCGGAGTTTGGCTGTTGGCAGACCCATCCAGGGGCCTTTTGGTACTTCCAGGTCAGTCCTTTTGGTTATTGGCAGTTCAGATTCTGAAAATCTATAAATAAGACCCAAGGGGTACCTTCAGGGGACACTTTTTCATTGCCTCCTTGCTCACATTCTCAAGTGTTCTCTGAGGGTACCTTAGCTCGGCTCTTGGCTAAGGAGGGGAAGCGCTCAGAGATCTTCCGGGTTTGTGGTGGGACCTCCCTGCCGAGCCCTTGGGTCTGTCCTTTCTTGTCTCTCTCGTTGTTTTTCTTGCAGGTGCGAAGTAGGCGCGAGACCACCCCTTCCCCAAGGGTCGAACTCCACAAGAGGCCGGTTTCCGGTTTCAACATCTTGGTGCGGTGAGCGTGGAGAGTGGTCAGTGCAGAAAAGCTTCGGCGAGCTCAATGACGGGAGGTCAAGGATCTGACAGGCAGAACTCGCCGCCCAACCCACCTCTCGCGACAGTGGGGATGTTTGAAGACTTCAGGAACGAGGTGCTGGATCTCGTCAAGATCGCACTCGGCGTGCGGGCCGAGTGTTCGACTCCGGCAGCCCAGATCGCGGCGCCCCCTCTCTGGGCGAGGACGCTCCTGGCAGGCGAGCCGGGAAGGAAGTGGCTGAGGAAGGTCGGGGGGAGCGAGCTCTCGGGCGCGAGCTCTTCCCCGGCTCGGCAGGCCGAGGCCGATTCGGCGAGCTGGGTCCGCGTGACTCGCCGGCCCGCCAGGTGGGGGGAGGCAGCCCTTTTAGCGAGCTGGTCTCCTCAGCTCCAGTACCAGACGGGTTCAGAGAGCCCGAGATGACCTACTACACCGGGAAGGGAGACCCGGTTCAGCACGTCCAGTGGTTCGAAGACGTGGTCTCCATCCGTCAGATGTCGGACGGATTCAAGTGCCGTCTCTTCGCCATCACCCTCCGGGATAAGGCGAGGGAGTGGTTCCACCAGCTGCCGGCCAGTTCCATCTATTGCTTCGAGGACCTACGCCGAGGGTTCATGTTGAGGTTCACTACCGCAAAGAAAAGGAAGAAGGAGTCTGAGTCCCTGTTCCACATAAAGCAGGGGTGTGAACGAGACGTTGGGGAGCTACGTCGATCGATTCCAGGAGGAGGTTACCCAAGTCCAGGAGATGCCGGGCCACAGTCTGATGATGGCCTTCACACTAGGCCTGCAACAGGGTTTCTTCCGCATGGAGCTGAAAAGGATTCCCCCCCTCTCCTACGAGGAGCTGATGGAGAGGGCGGCGAGAGAGGTCGACGGGGAGGCGTCGAACCCGGAATTTGCGAGGAAGTTGGCCAGGTGGGCGACTGAGGAGGTGAAGGAGTCGAAGGGAGGAAGAAGACAGGAAGAGAGGAGGGAAGAGCCCAGGCAGAGGGAGCAGAAAGGGAGCAGAGGCAGCTCCAAGGACAACAGCCAGGATGGGGGCGTCAGGAGCCCGACCGTAGGCTGGGCTGGAGACCAGAGTGGCAGGGGCAGGGGCCGCAGAGGGGATACTACGGGAGAGGTCACTATCAGGGGAGGCAGGACCAGTTCCACCCCCCAGGCTGGAGGCAGGGTCAGAGGCCGCGGCTCCCCGATCAGGAGGAGGCCATGGCCATAGCTCTGGGAGCAAGGAGAGGGGTCATGAGGAGGAGGAGAAGGGAGTTCAGGGTGGAACTGCCCTACTGCGACTTCCATCAGGAAGAGGGGCACGCAACGGCCACGTGCCCGGAATTCTTGGAGATGAGAGAGAACAGGGGCGGCAGCAGCAGCAGGGGGAGTGCGGCAAGAAGTGAGGATCGAGGAGGTCCTGCCTCGGACGGAGGAGGATCGCTGTGAAGACCGGGTGGATGTGGGGACCCGAGGAATGATCGGAGTGATCCACGGGGGAGTGGGGGTCGAGGCTTCCCGCAAGGCAAGTCTCCACACCATGTATCGGCGGAGCGTCGCCTCTACGTCCCAAACCCCGCCGCCAGAGGAGAGGATCACTTTCTCCAGAAGCGACATGCCGGACCACGAGGATCCGTTCTGTGATGCGCTGGTCATCAAGGCCGCCATCGAGAACTTCACTGTCTCTCGGATCCTAGTGGACAATGGGAGTTCCGTGAACGTCGTCTTCAAGAAGGCGTTTGACGCGATGCAGGTGGAAGCTAAGAGGGTGCTGGCCTCGGACGGGCCCTTGTTCGGATTCTCAGGAGAAAGGAAGGAGGTAGAGGGAGGAGTCGGCCTCCATGTCACCCTGGGAGGGCAGTCCCGAAACTGCAAGTTCGTCATTGTGGATGCCCCCAGCAGCTACAGCGCAATCTTCGGGAGGCCCCTGATCAGCGCCTTCCGCTGCGTCCCCTCATCTTTCCATCAGTGCTTGAAGTTCAACGCTGAGGGGGCGCAGGTCAGGGTTAGGGGAGACCCTAAGGTGGCACGGGAATGCTACGTCACCGCAGTGAACACCATCTCTTGGCAGGAAGGGGCCGAGGAGATGGGGCGGAGGATGGAGGAAGACGAGCAGAAAGCCGGAGAGGTGGAGCTGGAGGTGAAGGGCTGCGCAGGGAAGGCGGAAGGAGGGAGTTTGGAGGAAGTGGTCGAGGTAAGGGCCGTGACAGAGGAGATGGGGGTAGAGGTCCCCGCTCAGGAGGAAGGGGATGCCGAAGGATGGGGGGAGCGGTCCAGGCTGGAGGTCGCAGAGGAGGTGGTGGAGCTGGAGGTGCTCACCCGCGGAGGCAGGGTGGAGAAGATCCGCGTCAGCGTGGGGCTGACCCCGGAGGACCAGGGCAGGATGCTGGAGTGCATCCAGAAGAACGTGGAAATCTTCGCCTGGAGCGCCGCGGAGATGCCGGGGGTTGACGCGGATGTGGCTTGCCACCGCCTCAACCTGGACCCGGGAACACGCCCCGTCCAGCAGAAGAAGAGATCCACGGCGGACAGGCTAGCGGAACCCATCAGGGAGGAGGTGGCAAAACTTCTCAAAGCGGGCTTCGTGTCCGAAATTCAATACCCCGGCTGGGTCTCGAACGTTGTGATGGTCAAAAAGGGAGACGGCCGCTGGCGCCTGTGTATCGATTTTTCCCTTCTTAAAAAAGCTTGTCCTAAGGATTGTTACCCCTTGCCTCGGATCGACGCGCTGGTTGACTCAGCCGTCGGTTTTTCTGTAATGAGTTTTTTAGATGCATTTTCAGGTTACCATCAGATCAGGATGCACCCCCGGACATAAAGGACGTCTCATTCATCACAGGGGACGGCTGCTATTGCTACAAGATGATGCCGTTCGGGTTGAAGAACGCTGGTGCCACCTATCAAAAAATGATGGACAGGGTCTTCAAGGAGCAAAGGGGGAGAAACTTGGAGGTCTACGTGGACGACCTCATGATCAAGAGCCGAGATGTGGACTCCCACCTCCGGGACCTGGAGGAGACGTTCGCCACCCTGCGCCGATACAAGATGCGGCTGAACCCCCTTAAGTGTGTTTTCGGGGCTAGCCGGGGGAAGTTCTTGGGGCATCTCCTCACCCCCGCGGGGGTCGAGCCGAATCCCGACAAGGTCAAGGCAATCTTGGAGTTGGGGTCCCCGCGGAATGCGAAGGAGGTCCAACGGTTGACCGGGAAGCTAGCAGGACTGAGCCGCTTCCTCTCTCGGGCAGGGGAGAAGTGCTCCCCCTTCTTCAAAACACTGAGGGGGGGCCAGAGGTTCGAGTGGACTAAGGAATGCGAGGAGGCGTTCCAGGCCCTCAAGGCGCAGCTGACACAGGCTCCGCTGCTCCAGGGGCCGAAAGAGGGTGAAGATTTGTTCTTATACCTCGGGGTCGGGGCAGAGGCCTTGAGCTCCGTCTTGGTGCGAGAAGAGGGGAAGATGCAGCTCCCTATTTTATTATGTCAGCCGAGTCCTGAGGAAGGCCGAGCTCCGATATCCAATCTTGGAGAAGCTTGCGTTCGCACTGATCATCTCGGCTCGGAGGCTACGACCATACTTCCAGGCACACTCGATCCGAGTGGTGACCGACCATCCCCTCCGCAACGTCTTCGAGGGGGTGGAGCATTCGGGCCGGCTGGCCAAGTGGTCGGTGGAGCTGAGCGAGTTCGACGTCTCCTTCGTTCCGCGGCTCTCGATCAAAGCTCAGGCGATGGCCGACTTCTTGGCCGACTACATGGTGGAAGTAGCGGAGGAGGAACTCACCCGCCCGACTCCTTGGAAGGTGAGGGTGGACGGAGCATCAGGAAGGCATTCTCTCGGAGTAGGAGTGGTTCTGGAAAACCCTCAAGGGACTCGGATCGAACAGACGGTGGTGGTGCATTTTCCCATTACCAACAACCAGGCTGAGTACGAAGCAGTGATAGCGGGACTACGCCTGGCCAGAGAATTGGGGGTGCTGGATGTGGAAGTTCTGACCGACTCCATGGTGGTGGCTTCCCAGATCAACGGGGAGTTCGAAGCAAGGGAGCCCGCTCTGAAGTTATACTTAGCCAAAGTGAAGGGAGTCATCGGGACCTTCCAGACCTTCTCCATCCAGCACGTACCGAGGGGAGAGAATGACCATGCCGACCAGCTAGCAAAGCACGGCCCCCGGGCAGGAGGCACCATCACCGACCTGTTTCGCCCCTCCATCGAAGAAGGAGAGCTCATGGAGATCGATCGGCAGCCCTCGTGGATGGACCCAGTAGTAGTTTTCCTCTCCACGGGAGAGTATCCGGAAGGAGTAGACAAGAAGAAGCTGAGGCACAAGTCCGCCTACTACCTCCTCAAAGACGGGCAACTATACAGAAAGACCCTTTCCGGGATGCTGGCTCGCTGCGTATCCGAGGGCGAGGCGCAGAGGATCTTGGAAGAAGTCCACTCAGGGGAGTGCGGGAGTCATTCCGGGAGTCGGACCTTGGAGGGGAGGATAGTCCGGCAGGGGTATTTCTGGCCCACCCTGGGCCGGGACGCCGCGGAGTTCGCAAGAAGATGTCATAAGTGCCAGCTATTTGCCCCCCTCCAGCTACAGCCGGCCCAACGACTCAAGAGCATCACGGCCCCCTGGCCCTTTGCAATCTGGGGAATGGATCTGGTCGGACCGTTCCCCCAGGCTAGCGGCCAGAGAAGGTTCCTCCTAGTGATGATCGACTACTTCTCCAAGTGGATAGAGGTGAAGGCGTTGGCCAAGGTGACTTCCAGGTAATCAGGAACTTCATTTGGGGGGAGATCATCTGCCGCCATGGGCTGCCCCAAGCCATCGTCACAGACAACGGACCTCAATTCGCCAGTGCCGAGTTCACCAGTTTCTGCGAGCAACTCGGGATTGACCTCAGGTTCGCCTCGGTCCACCACCCCAGAAGCAACGGGCAGGTGTAGGCGGCGAACAAAATCATCGTCAATCTCCTCAAAAAGAAGGTGGAAAACTTGAGGGGGAGTTGGGTGGAGCAGCTCCCCGCCGTCCTTTGGGCCCTTAGAACCACTCCCAACACGGCCACGGGGGAGACCCCCTTCAAGCTCTCCCATGGGTGCGAGGCGGTGCTCCCCATAGAATTTGAAGTTCAAACGCCGCGGGTCGGAACGGCCAGGGAAGGCCGAGAGGAATGGCAAGCCGAGAATGGGGAAGAGCTGAGACTTTCCCTCGACATGGTAGAAGAGTTGAGGGATCTTTCGGCCGTCCGACAGGAGGAGGTCAAAAGGAGGATGGCGAAATACTTTGACAAGCATGTCAGGGTCAAGCAGTTCACGGAAGGGGACCTAGTACTGAAGAAGGTGGACGCGGCAGGGAGGTCAGCGTCCGTAGGGAAACTCAACCCCAGCTGGGAGGGGCCGTTCATTATGAAGGAAGCTTTGAGGACGGGGGGCTATCGGCTCCAAAATGTGGAAGGCGAGGCCCTGAGTCTCACCTGGAGTGGAGACGACTTGAAGAGATTTTTTCCCTAATTTTCTGTAAACAACCCGATTTTTCATAATGAAGCTTTTCTTCTCCTCCCCCCAGGAATGTCATATCTAAGCTTGCTCAGAGAGTTGGAATGAACTTGGACCCCCGAGAAGATCCCGCTACCAGGCTCCCACCTAGCTGGCAGGGCCGGAAGTCACTCGGTGTCATCCCTAGCCTCGAGAAGATCCCGCTGCCAGGCTCCCACCTAGCTGGCAGGGCCGGAAGTCACTCGATGGAATGAATCTGGACCTCGAGAAGATCCCGCTGCCAGGCTCCCACCTAGCTGGCAGGGCCGGAAGTCACTCGATGGAATGAATCTGGACCCCGAGAAGATCCCGCTGCCAGGCTCCCACCTAGCTGGCAGGGCCGGAAGTCACTCGGTGTCATCCCTAGCCTCGAGAAGATCCCGCTGCCAGGCTCCCACCTAGCTGGCAGGGCCGGAAGTCACTCGATGGAATGAATCTGGACCCCGAGAAGATCCCGCTGCCAGGCTCCCACCTAGCTGGCAGGGCCGGAAGTCACTCGGTGTCATCCCTAGCCTCGAGAAGATCCCGCTGCCAGGCTCCCACCTAGCTGGCAGGGCCGGAAGTCACTCGATGGAATGAATCTGGACCCCGAGAAGATCCCGCTGCCAGGCTCCCACCTAGCTGGCAGGGCCGGAAGTCACTCGGTGTCATCCCTAGCCTCGAGAAGATCCCGCTGCCAGGCTCCCACCTAGCTGGCAGGGCCGGAAGTCACTCGATGGAATGAATCTGGACCCCGAGAAGATCCCGCTGCCAGGCTCCCACCTAGCTGGCAGGGCCGGAAGTCACTCGGAGTCATCCTTAGCCTCGAGAAGATCCCGCTGTCAGGCTCCCGCCTAGCTGGCAGGGCCGGAAGTCACTCGATGGAATGATCCAGAAAGCAATGGCCTGCGACCTAGAGCAAATTGCATTGTCAGACTCCCACCTAGCCGGCAAGGCCGGAAACTCCCGAAAAGCGTGCGCAGCAGGACGGAATCGCAAGAGTTAGCCAGAAAAGAAGGAAAGGGTCTAGCATAGCCCCACCCTCAAGCCCCGGGAAAGGTGGTCGAGTAAACACAAAGGCCTGGGCGAGAGTCCACAGAGAGTTAAGCATGCGGCCGAGGGGCGAGCCAGCTCGCCTCGCTCGGCAGACGAGCCAGCTCGCCTCGCTCGGCAGACGAACCAGCTCGCCTTGCTCGGCGGACGAACCAGCTCGTCTCGCTCGGCGGACGAGCCAGCTCGCCTCGTCAGAGCCGGGCCGCTGGGACGGGTCGCGCCGTCCGGCAATGACATCATTAGAAAAACAAGACAGGCGAGAAATGTAAAAAGAACAGTGTGTAAAAGGAACAATAGACAGAAATATAAAGTATAAGCGCAACTCGCGCATACAACTCAGACCAGATTTTTACACTGCTCATCTACAAGGCAAGTTACAAAAAACGCGAGATCTAGAAACCCTAAAGCGGCTGGAAGCTTCTGTCGCCGGGCTCCGGCACGGGGAGGAACAGCGCCGGCACCACGTCTTTTGCCGAGAGTCCCGCTGCCTCGCTCGTAAGCAGATCCGCGCGCCTCAGCGTCTGCATCGTGTATCTCGCTGCGCTGGCCGCGTTCTTCTGCATTAGCACCTCTAGGTCATAGTCGGACAGGTGCTCGCGCGGGCGGACCCCGCTGTCTGGTGGAGGGACAGCGGCAGCGGCCTCCAGCTCGCGTACCAGGGCCTCCAGCGCCGCCTTCTCCTGGCGAAGGGTGGCAATCTCGGCGCCCATCCGGCTCGCCGTCGCCGCGTCCTGAAAAACGGAATAGGAATTATCATAAGCTGCGTCCGCAAGAAGAAGAGATTAGCTCCGGTTGAGAGCGTACCACCCCGCCCAGATATTGCGCGAGGGTCTCCTCGGCGGCGGCGGCTCGCCCTCTCTGAAGATCCGCGTCCTCCCGAGCGAGCTTCCGGGCCTCTTCCTTCTCCTCC
The DNA here is from genome assembly GCA_039583875.1 of Platanthera guangdongensis. Taxonomy (NCBI): domain Eukaryota; kingdom Viridiplantae; phylum Streptophyta; class Magnoliopsida; order Asparagales; family Orchidaceae; genus Platanthera; species Platanthera guangdongensis. The sequence continues at coordinate 127,439,290 of CM077151.1, read as the reverse complement.
GCCATCTTTTGGATGGACGCGGCGTTCCGCTCCACCTGGGTACAGCGCCGCCCCACCATATGAGCCAGCTCCAGGCCGCGCAGCTGGGCCGCACGCTCTCATGGATCAGCACCCGCGTCTCCTCCTTGTCGTATATGGCGGCGTCTTCGCGCAAGTACAGCCCAAAGGAGAAGCTGTACGCCTCCCCGCCGATTGTATCCTGCTCCATCCAGCTCGGCAGCAGGGTCGAGATCGTTGCGCGATTCGACTCCTTGTCCCACGATAGGAGCGGGACTGCGAGCTCGTCCAAATACTTCTCGCCGTAACCAAAGTTCCGATGCCCTCTCGGCACCGGCCCCGCAGCGGCTTCAGACTCTCCCGGCGGCGCGGAGGTGCCCGCCGCCCCGACCGGGGAGTCGCTGGTCGAAGCAACCAGCGGGGGCGAGGGGGCCTCAGTCGGCAAAACCGCGGGGGCTTTGCCTTTTCTTTGGCTCGCGGAGGGTTGCTGATCCGCGGTCTTCGCCGACTTCGGCGGAGGCGCTGACTGTCCGCCGCCCGGTCGCTTCTTGGCCGGGATCGATGAGATGTCGTGCTGGGCGGCATCCGCGGCCTGGGCGCGGGCGAGAACCCCGGGGGGGATCCGGGCGCTTTCGTAAGGAGGATGAAGGGGAATGTCGCGTTCGCCTGCGAAGAAGGGAAGGTGAGATGAAAGAAGAGTGGGAAAGTAAGGCCTAACAGAGACGAGTGGCAAACCTCCCCCCGGCGGGACAGCCGCGAGATCGTCAAGGTGGCGGCGCAGGAACGCGACTTCAAAGTTCTTCCCGACGAAGAACGCGAACAGGTCGGCCTCATGGCCGCCTAGGTTGGGCGGCCGATAGCTCGCCTCGCTGAGCTGTACCGGCGAGAAGGGCACGTTGCCGAGGTCCCCTTTGACGAACAGGAACTTCTTCAGCCAGTTGTGACTCTTGTTAACCGTCTCCCGCACCTTGAGGTGGGCGCTGGAGAAGTAGGCCGTCCCGTCTCGGTTCGCCCTGAAGGAGAACAGCTTCCGGAATACTGCGAGGCTGAACTCCACCCGCTCCTCTCGCAGGAAGCAGGCGAACCCCATCATGACGGCGATGGAGTTCGGGGTCATCTGGCCCAGGACGACCCCGAAATATTTGAGCACCTGGCGCACCTCGGGCCATAGGGGGAGTCGCAGGCCTACCTCGAAGTGAGCGAGCGGGATGGCGAGCTCATCCCTAAACAGGTCGTTGATCTTCTCCCCCTCTTCGGGTCGCCTCGCAGAGAACCCGGCTGGGATGTGGTCGCCTAGAGCCTCCAAGTATTCGCGCTCTGTGATGACGGCGCGAGGGAAATCATGCTCGGAGAAGGTCCAAGCACATTTGCTGCGGCCGTCCGCGTCGCCGCCGCCTCCGCCCATCCCCGTCGATTCGCCGCCGAACGCGAGAGAAAAAGCCGGGAGGCGAGCTAGAATCGCACTTCGCGAGAAAAGGGGAAGCGAGAAGACGTTTTGGATTCGGTGGAGGAATAAGGGCCGGCAGGAGCTATTTATAGGAAAAGAGAAGGAGCGGGAAACTTCCCGCCAAAAGATGGGGTGCGGATAGCAAAAAAATAATCCGACGGTTCGACTTCCCGCGCGCGAGCACACCTCAAAGGTCGAGCCGGCACGGTTCTCGCCCGGCTGCAACCACGGGAGACCGGCGCGGGCGAACCAACCCCAACCCGCACCCGCACGCCGTGCCGCGCGAGACGGGAGATCCCCGTCTAGCGAGTTCCTCGGCTCGCCCTCGCCCCCTGATCAGCGTGAAAGGAAGAATGGACCCTTCCCTTTAACCCGCACACAGAAACCAGAAAGAAAAGCAGCGCGATAATTTCAATACATCTCAGCAACAAAATAGTTAGGCCCCTAGGCGGGCTAAAAGAGTCGCAAGCAATTACAAATACAAATACAAGATAAATGCGAGATGACGGTAACCCCGCGGTATCACGCGAGCGAGGGGCAAACAACTGGGTCAGTACTCGACCCACTTCCACCTGTGCCGCCTCTTCGTTCCCGCCCGAGGCGGCACGCGGGGATCGTGGTAATCGCGAACCGCCACCAGCTCCCGCTGAGCCAGGCCGACCTGCTCCACGGCGCTCTTAAGATGCCCCTCGGCTCGCGTTATATGCACGCCCGGCGAGGTGACGTCGTCGTCTTCCGCTTCACGCCGAGGGCCCTCCAAGGCCGCGAGCTGGGCATCGGTCTCGGCCTTGTCGCCTTCGATCCTCCTTATGGCCTCCTGCAGCAGCAGTGTGTGTTTCTGGAATAGCCGCGTCACCTGCCTCTTCATCCCCGCCGTATCGTTCGGGTCGCCCAGATAGTCAGATACACTGTCCACGTCAGGCGGAGGCGAGTACCCTTCGCTCATCTCGGTCTCAGGCGAGGCCCTGCGAAAGCCTGCGAGCAGGGAGGGGTCAGAATGAGCGAGCAAGAGGCAAAATCAACGATGAAAACCAGCTCACCAGGGGTGGGCACATCGCCCGCACCGACAGATGGGCGGGAAGAGCCCGGCCGATCCCGAAAGTTCCCTCCCTTGAGGGTCTCAAGAGATTTCCCCAGCCCATGGGAAACCGCCGGACGGGGAGTTTCCGGAGGTGGGCGATCCGGACCTGGGGAACTCGCGATCTTCTCAGGCGATGGAGGCGGGGGACGATCCTCTCCCCGGTTCTCCACCTCCTCACAGGGAATTACCTGCAAAACAGGGAGTCAGACGAATAGCGATAATCAGCGGAAGGCCACGCACCCCGGGGACGACCTCAGCATCCGCCGCCGAGCTGGAGGCCGGGCAGTCGCCCGCCAGAGAATGCTTAACGATCTTCCCCTTCGCCGGCCTGAAGAGGGGGCCGGAGGATCCGCGAACTAGCCATGGGGCGGCCTCGAGGGCCTCCTCCTGAGTCTGCAGGACCGCTGCCGCCAGGCGAGCTCGCACTTCTTCGCTAACCGGCATCGAGGAACAAAAGTCTGCTCAGAGAAAATAAAGGGATTTGGGGAGCCTCCTACAGGGGTCAGCGGTATGTATTTATAGCAGAACGGTGGGCCCCCACCAGAAGATTCCCTGCCAGCTCAGCACAGGGGCTCGCCGAACACGCGGGTTGGATGGTTCTTTCCGAGCTTGGTTCAAGCTCAAAAAGAGCGGGGATTGTGTACAACCCCGTGTCCGGCGAGCGGGTCCCACCAGGGAGGTTGAACAGGCCTGCCCCCGCGACTCGCACCCAAGCGGCAGGACGGGCTGAACGACTAAGGGGCTGGCCCGCTCCTGCCCATCTCAGGCGAGCGAGCTGGCGACCCGCAGCAAGCGAGCCGGACCCGGGCTGGCGACCTGCAGCAAGCGAGCCGGACCCGCGATTGGCGACCCGCCGCAAGCGAGCCGGACCCCGAGCGCGACCTGACCGCCGATCCGCCCGGCAAAAGGCAGGCGGCTCGCCCATATCGGCTCGCACTCGCCCAGTGAGGGTAGGCGAGCCCCAGAGCCGGGTCGCGCCCGCCTCCTGCGGGAGAACTGAAGGCGAGCTGACCTCCTGGGGGTGCGAATAGCTACTCAGAACAGCGGAGCCTCGCTGTTGACAGACCAGGTTGGACTGCGCATAGCTGTTCAGAACAGCGGAGTTTGGCTGTTGGCAGACCCATCCAGGGGCCTTTTGGTACTTCCAGGTCAGTCCTTTTGGTTATTGGCAGTTCAGATTCTGAAAATCTATAAATAAGACCCAAGGGGTACCTTCAGGGGACACTTTTTCATTGCCTCCTTGCTCACATTCTCAAGTGTTCTCTGAGGGTACCTTAGCTCGGCTCTTGGCTAAGGAGGGGAAGCGCTCAGAGATCTTCCGGGTTTGTGGTGGGACCTCCCTGCCGAGCCCTTGGGTCTGTCCTTTCTTGTCTCTCTCGTTGTTTTTCTTGCAGGTGCGAAGTAGGCGCGAGACCACCCCTTCCCCAAGGGTCGAACTCCACAAGAGGCCGGTTTCCGGTTTCAACACCCGTCACGCATGACTTCAGTCACAGACAGGCTTTACGTACTTGTCCTGCTTGACCTCGGTCGCAGACATTGCGTACTTGTCCTGCTTGACCTCAGTCGGAGACGTTGCGTACTTGTCCTGCTTGACATTGGTCATGGATTTTAAGAATTTCGATCCCGCTTATGTGTTTTTTGTGAGGAAAGCAATGCTACACGCACCTGCCCACATTGACACATAAGTGCCTGTCTTCACCTATTTTTGCAGGACAACACGCGCCTATCCGCTGTCTCGCGGTTTTATTTAGCGGCCTGTGCAGGTTTTATAATTATTTACACAAGCCGCCCGGTTTCATTTTCCGGCTTAAGTTAATTGCCTACCTGCCGGATTACTATTAATATATTTGGGAAATCGGCCGACTTACGTCAGCCTATCCGCTATTCAGTATCTTATTTGGCTTTCATATATATCAATTGCCGGTCTATTATTCAGGAAGTCGCCCGACCTGCGTCTGGCACTTAATTCCTGGCTTTGATCTGCCGACTTATGGTATTAATTATATAAGCTAATCAGCGAACTATCGTCACAAAAATTCCCGGTTTCCATATGGATATATCGGTCTGTATTATCGGAAGCCGAAGCTTATTTCTCTTTTTCTGTTCCTTTAATCAAATGTGCAATTCGCTTCAGAGTTTGCCCTAGCCGCAATCTAATATTTCAATATTATGGATGTTTGCCGACTGCGACAATAGACCGCGCGGCTTAGCGGTCACGGCTTATATATGAGCAAGCCGCGGCAATCAAGCTCTTCCAGCAGATAATGTTGAATAATTCATCAAGGAAAAATTGCGGTTTACATTATTAGCCGCTCGGCTTATCGTCGACGTGCACTCCGGTATAAACCGCAGGGAAATATCTCTCTCTTGCGGACAGATTTGATGAAGTCGCAGCGCAAACTCAGCCGGTTTACATACTTATATATTTTAAATCGGAAGCTAAACTGAGACCGCGCGGACTTATTCAAGTAAGAAAAGTAAGATGCAACAAAGAGTAAGGTAAAAATGCCTTCATTTCTATGTCATTAAGTGTTACAAAATTTTTAATCGCGCGGTTACAAAAACAATCCGCCGATTTCAAAAAGTTCAAAATACAAAACAAAGTTATAAAATTTTCTAATCGTCCGGTTTGAGCTTCTTAGTCGCAGGAGCATCCAAATCACTGCCATCGCCAAAATCGACAGATGATAAAGAGTACCTGCTGCTAGTCGCGGAGCTCGCTGAACCATCAGAAGATGTCGAGTCAGGCCGCGCGGTCTCCGACTCTTGGCCGCCGGACTCTGGAGATGTGTGCGGGCTCCGGCTTCCCTGGCCGACCTCTTCCACGGCTTCTCCCGCCACCTCGCCGACTTCTTCCGCGACTTTGGCCTTGCCCTTGATCGACTTGTAGACGTCGGCCACCTGCTCCTTCAGGGAAGGGTAGATGTCGGCGCATGTGAAGTCGATGAAGCCGGTGGCCAAGCCGCCAATGTCCCGGAGGCGGTTAAGCGCTCCGTCGATCCCTTGGACGAGTTGGGGGAAGACCTGGTCTTGGAAGATCGGGTTGGCGGGGTTGTACATTTCCTGCAAAGCAAAGGTGAAGGTAAGGTCGCGCGGTTACATAATTCTAACCGCGCGGGTATTGGTAATTACTTACCGCCTCCTTCTCTTTAAGTCGCTTGTTCTCTTCTTGCTGTTCGCCTAACCGTGTTTTCAGGCCGCTGTTCTCTTTCATCAGCTCCTTGTAGGCAAGCCCCATGAAATGACTTGCCACGAAGCTCCTCGCGCCGACTTGCGCGGCTAGCCGCGGCAGGTCGTCTGGAGGAACTCGTCGCATAGCCCTCAAGTTGCGCTTGCCGTACAGCGCGGCGCCAACCGCGCTTGCATGGCGGCTTACTTCTTCAGCTCCGCAGTAGGGGAGGGCGGTGGAGATCGTCACCGACTTGCCATCCGGACTCCACCGCAAGGCCGGTTCGCCATGGACGTCCTTCAGGCTGCTGCCGGTTCCTTGCAGCATGAACTCCCCAGAGGTGTCCGACTCCTCCTCCTCCGCAGCCCGCGCCGGCTTGACCCGCTTCGCCCTCTTTTCTCTCTGTGTGAGGGTCAAGCCGCCCGGCGTCTGCGGCTTGTTCAGCGGGACCGCCACAGCAGCTGCAAAGACAGAAGCAATGTTAGATATCAGGCCGTGCGGCTAGCAATGCAGTTCGGCCAGTTTGTAGCTTACTCTCTTCCGCCTCAATTCCAACAAGGGACGGCAGCAGCGGGATGTAGTAGTTCACGTCAAGCCGCTCGCCCCTGAAGAAGTCGAAGATCTCCTTCTCCTTGCCGTCCAAGCCGCTGCTGCCGAAGGCGGCTTCTTCGCGGATTTGGGGGTCGGTCGGCAGCAACCCCAAGTTGCCCTCGAAGATCAGAAACCGCTCTGGCCAGTTCGCGATCTTGTTGGCCAGGTTGACTACCTTCAGCCCTCGGCAGCCGAAGTAGAGGTGCCCCCGGAAGATCTTTGTCCCGGAATCCGGGATAGACCGCACCGAGAAGCACTCTCGGAAGAGCCTCATCGAGAATCAGACTCTTTCTGACCGCAGATAAGAAATGAAGCCGTATATCGCGGCTATCGAGTTGGGGGGGAGTTGTCCGGGCACAACTCCATAGTGGTCAAAGACCGCTACGGCCTCTAGCAAGACCGGGAAGCTGAACCCGCAGTCGAAATGGTCAATGGGGACCGCGATCTGGTTAGCGTTGGAAGAGTTGATCCGCTCATCCTGCCTAGGAAGCCGCGCGATCAGCGGGCTTCCTTGCATGTGTTTCTCGACAAAGGAATCCAGCTCGGCTTTTGTAAGCCGGCATTCCTTATGGTCAGCTGAGTAGAAGGCGGAGGCCGCGTCTGTCCTGACGGCTGTTGCCTTGTCAGACCGCGACGATTTGGACTTAGCCCGCATCCTTCTTGATTTGTGAAGAATCCAACGGGGTCTGCGCTATTTATAGAAAACCCGTGATGCTACAGTGCCCATGTCAAATCGCGGCTAGTCGTCACGCCGCGCGGCCTAAGCCCCTGGAAGTGCATATCAGCTTAGTGATCAAGCCGCCTTTTAGTCCGCCAGTCCGAGCGGCTACTTCCCTGCACTTAGAAAATTCAATGTCGAATCATGTGGTTATCAAGTACTCAAGCCGCCGATCTGTTCGCCAGACCGCGCGGCTACTTTCCTAAACTTCAACTTTCTCAGAACAAAGCAGCAAACATGTGGATTATTCAAGCCGCATAAGCCGCATTCAGTTCGCAGCATAATAGAATACAACAGTTTACAGCAATTAAATTGTCCAGCATCCAGAGAAAAAATATATATTACAACACAATATATGCGAATGTCCGCGCGGCTTAGTTCTCTCAAGTCGCTCAGGGTCGTTTGTCCTCTTCCGGCCTGTCTCGTCCCATGTGCGCGACTTGTTCACCGGTCTGTACAATCGCAACATACACCTGGCTAACCAGATTATGAAGCGCATGCAGAGACCGATGAATTCGCGCAGCGTCGCGCTCAAATCTCGCAAACGGTATCATGTGGACCGCATGGGCCCCCAGACCGCTTGGAGCAGCGACCTGGTTAGGCGCCGCGGCCCCCGGCGGATGCGCAGTCTCGCCAGAGGCCGGGCGGCTAGTTTCCGGCAACTCTGCAAGAGTTGGCGGTGCAGGCCGCTGTTCCCCGCCGGTCTCCGCCGGCCGGTCTTGTTTTTCGCCGCCTTCAGCATCCGGGATCTGCTCTTTGTCTCCTTCCATCCGCGCGGCCATCAGCAAGTACTTCTCCGCCCTTTCCTGCTCCAAGGTGACCTGCATCTCGGCAATCTTCGCCTCAGCGGTTTCCATTGCGGTCTGGAGACTCGCGGTCTCTTCCTTCATGGCGGCCTGGAGCCTGACAGTCTCTTGTTCCATTGCCGTCTTCAACCTCGCGGTTTCCTGTTCAAGCGCAGTTTGCCACCTGGCGGTCTCTTGTTCCAGGGTGGTTTGCAACTCTTGGATCCTTGCTTCCGCAGCCTCCTGGGCAACCCGCTTCTCTTCGTCCTTAATCCGCAGAGTTTCGGTGGCCGCAGTCAAAGCCGCCTGCAGCGAGCCGACCTCCTTCTGGAAGTCGGCCATCTCCTTCTGACGAACACTTGGCGGAGGCAGCGTAGATATAAACGCAGTCAAGTCGCCCGGTTTCATCGCGGTCTCCGGTGCACCTGTAGAAGACAAACCGCAGTCAGGTTCAGCCGGATTGTTGCGACCTTCTTGTAAGGAAATCGGTAGGATAAGACCGCCGGTTTGATGTTTATCTCCTCCAGAGGCCGCGGTATGAATTTTAATCACTGGCCGCCTGAGCCGCTCAGGATCTATCCTCTTCAGCTTATCTTTCCATAGCCGCTCGGTTTCCTTTCGGCTTTTCAGTTGAGCCGTGGTCAGGAAAAAGCTGGCCGGCGGATTTAATATTATATTCGCCCCCTTCTTCCTTGACCGCGACTTGTAGAATTTAACAATTCGCCTAACGTCCCGGTGTTTACCTTGCAGTAATGGATGTACGGTCTCCACCGGCTTCTCGGCGATCAGTTTCTTCATCTCCTCCATCTTCTCGCGGAGCTTCAGTTTCTCGGCTCCTTCAGAAGCCGCGGAAGCCGGTTCGCCAGGCTTCTCCCCAATAACCTGGATGTCCGGGCGGTCAACCTCCTCAGAGGCCGCTGGTGTCGACAACAGCGCATCTTGCCGCTGGAGGGTCTCCATGCCCTTCAGGAGCTCGCTAAGCGAATCGCTAGGCGCAGGTGTACCCTCCAGTTCGCTCGGCTTGCACTCCGGTGTGAGCGGGTTCTCGGGCACCTCCTTCTCGTGCGGCCTGTGCTGAAGACTGTCCGCGCCGGTCTTCTCAGAGATATTCCGGTTTCTGGCGTGCAGCTTCCTCATTTTCTTCTTCATCCTTTCTTCAAGGTTTTCGCTCCTTTCCTTCCGCCGTTTCAGGGAGCCGGACACCTTTTCAGTCCGCTCGCGCTGTTCAGCAACAGTCCGCCCGGGTTCCTGCTCCTTCTCCGGCTCGTTGTCGTCCACGACGATTAAGTCGACCTTGCTCGGCAGTTCGGTCGGTTTCCCAGAATCAACGCTCTTCTCCTCCGTCCCAGCGATCTTTAGTAGTGGTTCTCCTGATGGGGAGAAAGTCACGTCAAAGGATTTGGCATCTCCGGTTTGCAGTGGAGCAGCTTTCGAAACCGCTTTGGGGTCGGCTGCGGCCTGCGATGGCCCGCCGACCATCTCTGTCGGCCTCTTTTCAGGTCCAGAAGCCGCTGTTGTCTCCGGCTTCTCGTTCTTCTTGGCGGTCTGCCGGGCAGAATCATTCGAATCCTCGCTCCGGCTCTGCTTCGTTTCTGTCGGTTTCTTGTTGCGGGCTAGCATCGACGACATCACGTCCATCGCTAAAGAAATCGCGTCGGCTTGCAAAATCCTAACCGCAAGTGGCGAGTAGCGACCCGTGCTTGGCAGGAATCCTGAAGAATGTCAAGGGTCAGGGGATTTTATAGACAACGATGAAGCAGTCGCGGTCTCCGGCTTAGTTCAACATTTTCGAAGTTTTCTGCAAACTTAAAAATGTGCGGGGATTATGATAAGCCCGGAATCCGCGACCTGTCCGCACAGTATTCCAGACCGGGCGGTCTGCGTATTCAAGCCGCCAAGCCCCCAAGCCGGGCGGTCTCCATGTCAGGCCGCTGCCAGTGCCGACCCTGCTCAGCGGCGACAAGGCCCAAGGACCCAGCCGTCAGCTCGCCAGGAGGAATCCGCTAGGCCGCGCGGCTTCCCTCCTTTCTTGTTTCTTTCTCTTTTGCTTCCCCTCACCTCTGCCCGGTTCTCCTGTACCCCGGGCAGCCGGTAATTTTAGCCCTGCCCGTTTGGGCAGGCCCCCGAGCCTATAAATAGGGGGAGGGTGCACTCCCCAAGACACCATGACTGGGATCCAGGAGCTCGCCTGTTAAGAGCTGCGGTCTCAAGTCTAGTGTATTGCGGCTTGTAGTCCGGCCGGCTTCTTCTTTTACTTGTTGTAACTGTCTCATTTTGAAGTAAAGGAAAGCCCGCCGCAAGAGTGGCATTCAAGCCGCGGCGGGCGAACTCTGCTGTTGCCGCTGCCAGCGGCCCCTCCTCTTTTCTGCCCTTTAGCCGCGACCGCTAGTAACCGATTAGTCGACAGTCTCCTCCTTTCCTTCCCTATTCCCCGGTGTTCGAACCGTTAGCTGGTGGTGACCGACTCCCTGTCCGTTTTCGTGCATCAACATTCGTAAAAACTACTTTTGCTACTACTATAAATCTAGTGTGTTGCATATCATGAGTTGTCCTTCGGGGACGTTTATACTCATGTCGGATGTTAAATTATTATAACCAATGTATTTTCCACAGCTCATAACTATATGTTTCTAAGTGGACTAGTTGAGCTACTAAGCCGAGGGATACGGCTAACCATTTAACTTAAACTAAATTTTCATTAAATAACTTATAAATCTTTCGTAAAGGTGTTCGGTTGGAGATTAGCCTGAGCGTCTGCATTTATCCCCTGTTGACATGCCATCATGATCCGCATTTTCCAACACTTTGATATCCCCCTTTAATTCGGATAAAATCCGGGTTGTGACACATGTTTGTATCTGATGCATGCTATAAGTTCTATGTATACATGGAACTCTTTATTACTTTGATTACACAGGTTGTCAAATTGACAATGACAGGAGGACAAAAGACAGAATGCTGACAAGGCTAAAATTTTTCTAAGTCCAAATACGTTGTGTAACGCCCCAATTTCCGTAAGAGGGACGATCAACATTTTTGTCCAGGATTGGGTCTTGGAAAGGGGTGACACGGCCAAGGACACGAGCGTGTCCAAGGCCGTGTCTCGGTCGGGTTAGGCAAAGAGCTCGGGAGGTCGTTGATTTGAAGTCGACGAAGTGTGGTCGAGTCTGCGCTTGACGATCCGTGTCGAATCTGCATTCGACGATTTTGGTTCGACGATCTCGCCAGAGATCATTGATCTCGTCAGCGATCGTCGATCTCTCCAGCGATTGTCGATCTCGCCAGCGATTGTCGATCCGGCCAGCGGTCGACGATCTTGGGTCGACGATCAGGCCAGCGATTGTCGATCTGGCTCGCGCTCGACGTTCTGGCCAGCGCTTGATGATCTGAGCTTGACGATTTGCGCGGTCGATGATTTTGGTTCGACGATCAGTCCAGTGATCGTGGTTCTGGACAGCGCTTGACGATCTGGCCAGCGATCGACTTTCTGCGTTCGACGATCTGGCTTATGCTCGACGATTTTGCGCTCGTCGATTTGTGCATTCGACGATCTTGGTTCGACGATTGTCGAGCGGCGATATTGGCGGATTGGTTTGACGCAGAGTGTTCGACATTCTGTTTTTCTAGGTTAGACACGTATCGCAGACGTGCATTCCTTTGTGTAGGACCCGAAGGCTGGGGGTTTTTCTATTTGGGATATACCCGAGAGTAGGGTTTCAAAATCCGGATTGTTTCAATCGCTGTTTCTCCGTCTAAGATCTAGAGAGAAGGGAGAGCGCGGAAGACGGTGAAGGAGATCCGGCCTTTAGAGAGGCTTCGGTGCTCCAAATCGCGAGCCGAGTTCGGATCCGTGGAGGCAAGATCGTTGCGAAGGTTTTCACCCGGCTAAGTTTCCATGGCTAGGAAGAGGAGTCAGAAGAGAACGACACTTCTCCTCTTGGTTTTAGGATGAGTGTCTTGCATCGCTTATTTCCATGGTTTTTGGGCACCAATCTCTCATATGAGAGGGGTTTTGGTCGCCAAAGTTCAAGAGAAACCACCGGGTCGATTGAGTCCGTCCCTGACATGATTTTTCATTAGAGATCCGCTACGTTAGTGGATTAGGCATGGTGGGTGAAGCCGTGGTCACGGCCGTTAGTCCTACCCGGTGATGTTGCATACGAGCTTTAGGGTTTTGGTAGAAACCCGTTGCGGCAAGAGGCCGTTTATGATGTTTGTGATGCTTTCCCCATTTTCTCGTGTGAGTACGTGTAGCCGGAACCGGACAAGGTTAGCTCCGTATTGACGGTAGATGGTTTCCTTGGTGGACAAGGTTAGCTCCCCATTGGCGGTAGATGGTTTCCTTGGTGCGCGAGAATGCTGCATTATGAATGAGGCATTATGGTGGAAATGGCTTGGTTTGTGATATGCCAAGGCGTGGCTGTGTCTCTGTGGTCGGCTGGCTATCCCGTAACGTGCAAGTCATGTGTGGAAAGTGTCCCGGCGAGACTAGTCCCCTTTTTGTGAGACTGACGAGAATGCCGAGCATGGGGCAAGCCCGGGCAATGAGGCCATGAGCGGGTGGGGTCCAGCAAGGGTTCTTAGAATCGGTCAATGTGTTGGACGGAATCCTGACATGAGAAGTCAAAGTTTGCCGGCAAGCCCGGGTCTACGACCGTGAGCGGGTGGGGCCTTGGCAAGAGTTCAGTGTGGCGGCTTTTATGCCGTTGGGGGATTGTGGTTCCCCTTTGTTTGCGGCTTTATGCCAATGGGGAAATGATGAGTAACCAAATGATGTGATGTTGTGCTAGATGCATACGCTATAGGGTTCCTTGGGTGAAGCCCGGGTGTTGTATTCATATTGCATAGTAGGCCCTTTTATTATATGCTCAACAGTAGAGAACATGTATGATGTTTGAGACATCCAAGCCTGTTTCCTTAGTAGAGAACATGTATGTCCAGTTTGTCTAATTATAAAGCCGCAAACACTTGTAATTTTTTAGTCCCACATTGCTTATTTGTAATCTCTCTCATGTCCTCTATTCTATAAAAGGGAGGCTATAACTTTATAATAGATAACTTTTTGGATAATAAAAATTTTGTTACTCCAAATCTCCGGTCTACTTTTTTCTGTTCGCACATGGTATCAGAGGACTCGATTTTTTCCTCCTGATTTTTTGAGACCTCTCTGTCCGCCCGACCTGTCCGCGAGGCTTGCTCCTCTTCTCGCAACCTGTTCTCGCGATCTGTTTCTTATCGCGCCCTCTCTGCGCAGCTTGTTCATCTTCCCGCGTCCAGTTCTTGCGATCTGTTTCTTCTCTTATCGTGCCCTGTTCGCGTGGTTTCTTCTTCCCCAGTGTGGGCGTCCTCTCTACCCCTCCTTTCAAACTACTCCGGCTCTTTAGTCGTCGCGACCTGTTCCTAAGTCGCCGCGACCTGTTCTCTTTTGTGAGGACTCCTTTTCTAGCCACTCCCGCTCTCTAGTCGCCGCGACCTATTCCTAAGTCGCTGGGACCCGTTCTCCTCTGTGTGGCCTCATTTTCTAGCCGCTCCTGCTTGTTAGTCACCGCGACCTCCTCTGCAGCCACATGTCATGTTCTTCTTGATGCTCTCCTCTATGTCCAACTCCGATATCTCTACCGCCACTACTCCCATTGCCGCTCATCCTCCTACACCTCCCACTCCTTCTGGTAACCTTGGCACTGCATCCAAACTCATCGGTCCCAACTACCCTTACTGGAGTGTCTCCTTCACCTTCCTTCTCCGTTCTCAACGCAAACATCATCATCTCACAAATGACCCTCCTCCGCATGATTCCCCTCTCTTTGACGATTGGGATGCCAGCGATGCTCTTGTCCCCACATGTCTGGCTAACAGCCACTCTGACGTATGCCTACCTGTCATCCGTCATGATGAAACGGTCAAGGTCGCTTGGCTCCATCTTACCGCTCTAAACTCCAAGGGGGCTCAGACGTCTTGCATCTATACTCTATTTGCGGACCTCTTTGCCCGTCCCTCCATGTCTCCAGCTGATGCTTACCAACAAGTTCAGGCTCTCGGGGCCAAAATTCTCTAAAATCTCCCCTTCTCTGCTAACCTCGCTGAGCAACACAAACACTTCCAGGAGCTTCTGGTTGTGTGTTATCTTTTATGACTTCCTGATTTGTATGACATGATATGTCAGCAAATCCTTGGCGAGGCGGAGTCTCCCATCCTAGATGCCACTGCTGACCGAATAGTCGCTGTAACATCTCTGCTCCAACGTCCGCTGTTATCCTCCCCTCCTCAACCAGACAACTCCGCTCACCATACTTAGTGAAGTGTCGCTGGTGGCCGCCACCTCCCATCAAGCGACTGTGGTTCTTCCCGCTTTCTCTGCTCTCACTGTGGCATCACCGACCATACGGTTGATCGCTCCTAGAATAATCATCCTCATCTTCGAATCCATCCGACTCCGTGGTCATGTCTTCAGGTAGTTCCCACGCCGCTACTCAAGGTAAATGGCTGATCGACTCTCGTGCTACCAACCGGCAATTCGCAATGTTTTTCTCTCCTCGAACAACATGACCGTTTTACCCCGATCATTGTTGCGTACGGCTCTCCCTCACCGGTCAATGGAACGGGTGTGGTTCAAGTCACTATGTCTCTTCGCCTGGCGGACACCCTCTACTTGCCCAAGTTCCCTTGCAACTTGTTATTTGTTACTTCACTTTGCAAATAACTACAATGCTCTGTCACATTCAGTTTTACTACTTGTTCTTTTCAGGATCCGAGCACCAAGCGGATGATTGCTACTGGGACTGAGATCGGCATCCTCTACTTCCTCGATAATGTTTCCGCACTCTCCGCCTTCTCCACATCTTCTACTAATATTCTCTAGTGGAAACTTCGCCTTGGTCATGCTCCTCCACGTCTTCTTCGTCAGTTTCTACCATATCTTTCTCCGTAGAGTCAACCTCTCAACTGTGACTCATATCAGCTTGGCAAGCATCACTACTCCTCCTTCACACCGAAGCAAGGTCGTGGCTCTTCCTGGCCGTTTGAACTTGTTCACTCTGATATCTGGGGTCCTGCTACTACCCTCACCATAGGTCGGGGTAGTTCATATTTTGTAACATTTTTTGATGATTTCTCTAGATGTATGTGGGTGTATCTTTTAAAGGATCGCGCTGAACTATTTTTTGTATGGACATCATTTTATAATATGATTAAGAATCTGTTTGATATGTCTATTAAAATATTACGTTCTGACAATGCTAAGGAATATCTTAGCACTGCTTTCTCTTCTTTTTGTATGCAACATGGTATTATTCATCAAACCACCTGTGTCTATACCTCCCAACAAAATGGAATGGCGGAACGCAAGAACCTTCACCTCCTCGATGTCGCTCGCACTCTGATGACACAGTTGCATGTTCCTCACTCCTATTGGGGCTATGCTGTCCTCATCTCCTGTTACCTCATTAATCGCATTCCATCCATGGTTCTCCACAGACAAACCCCATTCTATATTCTTTATCCAGGCAAGGATTCGTTTCCTCTCCCTCTGCGAATCTTTAGGTGCACGATATTTGTGCAAACTCCTTCCGCTACTCATGACTAACTCAACTCACGTGCCACCAAATGTGTCTTTTTGGGTTACTCAAATACTCAAAAAGGCTACTGTTGCTTCGATCCCGTCATTCGTAAACAATACGTATCTGCGGATGTATCCTTCTTCGAGAATGTGTCCTATTTCTCTTCTAACCACTCTCTCTCTACAATTCTTTCGCCTTCTCCAACTTCCTGAGTCTTATGACATGATATGTCAGCAAATCCTTGGCGAGACGGAGTCTCCAACCCTAGATGCAACTACTGCCTGCATAGCTGCGGTAACATCTCTGTCCCAACGTCCGCTGTTATCCTCCCCTCCTCAACCGGACAACTCCGCTCACCGTACTCAGCGAAGTGGCTCTGGTGGCCGCCACCTCCCATCAAGCGACCATGATGTTTCCCGATTTCTCTACTCTCACCGTGGCCGCACCGGCCACACGGTTGATTGCTGCTCGAAGAAGCATCCTCATCTTCGACCATTTGGGGACGCTTCCACTTCTTATTCGAAGCCGACCGCCTCCGTGGTCACGTCTTCAGGTAGTGCCAATGTCTCTACTCAAGGTAAATGGTTGAACACTTTTCTGTACGTGGACCTTGGTTCCCCCCTTTGGGCACTGATGTGGTTTGCTGCCGCTGGGTCTTTGCTGTAAAGTTCCGTCTTGATGGCAGCGTGGATCGATACAAGGCCAACTTGGTTGCCAAAGGCTTCACTCAGACCTATGGTGTTGATTACTTTGACACCTTCTCTCTCGTTGCTCGTCTTAGCATGATTCAGATCCTTCTTTCTGTCGCTGTCAACAGGGATTGGCCCATTTCATAGCTAGATGTTAAGAATGCTTTTTTCTCTACTGTGATCTTCAGGAAGATGTTTACATGGAGCAACCTCCTGGGTATGTTGCTCAGGGGGAGACACGAGTATGCCGGCTAAAGAAGCTTATTCATGGCCTAAAGAAAAGCCCTCATGCTTGGTTTGACAAGTTCAGCGGTATTGTTGCAGCTATTGGTTTTGCAAGAAGTTCAGCTGATCACTCCTTGTTTGTTCGGAAAACTGCCTCGGGTCTGGTAGTTCTTGCAGTATATATGGATGACATTCTTCTTATTGGCGATGACCAAGATGGGGTAACTTTGACAAAGAAACACCTTCGTTAACACTTGGTCACAGAGGATATGGGCTCTTCGAAATACTTTTTGGGGATTGAAATCTCTAGAAAGCCCAACTCCATGGCCCTTTGCCAACAGAAGTATGTTATTGATCTTCTAAAGGAGGTAGGGTTGATTGGTGCTAAACCTGCCCGATGTCCCATGGCTGCTGGAGAAGACAAAACTTGGACAGATGACTCGCCCCTTCTATCCGATCTTATGAGGTACCGCCATCTGGTTAGCTAACTCATTTATCTCACTGTAACCAGACCCGACATCTCTTATGTTGTGGGCAAGGTGAGCTAGTTCATGCAAGTTCCTAGGGAGTGTCATTTATAATCTGTCATGAGGATATTGGAGAATATTAAAGCAGCGCCAAGGAAAGGACTCCTTTTTCAGAAGAATGGTCACTTAAGGGTTGAAGCGTACTCAGATTTGAGCTATGCTGATGACAAAGGTTTCTGCAAGTCAACATCAGGTTTCTGCACGTTTGTTGTAGGAAATCTTGTGAGTTGGAAGAGCAAGAAACAGTCTGTGGTCTCCAGGTCTAGTGCAGAAGCAGATTATCGCAGTATGGCATCGACCACATGTGAGTTGAAATGGTTACGAGCTCTCATGCTTGACTTAGGAGAGATCTACAACTATCATCTTCCTACGTTCTGTGACAAAAAGGCCGTGATATACATTTCCAAAAATCCTGTCTTCCATAAGAGGTCAAAACATATAGAAGTTGACTGTCACTTTATTCGGGAAGAGATCTTGAAGAAACATATTTGTACTCCATTCGTCACTTCCGACAATGAGTTGGCAGACGTCTTCACCAAGCTAGTGTCCGCTTCCTTCTTCCACATTTGCGACAAGCTGGGCATGATTGGTATCTATGCTCCAACTTGAGGGGTAGTGTTGCACTATGGAGGCCGAGCGGTCTGTTGTTGTTCGGAGGCCGGGTGGTCTGGCGGTTTATCCTATGCAGCTTATGTGTCGGGCTATTTCTGTTTGGTATCCCAGCGGCCTGACTATTTGTCTCATGTGACTTGGAGACCGGGCGGTTTAGCGGTCTCCTGCGGCGGCTTGTTCTCTATGGCACTTGTTCTCTCCTACTGTTGGTTGTCGGGCGGTTAATTGGCTTGTCTAACTGCACGACTTGTCCGATTTGTCTAATTTTAAAGTCGCATACACTTGTAATTTTTTTAGTCCCACATTACTTATTTGTAATCTCTCTCATCTCCTTCATTCTATAAAAGGGAGGTTATACCTTTATAATAGATAACTTTTTGGATTATAAAAATTTTGTTACTCCAAATTTCCAGTCTGCTTTTTTCTGTTCGCACAGTGTTGAGTGGTGTTAACACATTCATTGCCTATTAAACAAAAAAATTGTCTTGGGATAAAAGCATTGAGTGAAGTCTGTTCACTCACTGCATCTTTAATAAAATAGGTAAAGGCAGAAAGCGTTGAGTAAACTCAACTCACTCAACGCCTTCATACAAAGATAATCAACTAAGTACAGATGTGTTGAGTGATGAGCGATCACTCAATGCCTATTCATTTAGACTGCACGAGTCAAAATTTATCGAGTGAAGACTGATCACTCAACACCTGAAGATGCAGAAATCTACCCAAGTGTTTTGGCACTAAGTGATAAGGCTTCACTTAACTCCTATGCAAAATTGTGAATTTGGCTAAGTCCATAGGTGCTGTATCTTGATGACGTCAACATTAATTCAAAATGTTGCTGGAACTGAACTGTAGATGACAAATGGAGCCTCTTGCCTATTGTACTGCATTTAATGCAATAGACTTGTTGTAGCTATCCAGTCATGGTGGTCCCACACCTCAACGAGTGGTTAGACGACAGAATAGAAAAGCAAGATGTAAAGGAAGAAAGAATCAACTTTTGGACCTAGACTTTTTGCAGAAGAATAGAACTTCATCTTCTTCCTCTCGGCCTAGTTGTAGAGTTGAAGAACTTTCTCCTTTTGTTCAAACAAAAAGCTCAAGAAAGTTAGATGTTCATATTATCATCTTCAACAATAAGTTTAGAGAGTTCTCTCTGAGGTAGAAGAAGATACATAGCTGTCCATTGCTACAGTGACTTCACTGCTCAAGCAGAACAATTCTTGAAGAACCATTCCTAGAGCTGTGAAGAAGAAAGGACGGAATTAGTTTAGTTCAGGAAAAAGGAAGACTCAGAGATTATTTCTCTACTGTTATTCATCAACACCAATAAACCTTTCATTTGTAAGATCATTATTGATTCGAGTATAATCCTGATCTATAAAGTCTGAGAATATGATCCTTGTGTGGATCTTATGGAGAGTTAAGTGTGTGAGCTATACGGCCTTTGTGCCTGAGTTGTAGGATTCCAGTTGGGATTCTGAGTGGTAGGATCCCTATGTGGATCTGAGGTAGGGCTATGTGCCAGAGCTATTACAGGTTCATCCTGTGAGGTAGGATCCAATGTTGGATCTGAGTGTAGTGCTTTCCTCCAAGCCTGAGTGTAGGACTTTGCCTAGAGTCTGAGGTAGGTAGTCTAGTGCAAATTACTGAGTTGTAGGAGATTACATCTCTTAGTGTAGGGCCTTAGGCCTGAGTGTAAGACATGGAGGTGTCTGAGAAATCCTGAGGGATTCAGGTTGTATGCTCCTAGAGCCGTGTTTGGAGGAGTCGGCCTTGCCTAACAAGCTGTTAGAAAGGTGTGAGGGACAGTGGTGTACCCATATTATGTGGAACCACTATAAATCTTTTGTGTGCTGATTGTGTGTTCTTGAAAGCAAACCTAAAGTAATCACAACTCACCAAGGTCAAAAGAAAACACTAAAAGGAAGAAATCTTATTCACCCCCTCTAGGTGTTTAGCTACTCTTGAATCTAAAGACTTTCACATTGTATTTTTATATTAACCTGGTATTCACATCTCCTTTTTAGAGATTAGCAGGTGTTCACAAGTTCACTTAAGTTACTCTCATTATATTTTAAATTTACCTGCTTTTGACCTCTCTATTGTAGAGATTAGCATGTATTCACGACTTTAGTTTAGGTACTCGCATTATATTTTAGATTTACTTTTTTTGACTTCTCTTTTATAAAGATTAGCAGGTATTCACGAGTTAACTTCAGGTACTCGTGTTATTTTTTAAATTTACCTTCTTTTGACTTCTCCTTTGTATATATTAGCAGGTGTTCGTGAGTTCACTTCTTCTATTCGCGTTAAATTTTAAATATCACAGCTTTTAACTTCTCTTTTGGAGAGATTAGCAGGTGTTCGTGAGTTCACTTCATGTACTCGCGTTATATTTTAAATTTACCTGCTTTTAACTTATCTTTTGGAGTGATTACCAGGTGTTTGCGAGTTTACTTCAAGTACTCACATTATTTTTTTAATTTCCTTTCTTTTGACTTCTCCTTTGTATTGACTAGCAGGTGTTTGGGAGTTCACTTCAGGTACTCGTGTTATATTTTAAATTTACCTTCTTTTGACTTCTCTTTTGTGCAGATTAGTTGGTTTTTATGTTCACTCCAGGTACTCGTATTATATTTAAAATTTACCTGCTTTTGTCATCTACTTTTAGAGATTAGACTGTGTTCGCGAGTTCACTTCTAGTAGTCATATTATATTTTAAATTTACCTGCATTTGACCTCTCTTTGTTAGAGATTAGCATGTATTCACGAGTTCACATCAGGTACTAACATTATATTTTAAATTTACCCACTTTTGACTTCTCTTTTGTATAGATTATTAGGTGTTCGCGAGTTCACTTCAGGTACTCGCATTATATTTTAAATTTACATGCTATTGACTTCTCTTTTGTAGAGATTAGTTGCTGTTTTCATCTTCACTTAAGGTACTCATGTTATATTTTAAATTTACCTACTATTGACTTCTACTTTGCAGAGAATAGCAATTGTTTGCGAGTTCACTTCAAGTAAACACACTATATTTCAAATTCACCTGATTTTGACTTCTCCTTTCCCAAAATTAGCAGGTGTTCGCGAGTTAACTTTTGGTACTCGCGTTATATTTTAAATTTACCTTCTTTTGACTTCTCTTTTGTTGAGATTAGCAGGTGTCCCAGAGTTCACTTCAAGTACTCGCATTATATTTTAAAATTACCTGCTTTTGAATTCTCTTTTGAAGAGATTAGAAGGTTATCATGAGTTCACTTCTGTAACTGTAGTTATTTTTTAAATTTACCTACTGTTAAATTCTCTTTAGCAGAGAATAGCAGGTGTTTTTAAATTCACTTCAGGTACTCGTGTTATATTTGAAATTTGCCTGCTTTTGACTTCCCCTATATAGAGATTAGCAGGTGTTCGCGAGTTTACTTCAGATAATCACGTTATATTTTAAATTTACCTTATTTTGACTTCTCTTTTGGAGAGATTAGAAGGTTTTTGCGAGTTCACTTCTAGTACTCGTGTTATATTTTAAATTTACATAATTTTGACTTCTCTTTAGCAAAGATTAGAAGGTGTTCCCAAATTCACTTTTGTTATTCGAGTTATATTTTAAATTTGCCTATTTTTGACTTCTCCTTTACAGAGATTAGCAGCTGTTCGTGAGATCACTTCAACCACTTTCGTTATGTTTTAAATTTACCTGCTTTTGACCTCTCTTTAATAGAGAGTTTCAGGTATTCACGATTTAGTTTTGGTACTCTCATTATATTTTAGATTTACCTTCTTTTGACTTATCTTTTACATGAATTAGTATGTATTCACGAGTTATCTTCAGGTACTTGTGTTATATTTTAAATTAACCTGCTTTTGACTTCTCCTTTACATAGATTAGCAGGTGTTCACGAGTTCACTTCATCTGCTGGAGTTAAATTTTAAATTCACCTGCTTTTGACTTCTCGTTTGGAGAGATTAGCAGGTGTTCGCGAGTTCACTACAGGTACTCGCATTATATTTTAAATTTACCTGCTTTGACTTCTATTTTGGAGAGATTACCATGTGTTCGCGAGTTACCTTCAAGTACTCGTGTTATATTTTGAATTTCCTTGCTTTTGACTTCTCCTTTGCATAGACTTGCAGGTGTTCAGGAGTTCACTTCAGGTACTCACATTACATTTCAAATTTTCCTGCTTTTGACTTCTCTGTTGTAGAGATTTGTTGGTGTTCGCATGTTCACCCAAGGTACTCACCTTATATTTAAAATTTACCTACTTTTGACATCTCCTTTTTATAGATTAGACGGTGTTCGCGAGGTCACTTTTGGTACTCACATTATATTTTAAATTTACCTGCATTTGACTTCCCTTTGATAGAGATTAGCAGGTATTAATGAGTTTACTTCAGGTACTCGCATTATACTTTAAATTTACCCTTTTTTACTTTTCTATTGTAGAGATTAGCTGGTGTTTGCGATTTCACTTTAGTTACTCGTATTATATTTTAAATTTACCTGCTTTTGACTTCTCTTTTGAAGAGATTAGCAGGTGTTCATGAGTTAACATCAGGTACTCGCGCAATATTTTCAATTTCAATCCTTTTTTACTTCTCTTTTGTAGAGATTAGTTGGTGTTCACATGTTCACTTAAGGTAGTAACATTATATTTTAAATTTACCTGCTTTTGACTTCTCTTTTGTAGAGAATAACAGTTGTTTGCGAGTTCACTTCATTTACACGTATTATATTTCAAATTTACATGTTTTTGACTTCTCCTTCCAGAGATTAGTAGGTGTTCAGGAGTTAACTTCTGGTGCTCGCATTATATTTTAAATATACCTTCTTTTGACTTCACTTTTGTTGAGATTAGCAGTTGTTCAAGTGTTCACTTCAGGTACTCGCGTTATATTTTAAATTTACCTATTTTTGACTTCTCTTTTGGTTAGATTATAAGGTTTTCACGATTTCACTTCTGATACTCGCGTTATATTTTAAATTTACCTGCTTTTGAAATCTCTTTAGAAGAGATTAGCAGGTGTTCTCGAGTTCACTTCAGGTACTCGTGTTATATTTTAAATTTGCCTGCTTTTGACTTCTCCTTTACAGAGATAAACAGGTGTTCACGAGTTCACTTCAGGTACTCACATTATATTTTAAATTTAACTGCTTTTAACTCTATTTTGTAGAAAATAGCATGTGCTATCAATTTAAATTCAGATACTTGAATTATATTTTAAATTTACCAATTTTTGAGTTCTCTTTATTAGAGATTAGTAGGTGTTCATAAATTAACTTCACCTACTCATGTTATATTTTAAATTTACCTACTTTTGACTTCTCTTTTACAGAGATTAGTAGGTGTTCGTGAGTTCACTTCCAGTACTCAAATTATATTTTAAATTTTCCTACTTTTGACTACTCTTTTGCAGAGATTAGTAGGTGTTTGCGAGTTCACTTTAGGTACTTTTATTATATTTTAAATTTACGTGCTTTTGACTTCTCCTTTGCAGAGATTAGAAGGTGTTCGTGAGTTTACATCTTGTGCTCGTGTTATATTTTAAATGTACCTGCTTTTGACTTTTGCTTTCCCAAGATTAGCAGGTGTTTGCGAGTTATCTTCTCGTACTCGCGTTATATTTTAAATTTACTTGTTTTGACTTCTCTTTTGTAGAGATTAGCATGTGTTTGCTAGTTCACTTCAGCTACTCGCATTATATTATAAATTTACCTACTTTTGACATCTCCTTTTTGAGATTAGCAAGGGTCCGCAAGTTAACTTCAGGTACTCGTGTTATATTTTAAATTTATATTCTTTTGAACCCTTTTATGTAGAAATTAGCAGGTATTTGCGAGTTCACTCTATGTACTCGCATTATATTTTAAATTTACCAACTTTTGACTTCTTTTTTATAGAGATTAGCAGGTGTTGGGAGTTAACATCAAGTACTCATGTTATATTTTAAATTTACCTTCTTTTGACTTCTCTTTTGCAGATATTAGCAGG
Organism: Platanthera guangdongensis; assembly: GCA_039583875.1. Lineage (NCBI taxonomy): Eukaryota > Viridiplantae > Streptophyta > Magnoliopsida > Asparagales > Orchidaceae > Platanthera > Platanthera guangdongensis. The sequence goes on along the minus strand of CM077151.1, from coordinate 127,415,894 downwards.
TGTTCGCAAGTTTACTTCAGGTACTTGCGTTTTGTTTTAAATTTACCTACTTTTGACCTATATTTTGTAGTGATTAGTAGGTGTTCGGGAGTTCACTTTAGTACTCGCCTTATATTTTAAATTTATCTATTTTGACCACTCTTTTGGAGAGATTAGCAGGTATTCGTGAGTTCACTTCAGGTAGTCGCATAATATTTTAATTTTACTTGCTCTTGACTTCTCTTTTATAGATATTCTCAGGTATTCACGTGCTAAATTCAGGTACTCGTGTTATATTTTCAATTTACTAACTTTTGACTTCACCTTTGCAGATATCAGCAGGTGCTCGCGAGTTCACTTCATGTACTCGCGTTATATTTTAAATTTACCTGATTTTAACTTCTCTTTTCCATAGATTTGCAGGTGTTTGCGAATTCATTTCAGGTACTCGCATTATATTTTAAATTTCCTTCTTTTGACTTATCTTTGATAAAGATTATCAGGTATTCGCGAGTTAACTTTGTAACACCCCCTATCCGTCGCATAGCATATAACAGTAGGTCCGGCCGGGGCCCGACGCCATATACCACAGACAGACCGGGTGGTTACGTATGGAAACCATCCAACCAATCTCAACGTCCTACACAGAGCATTCTAGCGGAAGCAGTTTATAAAAGTTGTAAACAAGAACCCAGCAACACGCATGAATGTCCACTAATACGATAATAGGAATGTATACAAAATACCCAAAATCGGCCTTAAGGCCTTACAAAATGTTTCACTTGTCTGTTACATGATTTACCAACCTCGGCACGCAGGCCGGCCATACATGAATAAAATAGAAAACATTTCCATTCGGGCCTTCGAGGGCCAGCTTCGCAAAAAGGGCTTTAGCCCGCTATTGATCGCTTGGTTCAGCTGCACCTGCAAGCAACAAACCACCGCACGGTGGCAAAACAAGGCAACGGTCAGCAATGCTGACCAAATTATAACGATCCCGCCCCCAACTCGGTGCGGCGATGCTCCTTCCCTGCATTTCATTAGCACAAGCGAGCAATGCATATAACCATAGCCATTTCATCACAGACGTTGGCTCGTACGGCCACACGTCCCGTGCACTCAGGGCACATTCTCGGTGAACCGGTCCATGTCGCGTCAATTTAAGCCACCAACATTCTGGACTCACCACCGCCAACAGACGGCTAATCCTATGAGCAATTTGTCTTCCTGGCATTGGTCACGTCAATTTAAGCCATCGACCGCCGAAGACCCTATTCTATGCCAACGGTAAGTGCCACGTGCCTTTAGGTCTCTTTAACCGAACGACATAGAACGGGTACGGTTCCATCTAACCCGTGCTCACGTCGCAACGACAATTTAAGCCATATGCGCGGGTCAAACTTCCACCGAGTCCCGTGTCCATCACAAATCACATAACCCAGTTATGTTCAAGTTGGCTCTCAGGCCACCAAGTTGGCAAGATCTCGTATCCGCCCAGTTTTCCGGGTGCACCTTTGGGTTAGTCCCCAAGGCTCCCTGCTGCAATCTACCGCGTAGAAAACCCGAAAACACCCAATAGCACGGAGTCTTCTCCGGCCTTATGCAATGCAACATCACCGATCCGGACTAACATGTCCGGGTAGGCTTCAACCAAAATGCCTATGTCCGTTCTCGCATACGGACTCTAAACAACGGGGACTTTACATATCTACCCGAAGGAACGCCTCCAACTCTCCGCAAACTCGCGAGAGGGGGCTTCCTATGCTAAGAAAAGGAGCGATTCAAGCTCAAGATGAGGATCGTTACCCTTGCGTTCCTCTTTGGCGCCATCGAAAAGTAATCGGATAGAAATCACCGCACTTGCGTTGCCTCCGTGGATCCGGAGTCGGCTTGCGATTCGGAGCTCCGAAGCTCCTCCAATGGCGGATCTAGCTCCTCTTCCTCTTGCCTTAGCTCTTCTTTCTCCAAGGGTTTGGAGAGATGAAAAGGGTGAAAAGTGAAGGATTTTCTAAGTCAAACCCGAGTATATCCTCTCAGGAACCAACCCCAGCCGTCGGATCTCAACCTAAGAAAACGAGCGGCTTTGATTCGGGGCTGAAATGCCCAATCTGGACCGAACACGGCCTGGCACACGCCCGTGTCCAGGGCCTTGTGCCGCATTCGCCGTCAAAATCGAATTTTCTGAACCCGCACACGGGTATCGAACACGCCCGTGTTCGAGCTGACACGCCCGTGTTCCAGCTGACACGGCCGTGTAGCCGGCCGTGTACCCCATTATTTTCTCCCGCTTTCAACCCGAGCACTGCACGGGTTCTAGGACACGCCCGTGTCCTTGCCCGTGTCATATTGACACGCCTGGGCCCCCAGGCCGTGTACACGTGACATTTCGTCGACGGAAGATCGACGACTCGATGACACGGCCTTGGACACGCCCGTGTCCGAGGCCGTGTGCCTTGACTCGACGATCGTCGAGTGAATCTCGACGATTTCACCTTGACGATCGTCGACACGGGTCGACACGCCCTGCGACACGCCCGTGTCGCAGGCCGTGTACCCATTCTCGACGAATCGTCGAGAATAACTCGACGATTTCACGGCTAAGTGTCGACACGGGTCGACACGCCCGTGTCGCAGGCCGTGTGCCCATTCTCGACGAATCGTCGAGAATAACTCGACGACTTCGCGGCTAAGTGTCGACACACGCTTGACACGCCCTGGGACACGCTCGTGTCCCAGGCCGTGTGCCTTCAGCCAGAAACCAAAACTGGCCCAAAACGTCCCCCTTTGCTCCTTTGAGTTTCGGGGCGTTACAACTCTCCCCCTCTTAAAAGAATTTCGCCCACGAAATTACATAAAGGAAAGATATACAAAAAACCAACATTTGTACCTGAGCGGAACAACTCCGGATACTCGTCAAGCATAGTCTGCTCTCGCTCCCAAGAGAGCTCCTCACGACCGCAATTGTCCCACCGGACTTTGACCATCCTGATCTCTTTATTGCGTAGCCGCTTGACCTCCGAGTCCTCAATCCGCACGGGCTTGACCTTTGTCGTTAGCCCACTATCCACCGGCACTTGATCGACCGCGATCACTTGCGTAGGCTCTTGCACCGCCTTCCGAAGCACCGAAATGTGGAACACATCGTGTAAACCACTTAGCTCCACCGAAAGCTTCAACCTATAGGCCGCTTCTCCAACTCGCTCCAGAACCTCAAACGGTCCAAGGTACCTCGGGCTTAGCTTTTTCAACCGTCGCACCCGCGAGACACCCTTGAACGGCTTGATCTTTAGGTACACATAATCACCCACAGCGAACTCCACGTTCCTGTGCTTGGCATTATAGTACTTTGCTTGCCGGTCCTGAGCGATGAGCAACCTCTCCCGAATGGTTCTCACCAAAGAAGTAGCATCATCCACTTCCGATCGCTTATACAACTTCGACTCGCCCGTTTCTAACCAAGACAACGGCGTACGACATCTTCTACCATATAGGGCCTCGAAAGGCGCCATCTGAATACTTGCTTGGTAGCTGTTGTTGTATGCGAACTCCACCAAATAAAGGTGGTCCTCCCATTGCTTTCCAAAGTCCAAGACACACATGCGAAGCATGTCTTCCATGGTTCTATTGACCCTCTCGGTCTGCCCATCCGTTTGCGGATGGAAGGCTGTGCTAAACTTCAGCTTTGTCCCCAACATTTGCTGCACCAGCCTCCAATCATTGGACGTGAACCGCCCATCTCGGTCACTCACGATGCTGCGGGGCACACCATGAAGCCGTACTATGTTATCCACATATAGCTTTGCCAGCTTCTCCACCGGATCATCCTTCCTATGCGGAATAAAATGCGACACCTTCGTTAATCGATCGACCACCACCCAAATGGCGTCGTTCCCCTTTTGCGACCTTGGCAAACCATGCACAAAGTCCATAGCGATGTCGTCAAATTTCCACTCCGGAATAGGCAAGGACTTAAGAAATCCTCCTGGCTTTTGGCACTCCGCCTTTACCAAGGCGCAGGTTTGGCACTTCGCTACGTATAGCGCCACATCCTTTTTCAAACCCGGCCACCAAAATAGCTTCTTGACGTCGCGGTACATCTTCGTGCTCCCCGGGTGAATCGAGTACTTGGTATGGTGTGCCTCGTACAACAACTCCACCCGCAAATTGCCCACACTTGGGACGCACAAACGACCGTCTTTCCAAAGCAATCCGTCCTCCACAACGAATTGGGAATTTGACCCATCCAGAGCCTCTATCATGAACTGCTTCATATGAGCATCCATATCCAAAGCCTGCCGAATCCGATCAGCCAGGTCATATTGGACTTCAGTCCAATTCAGCACTGCTTCAGCACTAGATTGTCTATCCACACAAACAATCTCCAACGCCTCCAGCTCCTGCACCAGCCGCTCATCATGCACTGATAGCCAATTCGCTTGAGCTGGGGCTCGGCGACTCAACGCGTCCGCAACCGCATTCCCTTTGCCAGGCACGTAGTGGATCTTGAATGTATAGTCCCCCAGGAACTCCATCCATCTACGCTGCCGCATATTCAGATCTTTCTGATCAATCAGGTACTTTAGACTCTTGTGATCGGTGTAGATATCAATCTTCACACCGTACAAATAGTGTCTCCACAGCTTCAAGGCAAAAATCACGGCCGCCAACTCCAAGTCGTGGACCGGATAATTCCTCTCGTGCACTTTTAGCTGTCTCGAGCCATAAGCTATCACGCTGCCGTGCTGCAATAGCACGCAACCCAAACCGCTGCCCGAAGCATCGCTATATATCTCATAGCCTTCGGTTCCAACCGGCGAACTCAGCACAGGCGCCATGGTCAACCGACACTTCAGTTCCTCAAAAGCTCGCGCGCACTCCGGCGTCCAAACGAACTTATGATCCTTCCTCGTCAAAGTAGTGAGAGGTAACGCTAACCGCGAGAAGTTCTCTACGAAGCGCCTATAATAGCCGGCAAGCCCCAAAAAGCTCCGGACTTCTGCTACCGTAGCAAGCTCAGGCCACTCCCGTATCGCAACAATCTTCGCCGGATCCACAGCAATACCCTCTCCACTCACTATATGCCCGAGGAACGCCACTGAGGATAGCCAAAACTCGCACTTCGAGAACTTGGCATACAACTGGTTTCTCCTTAGCGTCTCCAACACCAAATGAAGATGCTTTAAGTGATCTTCCTCACTTTGCGAGTACACCAAAATATCGTCGATGAAGACGATCACGAAATGGTCCAAGTACTCCCTGAACGTCCTGTTCATCAAATCCATGAATACTGACGGCGCATTAGTCAGCCCAAACGGCATGACCGTAAACTCATAATGCCCGTATCTCGTACTAAACGCTGTCTTCGGGATATCACTCTCCCTTATCCGCAGCTGATAGTACCCAGACTTGAGATCTAACTTCGAGTACACCGTCGATCCGACTAACTGATCAAAGAGATCATCAATCCTAGGGATCGGGTACTTATTCTTCTCAGTCAGCTTGTTTAGCTCCCGATAATCAATACATAATCTCAAGCTTCCGTCCTTCTTCTTAACAAAGAGGACCGGCGCGCTCCAAGGCGAAGAACTCGGGCGCACATAACCTTGCTCCAACAACTCTTGCAATTGAACTTTCAGCTCCGCCATTTCCTTAGGCGCTAGCCGATACGGAGATCGTGACACAGGCTTTGCACCTGGCACTAGCTCGATCGTGAAATCTATCTCCCGTTGAGGCGGGGCTCCAGGAAGATCCGCGGGGAACACATCAGGGTATTCCGATACCACTGAAATACAATCCAAAGCGGGCTTCGGCTTTGCAACCTCCACAAGTGTAAAGAACAGTTCTGCTCCGGCACGAACCGCCTTCACCACCTGAAGAGCAGACATCAACGTCTTGCTCGACCCCTTTAAGCCCGTAAAAGTCGTCTCACGACTTGCTCCCAGCTTGACTTCCTTGCTACCGCAATCTATATGGGCCTGCTGCTCCGAGAGCCAGTCCATGCCAAATATGACGTCGAACTCCACTAACGGAAGTAAAGACGCCCGCAGGTCGAACTCCTGCTCCCCAATACGAATCTTAACATCGCAGATCCTAACCGCTCGCATCGAACACCCATTGGGCAACAACACATCCAACTTATCCTTCGCCATCGAAGAAGGGACTCCGATGCGTGATATAAATCCTTCGGACAAGAAGGAGTGTGAAGCTCCCGTATCGAAGAGTGCTCGTGCCGGATTTTCACAAATCAAAACAAATCCTAAACAAGCAGTGGTAAGGTAACATATACATAACAAGTATTTAAAGAAATTAACTTGCTATAAATTAAACCGTACCTGTCACCACATCGGCTTGTTTAATGGCCTCCTGTTGGCCAAGATTGTAGACCCTTGGTTGGGCCGGAGCATAGTGGGATGCGGTCGACTCCACCGCCTTACCCTTCTCTTCATAAGTAGCTCCTGGCCTCCTCTCGGACTTAGGACGTCCGCTCCAACAATCACGGGCGAAATGCCCCGTCTTTCCACACGTAAAGCACGCACCCGGGGTCCGACCCGTAGTCGCCCCAGAAGCGCCAGAAGGAGCTGGACCCGAAGTCCTATGCTTCTTGAAAGTCCTCTGATAGCCTGACTTTGAAGCAGTCGGCACTCTGAACTCAGATTTCTTTTCACTCAAGATTTTCTTCGCTTGCACACTCTTCATGTCCTTCTCCAAGGACCGGGCAGTATTGACCAAGGTTAAGAAACCTTGCGTCATCGGCCCCGACAGTAACAATCTCAGCTCATCCCTCAAGCCTTCATAAAAACGATTAGTCTTGCGCTCCTCATCCATGATGGTGGAGCTAGCATAACGACTCAACCGCGTAAACTCGTGGAGATATTCATCCACGCTTCTCTCACCCTGCACCAACTTCAGGAATTCATTCTCCATTGAAATCCTCTGAGTCGAAGGGAGGTATCTTGCCAAGAACAATTCCGAGAACTCTTCCATCGGAATGTCTATCAGTTGTCTACCTCTCAGGTGATGCAGCTCCAAACCTTCCCACCAAATCCTCGCTTCACCGTCCAGCAGGAACGTAGCGATGGTGGTCATCTGCCACTCCTCCGTCTCCGTCGCTGTCATGACTCTCTTCACCCTAGAGAGCCAGTCTTCAGCCTGAGATGGGGTTCCCAACCCCGAGAATAACGGAGGGTTAAAGCTCATTACATGCTTCAACTGCCTCTCAGTTGCCCTCCTTGGCACTATTGGTTCCGCAACCACTTGTTCCACCCTCCTCGGCTCCGCCTCTTGCAGAGGTACTTGCTCCATCACAGGAGCGGGCTGCTGCGCTTGCCTCCCAGGCTGCGCATTGATCACGGCCAATACCGCTTCAGCCACCAATCTTATATTTTCAGCCGACAAAGGTGTTGCGGGAGCAACTTCCGGTGCACTACTGGCCTCAGAACATCGGTGTTCTGACGGCCCAACACCACTTCTGGTCACCTATAGTGGTACAAAACACCGTTAAGCGACCAAATAAATTGCAAACAGCAATTATAAGAACACGCAGGTTCCTCAAACACGAGTATTTTCATTCCTAAGTGGACATTCATGGGTTCTTTTTACTGTTATAACGATGACGCACACAATGTGCTCACCACCCCTGAAAAAGAATTCGCCCACGAATTCCATTCAAGCCCGACCAAAACCAATAGTCTGATACCAAATTGTAACACCCCCTATCCGTCGCATAGCATATAGCAGTAGGTCCGGCCGGGGCCCGACGCCATATACCACAGACAGACCGGGTGGTTACGTATGGAAACCATCCAACCAATCTCAACGTCCTACACAGAGCATTCTAGCGGAAGCAGTTTATAAAAGTTGTAAACAAGAACCCAGCAACACGCATGAATGTCCACTAATACGATAATAGGAATGTATACAAAATACCCAAAATCGGCCTTAAGGCCTTACAAAATGTTTCACTTGTCTGTTACATGATTTACCAACCTCGGCACGCAGGCCGGCCATACATGAATAAAATAGAAAACATTTCCATTCGGGCCTTCGAGGGCCAGCTTCGCAAAAAGGGCTTTAGCCCGCTATTGACCGCTTGGTCCAGCTGCACCTGCAAGCAACAAACCACCGCACGGTGGCAAAACAAGGCAACGGTCAGCAATGCTGACCAAATTATAACGATCCCGCCCCCAACTCGGGGCGGCGATGCTCCTTCCCTGCATTTCATTAGCACAAGCGAGCAATGCATATAACCATAGCCATTTCATCACAGACGTTGGCTCGTACGGCCACACGTCCCGTGCACTCAGGGCACATTCTCGGTGAACCGGTCCATGTCGCGTCAATTTAAGCCACCAACATTCCGGACTCACCACCGCCAACAGACGGCCAATCCTATGAGCAATTTGTCTTCCTGGCATTGGTCACGTCAATTTAAGCCATCGACCACCGAAGACCCTATTCTATGCCAACGGTAAGTGCCACGTGCCTTTAGGTCTCTTTAACCGAACGACATAGAACGGGTACGGTTCCATCTAACCCGTGCTCACGTCGCAACGACAATTTAAGCCATATGCGCGGGTCAAACTTCCACCGAGTCCCGTGTCCATCACAAATCACATAACCCAGTTATGTTCAAGTTGGCTCTCAGGCCACCAAGTTGGCAAGATCTCGTATCCGCCCAGTTTTCCGGGTGCACCTTTGGGTTAGTCCCCAAGGCTCCCTGCTGCAATCTACCGCGTAGAAAACCCGAAAACACCCAATAGCACGGAGTCTTCTCCGGCCTTATGCAATGCAACATCACCGATCCGGACTAACATGTCCGGGTAGGCTTCAACCAAAATGCCTATGTCCGTTCTCGCATACGGACTCTAAACAACGGGGACTTTACATATCTACCCGAAGGAACGCCTCCAACTCTCCGCAAACTCGCGAGAGGGGGCTTCCTATGCTAAGAAAAGGAGCGATTCAAGCTCAAGATGAGGATCGTTACCCTTGCGTTCCTCTTTGGCGCCATCGAAAAGTAATCGGATAGAAATCACCGCACTTGCGTTGCCTCCGTGGATCCGGAGTCGGCTTGCGATTCGGAGCTCCGAAGCTCCTCCAATGGCGGATCTAGCTCCTCTTCCTCTTGCCTTAGCTCTTCTTTCTCCAAGGGTTTGGAGAGATGAAAAGGGTGAAAAGTGAAGGATTTTCTAAGTCAAACCCGAGTATATCCTCTCAGGAACCAACCCCAGCCGTCGGATCTCAACCTAAGAAAACGAGCGGCTTTGATTCGGGGCTGAAATGCCCAATCTGGACCGAACACGGCCTGGCACACGCCCGTGTCCAGGGCCGTGTGCCGCATTCGCCGTCAAAATCGAATCTTCTGAACCCGCACACGGGTATCGAACACGCCCGTGTTCGAGCTGACACGCCCGTGTTCCAGCTGACACGGCCGTGTAGCCGGCCGTGTACCCCATTATTTTCTCCCGCTTTCAACCCGAGCACTGCACGGGTTCTAGGACACGCCCGTGTCCTTGCCCGTGTCATATTGACACGCCTGGGCCCCCAGGCCGTGTACACGGGACATTTCGTCGAGGGAAGATCGACGACTCGATGACACGGCCTTGGACACGCCCGTGTCCGAGGCCGTGTGCCTTGACTCGACGATCGTCGAGTGAATCTCGACGATTTCACCTTGACGATCGTCGACACGGGTCGACACGCCCTGCGACACGCCCGTGTCGCAGGCCGTGTACCCATTTTCGACGAATCGTCGAGAATAACTCGACGATTTCACGGCTAAGTGTCGACACGGGTCGACACGCCCTGCGACACGCCCGTGTCGCAGGCCGTGTGCCCATTCTCGACGAATCGTCGAGAATAACTCGACGACTTCGCGGCTAAGTGTCGACACACGCTTGACACGCCCTGGGACACGCCCGTGTCCCAGGCCGTGTGCCTTCAGCCAGAAACCAAAACTGGCCCAAAACGTCCCCCTTTGCTCCTTTGAGTTTCGGGGCGTTACAAACTTAAGGTACCCTTGTTATATTTTAAATTTACTTGCTTTGGACTTCTCCTTTGCATATATTTGCAGGTGTTCGTGAGTTCACTTAAGGTACTCACATTATTTTTTATATTATCCTTCTTTTGATTTATCTTTCATAGAGATTAGAAGGTGCTGCAAGTTAACTTTAGGTACTTGTTTTATATTTTAAATTTACCTGGTTTTGACTTCTCCTTTGTAGATATTTGCAGGCGTTTGCGAGTTAACTTCATATACTCGTGTTATATTATTAATTTACTTGCTTTTGACTTCTCTTTGTGAGAGATTAGCAGGTTTTACGAGTTTACTTCAGGTACTCGCATTATATTTTAAATTTACCCTCTTTTGACATCTCTTTTTGATAGATTAGCAGGTGTTTGCGAGTTCACATCAGGTACTCGCGTTAAATTTTAAATTTACTTGCTTTTGAATTATCCTTTGTATAGATTAGCAGGTGTTCACGATTTCAATTCAGGTACTCATGGTATTTTTTAAATTTACCCGCTTTTGACTTCTCCTTTGCAGAGAATAGTAGTTGTTTGCAAGCTCACTTCAGGAGCTCGCATAATATTTCAAGTAAAGCTGGTTTTAACCTCTCCTTTTCCAGAGATTAACAAGTGTTTTCAAGTTAACTTTTGGTACTCACGTTATATATTAGATTTACGTGCTTTTGACTTCTTTTTTTAAAGATTAACGAGTGTTTTCAATTTCACTTCATGTGCTCGCGTTATATTTTAAATTTACCTGCTTTTGACTTAGAAAGGTTTTTGCGAGTTCCCTTCAGGTACTCGCATTATATTTTAAAATTACCCTTTTTCACTTCTCTTTTGCAGAGAATAGTAGTTGTTCGCGAATTCACTTCAGGTACTCGTGTTATATTTTAAATTTACTTGCTTTTGACTTCTCCATCGCAGAGATTAGCAGGTGTTCGCGAGTTCACTTTAGGTACTCACATTATATTTTAAATTTACTTGATTTTGAACTGTCTTTGGTTGAAATTTGAAGGTGTTCATGAGTTCAATACTGATACTTGTGTTATATTTTAGATTTACCTTCCTTTGACTTCTATTTAATAGAGATAAGCAAGTGTTCGCATGTTCACATCAGGTAGTTGGGTTATATTTTAAATTTACCTACTTATGACTTCTCCTTTGTGGAGATTAGCACGTGTTCGCTAGTTCACTTCATGTACTCGCATTAAATTTTATATTTACCTGCTTTTGATTTGTTCTTTCCAGAGATTACAGATGTTCGCGAGTTCACTTCAGGTACTCGTGTTATATTTTAATTTTACGTGCTTTTGACTTCTACTTTGTAGGGATTAGCAGCTGTTCTCGACTTCAATTCAGTCACGCTTGTTATATTTAAAATTTACCTATTTTTGACTTCTCCTTTGTAGAGAATAGCAGGTGTTCGCGAGTTCACTTCAGGGACTCGCGTTATATTTTAAATATACCTTCTCTTGACTTGTCCTTTTTAGAGATTAACATGTGTTTAGGAGATATGTTCTGGTACTCACGTTATATTTTAAATTTATCTGCTTTTGACTTCGCTTTTGTATAGTTTGCAGGTGTTTGCGAGTTCACTTCAAGTTCTCGCATTATATTTTAAATTTACTCGCTTTTAATATCTCCTTTTTAGAGATTAGCAGGTGTTCGTGAGTTCACTTCACTTACTCGCATTATATTTTAAATTTACCTGTATTTGACCTTTTTTGTAGATATTAGAATGTATTCGGGAGTTCACTTCAGTACTCATATTATATTTTAAATTTACCTGCTTTTGACTTCTTTGTAGAGATTAGAAGGTATTTGCAAGATCACTTATGGTACACTCATTATATTTCAAATTTACCTGCTTTTGACTTCTCCTTTCCAGAAATTAGCTAGTATTCGCGAGTTAACTTCTGGAACTCGCATTATATTTTAAAGATAACTATTTTTGACTTTTCTTTTATAGAGATTAGCCGGTGTTTGCAAGTTCAATTCAGGTACTCGTGTTATATTTTAAATTTACCTGTTTTGACTTCTCTTTTGGAGAGATTAGCAGGTATTCACAAGTTCACTTCAGGTACTCGCATTATATTTTAAATTTACCTACTTTGACTTCTATTTTGTAGAGATTAGCAGATGTTTAAGAACTAACTTTCGTTACTCGTCCTATATTTTAAATTTACCAGCATTTAACTTCTTCTTTACAGAGATTAGCATGTGTTCGCGAGTTCACTTAAGGTACTCATGTTATATTTTAAATATACATGGTTTTGACCTATATTTTGTAGAAATTAGAAGCTGTTCATGAGTTCACTTCAGGTACTCGCGTTATATTTTAAATTTACCTGCTTTTGACTTCTTTTTCTTATAAAGATTAGCATGTGTTCACGAGTTAACATCAGGTACAAGTGTTATATTTTAAATTTCGCAGGTTTTGACTTCTCCTTTGTAAAGATTAGTAGGTGTACGCGAGTTCACTTTAGGTTCTCGCATTATATTTTTAATTTACCTGCATTAGACTTCTCTTTTGGAGAGATTACCAGGTGTTCATGACTTCACTTTAGGTACTCTCGTTATATTTTAAATTTACCTATTTTGACTTTAGTTTTGGAGAGATTAGAAGGTATTCATGAGTTCACTTCAGGTATTCGCGTTATATTTTAAATTTACATTCTTTTGACTTCTCTTTTATAGAGATTCTGAGTTGTTCGTGAGTTAACTTCAAGTACTCGTGTTATATTTTAAATTTAACTACTTTTGATTTCTCCTTTGTAGAGATTAACAGGTGTTCACGAGTTCACTTTAGGTAGTCTTATTATATTTTAAATTTACCTACTTTGGACATTTCCTATGCAGATATTACCCGGTGTTCATGAGTTCACTTCAGGTACTTGCATTATATTTTAAATTTACTTACTTTTGATTTTTTTCATTCTAGAGATTAGTAGTTGTTCCCAAGTTATCTCATGGTACTCGTGTGGTATTTTAAATTTACATTTTTTTAACTTCTCTTTTGTAGAGATTAGCAGGTGTTCGTGAGTTCACTTCAGGTACTCGCATTATATTTTAAATTTACCTACTTTTCACTTCTCTTTTGGAGAGATTAGCAAGTATTCACGAGTTCACTTTAGGAACTCGCGTTATATTTTAAATTTACTTGCTTTTGACTTCTCCTTTGCATTGATTAGCAGGTGTTCACGAGTTCACTTCAGGTACCCGTGTTATGTTGTAAATTTACCTCCTTTTGACTTCTCTTTTATAGAGATTAGTAGGTGTTTGTGAGTTCACTTCAGGTACTTGCATTATTTTTTAAATTTACCTTCTTTTGACTTCCCTTCTGTAGATATTTGTTGGTGTTCGCATGTTCACTTTAGGTACTCGTGTTATATTTTAAATTTACCTACTTTTGACTTCTCCTTTGTAGAGATTAGCAGCTGTTTGTGAGTTCCCTTCAGGTACTTGCATTATATTTCAAATTTTCCTACGTTTGGCTTCTCCTTTCCAGAGATTAGCACGAGTTTGCCAGTTAACTTCTGGCTCACGCGTTATATTTTAAATTTACCTGCTTTTGACTTCTCTTTTGTAGAGATTAGTAGATGTTCGCGAGTTCTTTTGGGTACCCGCGTTATATTTTAATTTTTTCCAGATTTTGACTTCACTTTTGGTGGTATTAGAAGGTTTTTGTTATGTCACTTCATGTACTTACGTTTTATTTTAAATTTACCTGCTTTTGACTTCTCTTTTGCATGGATTAGCAGGTGTTCATGAGTTCACTTCAGGTACTTGCATTATATTTTAAATTTACCTACTTTTGACTTCTTTTTAAAGAGATTTGTAGGTGTTCGCGAGTTAACTTCAAGTACTCATGTTATATTTTAAATTTACCTGCTTTTGACTTCTCCTTTGAAGATATTTGCAGGTGTTCGCGAGTTAACTTCAGGTACTTGTGTTATATTTAAAATTTACCTACTTTTGACTTCTCTTTTTAGATATTAGCGAGTGTTCGTGAGTTAACTTTGGGTACTCATGTTATATTTTAAATTTACATGCTATTGACTTCTCCTTTACAGAGATTGGCTGGCATTTGCGAGTTAACTTCAGGTACTCGTGTTATATTTTAAATTTACCTACTTTTGACTTCTCCTTTTCAGAGATTGGAAGGTGTTTGCAGGTACACTTCAAGAACTACTGTTATATTTTAAATTTACTTACACTTGACATCTCCTTTCAAAGATTAGTAGGTCTTCGTCAGTTCACTTCAGGTACTCACGTTATATTTCAAATTTACCTTCTTTTTACTTCTCCTTTGTAGAGATTAGCATGTGTTCACAAGTTCACTTCAGGTACGTGCATTATATTTTAAATTTACCTCCTTTTGACTTCTCCTTTCCAGAGATTAGTAGGTGTTCGCGAGATATCTTTTGGTACTCGCATAATATTTAAAATTTACCTGCTTTTCACTTCTCTTTTGTATAGATAAAAAGCTATTCGCGAGTACACTTCAGGTACTCGTATTATATTTTAAATTTACCTGCTTTTGATATGTCATTTTTAAAGATTAGCAGGTATTCGCGAGTTAACTTCTAGTACTCACATTATATTTTAAATTTACATGCTTTTGACCTCTTTTTGGTAAAATTAGAATGTATTCACGAGTTCACTTCGGGTACTAGTATTATAATTTAAATTTACTTTCCTTTGACTTCTCTTTTATAGAGATTAGCAGGTGTTTGCGAGTTGACTTCACGTACTCGTTGTATATTTTAAATTTACCAGCTTTTGAATTCTCCATTGTAGAAATTTGCAGGTGTTCACGAGTTTACTTCATGTACTCTCATTATATTTTTAATTTACCTGCTTTTAACTGTACTTTTTAGAGATATTTGCAAATGTTCGCGAGTTCACTTCAGGTAATGGCATTATATTTTAAATTTACCTGCTTTTGACTTCACTTTTTCATAAAATAGCAGGTGTTCGCGAGTTCACTACAGGTACTCGCATTATATTTCAAATTTACTTGCTTTTGACTTCTCCTTTGCATATATTAGAAGGAGTTCACGATTTTACTTCAAGTAAGCGTGTTATATTTTAAATTTACCTACTTTTGACCTATATTTTGTCGAGATTAGCAGGTGTTGGCGAGTTCACTTTAGGTACTCGTGTTATAGTTTAAATTTAATTTCTTTTGACTTCTCTTTTTTATAGATTAGTTGGTATTCGCATGTTCACTTCAGGTACTCGTGTTATATTTTAAATTTACCTACTTTTTACTTCTCTTTTGTAGAGATTAGCACATGTTTGTGAGTTCACTTCAGGTACTCAAATTATATTTCAAATTTCGCTGCTTTTGACATCTCTTTTGTAGATATTAGTAGGTGTTCGCGAGTTAAATTCTGCTACTCACGTTATATTTTAAATTTACTTGCTTTTGACAATTCTTTTGTAGATAGTAATCGGTGTTCGCAAGTTTACTTCATGTACTAGCATTATATTTTAAATTTACCTGCTTTTGACTTCTATTTTGGAGAGATTAGCAGGTATTCACGAGTTCACTTCTACTACTTGCGTTATATTTTAAATTTACCTGCTTTTGAATTCTCTTTTGCAGAGATTAGAAGATCATGAATTCACTTCTTGTACTCGTGTTAATATTTTAAATTTACCCATTTTTAACTTCTTCTTTACAGAGATTAGCAGGTGTTTGTGAGTTCACTTCAGGTACTCATGTTATATTTTCAATTTACCTACATTTAACATCTCTTTTGTAGAAATTAGCAGGTGTTTGTGAGTTCAATTAATGTACTCTTGTTATATTTTCAATTTATCGGCTTTTTAATTCTCCTTTGCAGAGATTAGCATGTGTTCATGAGTTATCTTCAAGTACTCGCATTATATTTTAAATTTACCAGCTTTTGACTACTCCTTTCCAGAGATTAGCTGTAATGTGAGCTGTCTAACTCTCGTGCAGGAGGACTTCTGGACTTCGGATCCTAGCCAGTATCTAACTCACCGCGTGCATCAATGGATCTCCAAGTGTTATTAGCTCTACTGTGCTTCGCTTGGGATATATTACATCTTAGATGATTGGCGTTGAGCAAGTAATGGACCTTGGGTGAACCTGGCCTCACTGATCATCTCACGTTGTAATAATCGAACACTCCAAGGTAATCTAAAGCTGTTCCTGTAGGGGACCCATAACTTCGCTGATCATTCTTGATCAAACAATGCTATATACCACTTGGCGCACCTGTCCTCACCGATCAGCGTAGCTTGTGACCAATTGTATGAGAGAATTGCATCTGTCATTCCTTCTTAGGGTTGTGCATATCTATTTTTCCCTTTCGGGGGAGTCGCAGTTAGTCCGTCTTTAGTAGGACCACACGCTTGATGATCTTTCATGGGGAGCAAAGCTATAGACCTTTTGGCACACCTAGCATAACTAATCATCTTCGGGTGTAGATATCTTTTGAACTGCCTTTTACTTTAAGGTTTGTCAGTCAGCATATATCTACCTAACATCATGCTGCTTTTTCTAGCGGCTACATCTTTTCGGTAAATCAATAACTAACCAAAAGTTTTTTGCGGCTTCATACTTCATGTTTTATATAATCAGCTTATATGATTCGGTACGCTATTTTGCGGCTTGATCTATTTAATCTCTTGAAAACTTATCAGACCAGCTACAAAATGCCACTAATTTAAATCAACTACTACTATTCAATCTTATCAGACATTCCACTTGGTTACTTCAGGGTTATATCTATTCTCGGCCTGTAATTAAATGTCTAGGTGACTATCGTTTTAAATTAGGCGGTTAACAAAGCCTCTATTCTGCTCGTTGGATAAATCTGCATTAACAATTTTACCGCAATATTTGGTTTACTCATTGTCGGCTAACCGTGCAGCTAGGATCGAACCAAACAGGCTAATCTTCTGATCATGATTTCATGTTGTGGTTGTAATATTTGACCGCTCGAGATGATTCCGCTCGGGAAGCAATTCAGTTCTAATTGAATATCCGTAACTGATTCACAACGGATTAATTCAAATCTTATAGCATCATATGCTGTAATGTAATATTATATTTAAGGGTATTCAAACCGCAGTGGATACAGTCTTATTTTTTGATTTATTTTTCAAACTCCACCCGCAAGCCAGAAAGTGTGGTCAGCACTGCAATGAGTATAATTTATGACTTGATTATTATCGTCGTAGATTGAATCGATTTCATAACATATTTTGGCATACATCGCGGCTATAAATTAGTATTCGCCTTAAACATTCACACAACCATTACCAACACTATCCGACAATATTTATCATATTTACCCTACAGGCTTTTAACTCTTTCTGATTAAGTTTATCTAGCAGGTTATCAAGATATATTTTGTTAAAGAAGCATTCTCGCACGACAAGAAAGCAAGGTTAATCGCTCGGATATATATATATATATATATATTTATTGGCTATCATAAATCAAACATAGACTGAATTTGAAATATCATTTCTACTATCAAAAAAATAGTACATGTACTATACCCACACAGTTTACAAAATATTCTTACCGCTGGGTCCTAAAAAGAAGGAAACTTATATAATTTTCTGTTCCTTCTATTGAGGCTCGGAATTATCTGATGCTGATGAACTCGATGAGCTACTTAACTTAGTGTATGTTGTACTTAATGATTCTTCCTTGCCCGAGCTGCTGCTTTGGCTGGAACTTCTATCCGCAGCTATCTCAACAGGTAAATTTTCTTATTCGCTCATGACCACAACAACCTCTGCCAAGATTTCAACTATTACAGCCCATGTCGCCATATCTTGTGCGGCCTCCACCTCCAAAAATGTAGGGAACAAGTCATCAAAGGTAACATTCTCATGTTCGACTTTGAAGGCTTACCGCTCCCTGAGGATATCAAACATGTCCACCCCACCTTCTCGCAGATGCACAACAATTTCAATGAGGAAGGAAGGGTTTTCGAAATTGTAGGCTTTCTGCAAAAAAATTATACATGGTAAATATGCAGTTAACTTCAAAGTAACCGAACATACCGCCAGGTAAACTCTTACCGCACTAGCCTCCTTTAGCTTATTGTTTTCTTCCTTAAGCTTCTTGATCTCCTCCTCTAGCTGCTCATTCTCAGTATGCACTTCTCCAAGAGCCTCGGCCATTTAATGGTCGGTAACGTAGCTCCTCGTGTGAACTAGTGTGGCTAGAGATGGAAGCTTCTTTGTCGGGATTGACCGCAGGTTGGCTAGATTTTTCTTGCCGAATAGAGCCCAACCGACTCCCCGAGCATGCTTTATTATCTTCTTGCTCTTCCACAAGGGAAGAGTGTTGGATACCCGGACATTCTTGACGTGGCAGTGCCATTTTATTACCGCCTTCCGGTGGAGATCCTTAAGATTCTCGCTGATCCCCACGGGAGTGAAGGATTCATCTGAGTCGTAGCCCACAAAGACATCCTTCTCCTCGCGACGGCTAACCTCTATCTTCTACCGCATCTCACTCTGGGAATGGACTTGCCCTTCAGGCATCTTCGACTTATTCGCTGGAACGTTTAGAAGAGCTGCAAAGGAAAAATTGTTAGTCACCCGGTAGGTCGGTTAATTATTAACTATTCACATGAAATACTTACTTTCATATAATGGCCATTCTGACAACATTAGAAGCATGGTGATGTTGTGCTGGATGTCGTGCCAAAATTCGGCAAGGAATCCAAAGATTTTCTTCTAGACTACATCAACCACTAGCCCCTCGAATAGAATGGCTGCCCGAATTTATGGGCAGAAGGCAGAAGCCCCAGACTCCCCCCGAACATGAGGAATCTGGTAGACCAATTAAGAACATGCTCGACAAGTCCACCGCCTTCATACCCGTGTAGCCAAAGTAGACCACACATTTAAATACCCAGTTATCCTTCTTACTCCATGTAATCGAGTGGATTACAAAGCAATGGCGAAAAAGATTCATTGTAAACTTTACCCGCTCTGTCCGCAGATATATAGTGAAGCTCATCAATGAAGCCACATTATTCAGTGAGAGTTGACTGGGCATGATGCTAAAGAAGTGCAGGATCTCGACAAATTCGATTAATGGCGGGAAGGTGAAACCGTAATCAAAATGGTCAATTGGGATGGCTACTAAGTTCCTGCCAAAAGGTATTAATCCGCTCGTCTACCCGGGGAAGTCGCGCAACTACCTTAGGGTTAACCATGTGTTCTGCGACAAAGAGGTCAAGTTCAGTTTCTATTATCCCAGATTTCTTATGTTCAACATGAAGGAAGGCAGTAGAAGAAGCTCGTGTGGGAGACCTTAAATATAGTCGCCAAAATTGTTATCTTGGTATTCTTCTATAGAATGCGGAGTCAAGCTCTATTTATAAAACCCCCAAGCAAATATCTAGTCGTGTGACTAGCCAACAAAACCACGTGGTTAAGCATTTAGTACCTACATATCAATTTCCTCCAGACAGAAGAGTTTAACCTCAATAGTCGCAGTGACAAGATATCATTCCAAGCAGTTTAAGTATCACAAATTGTGCAGACAAGGTAAATCAAATCCCAAGAGATAAGAAGGTATTAAATATTATCAAAGTAATATCGACCACAAGGTCAGTCCACCCGAACTCTTTAATTATATTTCCCGATCTCTTTCCTCTTGTTGCTCTTCACCTCGTTCTATGGGGTCCCTACCGAGATGAGGCACTTGGTCTCTAACTTGCAGTAAAACTGACAGCGCGGCTGCCAAGTGGTGATTCAAGAAGATCTGAGCCCGGTGTGTCCGGGAAGCATCCCAAAATATGCGGCTAATCGGAACGGTTGGCTGATTAAAAGCTACCTGTTCACGAGTCCACACGGGTAGGGTGGCCTATCCGACCACTGGGGAAGAGGTCTCCCTCCTAGAGGAGCCATGATCTGAATGTCGTAGTTTCTCTGAACTCGCAAAATCAGGTTGTCGGCACTTCTCTCTTCCCATACTTGATGGTATCTTTTCTTGTAGTGCGTAA
This sequence comes from Platanthera guangdongensis, assembly GCA_039583875.1. Lineage (NCBI taxonomy): Eukaryota > Viridiplantae > Streptophyta > Magnoliopsida > Asparagales > Orchidaceae > Platanthera > Platanthera guangdongensis. Next base: position 127,395,891 of record CM077151.1, on the reverse strand, counting down.
CATCCACCTTTGCCTTTTGAAGCTGCCTCGCCTGAGTTACCACATGATCCCGAATAATCCTTTCTCGCTCGCAGCAAGGCTCTAGTTTTTTGGATAACATCCTCTCCCTCCTACGACTCATCTCCAGCACTGCGGATATCGCTCTTATCCGCTTCTTAAAAGCCACCTTAGAAGCTTTCCGCGATTCCTCTTCGACCACGAACTTCATCTTTAGTTGCTCAAAATCCACGAATACCTAGGAGAAGATGCTCTGGCCTTTGTCATCCCAAAGTTATCTCGCGGACTCATCCAGGATTATTAGAGTGTTTAATTCTCCAAAATCTGCAACACAAAGCGAACACTCTGTCAGAATCAAGTTTGTCGAGCAAAAAAGGCAACAAAGTTGTAGTGCTATGAGATAAGCCATTCGAGCTGAGTTTCTCATCTTCTCTAGTCGCCGCAACAACTAGGCGTCTAGGAAGCACAGGTCCCCTCAACCTCTCAGGATCAATCCTCGTTAGGTATTGGTCCCTTAGAAGCCGCTTAGTCCGCCTGTTCTTCTAAAGTTCCTCCCACGATAAGAGTATATCGCCGTTCTTGGTGATTACACAGATATATCTCTTTATTCGCGGTAGTTCTTTGTAAGGTGGAGGAATTCTTATGACCTTTAGGTCATGTTTGAGCATACCTGTTCGCAGAAGCATTGTAGCCATCTGGCAGTAAGCTTCAGTTTATTCTTCGGAAATGGCCGAGTGATCACTGGATTCTTTTCCAGTGTTGAGTTGTTTCTTCTCGGCAAGTAGCCTTTCTCACAACATCATCTTCTTATCTCCCACAGAAGGTGTTGGGGATTCTCCTCCATGTTTCATCGACAAGACCTCCAGGTCGGAGTGGTTCCCAGGGTCTTATTGGCGATTAACTATTTCTTCGATCACTTGCAAGAAACCGCGGTTAGAGGGAAGAATGGAGTTAACCGCAAACCCATCCTCTGCTTCATGGAAGCATTCAAGCTCAGACAGCATGGTTACATCCTCAGATCGCGTAGTTATCTCAGTTTGGGTAATCACCACCTTGATAATTGATGATCTTTTGTTCTCTCTCTTCTTTTGTCGGAGAGTCTCCTCAACCCTTTCCTCCACTATCGAAGTCGGCCTAAACTTCCGTTTCTTCAATGGGATCGCAACCATCACTACATCCATTTTCTCCGCCAGCTTGTCGACAGTACTCTTGGTTGCCTTCTTCGCCTTATCGATGGTGTCGACAACTTCTTCGGCATCACGATCGAATATTCCAGCAGAATCCGCCTTGCCGTCAGCTTAGCTTGACATGGTTGTTGTGATGCCAAACATCCGGGGTGGTTTTCAGCTGAGTTTTGTAGCTGGTACGGTTTCCAAAAGCTCTCTACCCGCCAAGTTCTTAGGCAGCTCTTCAGCAGGCTTATCTGCAGCCTTCTCCACAGGTTTCTTAGGAACTCGATCGAATAGCTTCTTATTAGTAATGCTCACAGATTTTCCATCCTCGGAGGACTTCGACTCCATTTTTCCTAGTAGCTCGTCACTTAACTGGAGCAATTTAAACGAAACTACTGTGGCCATTTTCATCTTGGGCGACTTATCACCCACTATGTGGTTAGTCGACTCCTCACATGGAGACTTGGTTGTAGCAAGGCCCTTGCTTCAAATCCTAGCCATGACACTTTTCCTCGCAGACATTTTAGATAGCAAAATATTAACCGTATTAGGGGAGAAGCGACCCGTCTTGAAAGATGTTTTCTGAAAACAACTTATGCATTAGAGATATTTATAGCTTCTGGTGCACTTACGCATTCTTGGTCAGGTGGATAATGTTTACATTTTCAAAATTGCTCAGAATTTAAAAAATTATGGGGATCATGTTAACCTGGATTGACCGCTCTGCAGGATTTCCTCGAGTCCTGGCATCAAGATCTTCTATACCCTCCTATTCGCCTTCTCGCAGCATTCTCAAAGAGTCTCCTTGACACAGTAGCCGCCTATGAGGTGCCAGCTAGTTGCAGGTCTAACCACCTAGCTGCGCGGTTAGATGGTCTATCAACTCTTATTTCTTCCTATATCTGGTCACTGCTGCATGTTTCTCCTGTCCCCATGCAGTCGATATTTTTAGCCCTGCACACTTGGGAAGGCCACCAAGCCTATACATAGGCGTGAATAGTACTGCCTCATGGAGCAAGTTCGAATCCTAAATCTAGCCGCCCGTTGCAGCAGACTCGAACTCCTCCTTTAGTTGATACCTTTTTGCTCTGGTTCTCCATTTTAACCACTATAACTGATTCTTTTCTAAATAAAGGAAAAGCATGTCGCAGTAGTGGCATTTTGCCACGGCAGGCGAACTCGGGTGTTGCTTTTGGATGTAGTGTCCAACCTTAGAGGGGGGAGGGGGTGAATAAGGTTCTAATGATCTTTATTAAAAATTTGATATATTTTGAACCCAGAGAACTAGTACAGGAAGCTACCGCGGGGCGCTATGTAGCTTGTGTACGGCGGTATGTCCCTGGACTCGTATTCCTGGGCAGATTTTCCTTTGGAGATCTATGAACTTTTTAGGACAGCACAATCGAACAACCACAACAAAAAACACAGTTAAAGAGATGTAAAATGAATTCCATTACCAAAAACTAAAATCAACATTTGTTATTAAAGATTACAAAGGTTGATCTCTGTGACGCCGGAGATTGAATGCGATTAATAAAAACAACTTTTGCGTTTCTATGCTGTCCTGCTCCACGGACTGGTTGGATCTCTCCCATTCCCTCCAAGAAACGTCTTCGAGCCGACTCTTCACCTCCACACAAGGATGGGTCTTAGAGCCCCGCAAGATCACCCGATCTAGACGTCCATTCCGCGGGACGATTTCTCACGGAAACCTACACCAAATTCCTATGACCCTCCCCAGTCGATTTCCTTCACCAAATCAATAAAAAGAAGAGGAAAAAGAACATAAGAAAATATAAAGATTTAAGTTCAACTCTCCCTCAAAATTAATCCTTCGTTGATCGACCCATGATCGGTGCTATAGATCTTCATGGGCTTGCAACCAATCAACTCTTCGTAGGCTTTATAGTTCTAGGCTCAACGGAGTTTGTCATGCACAAATAAGAGGGAGGAAGTATTCTCTTCCATCGACAGATATGGTGGAACAGACCACAAGAGCAGCGTCCGAACCTTAGGAGTTGCAGATATGTATCTTTTCTTCTTATGTCCAGAACACACAAAATCCGGCGACTTTATATATGTCTTCATGAAAATAGGCTACAGTCGGCGGTAAGACTAGCGCCTGATGGTATCTTCCCACGCTTGATGTGCCAACTATCCTCCAAATTTGGAAAAAATATTCAAAACAAATATTTTCCTTTTTCCAATACTAGCGCGGCACGGTATGTAGATATCCCCTGACGGTAGTCCTGTCACAACACCCTCGATGCCTTGAGCGTTGTGTGAGTTAGCGCGGTGGGTACCAAGCTATCGCCTGGCGGTAGTGCTTTGTCGACGCTCTCGATGCCACTGTCTCAATGCTCTCAATGCGCTCAATGCCTCTTGCTAGTGCGGCGCGGTAGAATGTTAGGGCCTACGTGGTCGGTTCCCAAGGGCTTGCCAAATTAATTCATTGAGGTAAAGCGAGTGGTAGTACTAGTATAGCGTGCTAGGTTCCCCAGTGCTTTGTCCACTTAATTCAGGCTACCGCCCGACATTGGTTGTTATCGCTCGGCAGTAGGTTCTAGAGGAGGGCTCCTTGCATTTCTCCGACCTATAAACCTGCACACTCTACCAAACAATGGATGTAATCAAATATAACATGGGAGTAGATATTATAAAACTAAGGATATGTGAACTGTCTGCTCCAACAATCTCCCCCTTTTAATAATATCAAGTCCTGTTTAAGAGATAAAATAATGTAGTGCATGATACAGCGAATATAGATAAGAGATAGGCTTAAAAGTTTTAAAAGTTCAGGTTTCAGGTTCTATATAGCCCCCATACACTAACTCCCGCTATATATATGTTTGACAAGCTCCCCCTATCTACGTGCACACAGTTGAACTATGCTCCCCCTACATGTGATCTACACTTACCCATGACTCATGAACCATCCATTCTCCCCCTTTGATATTATCGAAAGGGGATAGGCCAAAACAAATACACACATACACATGCATGGAAGAAGAGACTATTACGCATAGACGTCACATGGATGAGTGTAAAATGTAGAAATCATTTTCTTTAAAATAACCGTTCAGAGTGACAAAAGAATGGCAACACCAGTAAACTAAGCACATATCGATGTAAAGGAAAATGCTACAAGAATAATAGAGTTAAGGCAGAGGAACATTATACAAGTCATGAATAGAAATTATGTGTAAGAACGTACATGTTATAGATATATAGTGTCGTGTCAGTCCAATTCTTATGCATGGAAGAGTTAGATATAACAATGACGGGTGAGAGTGTATCATTAGAAGACAAACATCATGTAGAATTCACATTCAATACATGTTTATCTCAGTAATTAAACATGCTATTGTGAAAGGAATAGAGTGAAAAATCATGTCACGCAGCTATTCATGTTATACAAAGGATTAAACTACGGGCATTAAGCTTAAGGTTCTTGTCCGTGCATAAGATTGAAATGATTTTTTAACAAAGTTGCTCATCCTCACAATGCTCATAAAGACTTATCAGGAGCAATGAGTAGTGCTTGGGGGGTATCCCTCACGCATGGCGTGATAGCATTCATTTTACTTTAGAAACTATGGGCTATCAAATTTTAAATTAATGGTTCAAGGTCCCCAAATCATTTAAAATCTACCCATTGATGAGTCCAAGTTATATGCATATTTTTGGACTCATCTGGGCTAGTTTTCTCGTTGATACACTACACTTTATAGCCATAATTGTTCATATTTATTATTATGTCCATTCCATGTTAAGTGCACTTTTGGCCCGTTTTCAGTGTGATTCCATAGTTATTATACTTTTGCCCTACTTGGCATTTTTCTGTATCTGGATAATGTAGAATGCCGATTTCGATGGATCTTCTATTTTTGTTGCAGGTACAAAGGTCGTGTGTGTGTGTTCCCGGATTGTTTGGGAATGTTTTTTGTATAAGGGCCACTAATCGTGCATTTTTACACACGCACGATCAGTGGACTCCTTAGCGCAAGACCGCTGGTCGTGCGGGGTCAGTTCATCGAACCCCAAACGGTACAGGAATATTGCGCACGATCATTGGATTTATAGCATACGGCCACTAGTTGTGAGCCACTGATCGTGCGCACTATTCTCCATTTTTCCAAGTTCGTTCTGGGGCAATCGCACGATCATTGGACATAGTGTGCACGACCTCTGGTCGTGCGCCACTTCTCGTGTGTGTTTATTCCATTTTTCTGGAGTTCTGCAATTGCTAATCGCACGATCATTGGACATAGTGCGCACCACCTCTTTTCGTGCTCCACTGATCGTGCGCTCTAATTTTCTGCTGCCGTATTTAAACCCGTGCTCCGTGAATTAGGTCAATGCTTTTCATTTCCGCCCCGCTGCTGCGTGCGATGCATTGTTTTTAACCCCCACAGGTCCTCCACTCATCTTCACCATCCAGGAAGCTTTTTATGGCAATAGGAAGCCATCTTCAACTCTTCGGAGATTTTCCGGCCATCAGCAGTGTGCAACAGAGATCTTTCGGTACTACTCATTTGGTCAAAATGGCGAAAAGATTGAAGGAAAGGGAAGAAGATGGAGGAAGACAAGTGGATTGACAACCCATTTACCTCCGGATGCAACCAACGATATGAGCCAAGAAGTGGACTAAGGCTCTATTTGGCATGGCTGTAGAGACTGGAGAAGCAGTGGTGGAATAATCGGCTGTTTTATAGAGTGGTGGAAGAATCTGTGAATTTGTTTGGAAGAACAGCGTTTGCAGTGGTGGAATAATTATAACTTGATTATAATAATTATTAACTTATAATAACTATTTAATTATAAACTTAATTATATAAAATTAATTTAATATATACCTTATTATTATATATTTAATTTAATATATAACTTATTATAAATAATTATTTATTATATATTCTTTAATATGTAACTTTTTATATATAATTTAATAATATTATAATAATATTAATTTAATAAAAAAAAGTACAGCAGTGCTGCTTTGGCTGCAGCGCTGCTGCTATTTTCCAGTCGCGGAAAAATTCCGCAACTGGAAAATAGCGGGCCACCGCTATTAATAGCGGTGGCGGATGTCACTGGACCTGGTCATTTTTTTTGTTTGGAGGAGCTTTTTGAAAATCTGCGACTCACTGGACCTAAAACGCCGCGCCAAACAGAGCCTAACAACCCACCATTCCGTCCAAGAACCATGGCTATGCTTCCCCCCATCGGTTTATTCTACCTATTCTCATAGTGAAGTGTATTTTTAAGATTGTAATGAACCTGAACTTACTTTTATTTGTATATGAATGAATTTTGCTTGGGATAGTTACATATTATTTGTTAGCTGTGATGCACTAGCCTCCATTCACATCCACTCCACTCGTGCACTAGAACCACTCTAGCAAAGGCTAGTGTTGGTAGTTGACGAGGTGATTGCGACCCTCACTCTCCGCACGTGTGTTCATTCCATCCGCTTGCTATCCGTCCATTCGCCTCACCAAGCATGGCATAACAGCCTGCACTAGTTCCAACAAACAAGTGAAGTGTTGCTTACGACCCACATTAGTTCTCTTTTTTTGTTTTGTTAGCATTAGGAATCAAAAACCAACCTCCTTTGTTATTTCATTTTACTCTTAGTAATAATCTTTCTGCGAGCTATCACGATACCCAACCTGCATTCCCTCGAGATCGACATTCGGGGAAGCTATTCCCAAAATTATTACTTGACAGCGAACGGTGCACTTGCCGACGCATCAAGTTTTTGGCGTCGTTGCCGGGGTGTGCAGGCGTATGTGTTCTGGGATGTCGAAGGTAGTTACTCAAGAGTCCTTGTTTTTGATTTTTTTTGTTTTTTTGTCATCTCTAGTGTATGTAGAGGCAAGGATCAAGAGAGTTGCTTGTGTACAGTCCTGAAATAGAGAGGACCACTCGAGCATGGAGGCGTACCATAAACACTCTACTATAGATGAATCACAATCTAATTTAGTTTGGAGGCAATGGAAGAGGGTAAGAGCCCATCTTTGGGCCAAATGCTGATGAGAACATTGGAAACTGGCAGGGACAACCGATGCATAGGGCTGGTCTGAGAGGGAATAGAGCTGCTACCACTAGAGGGCAGCATGTTGATGAGAATGAGGTAAATAGGCTGACGCCTCGCACGATGAGAAACTACACTACCACCACTGTTGGGAGTGTGTATCCAGCTTTTGGGCCGGCCATCCTAACCTGCAGTTTGAAATCAAACCGACCATTTTGAACATGATACACAACAACGCTCAGTTCTCTTGGTTTCCGAGCGTGGACCCACACATGCATCTCTTGGATTTTTCTGAGATATACGTGACCTTCCATTATGGCAAAATACCCGATGAAACGGTAAAGATGAAGTTATTCCCGTTTTCACTGTGTGATAAAGCAAAGGCGTGGCTGCACAGCTTACCTCTAGGGACTGCCACAACGTGGGATGCCTTAACAGCATGATTCTTGGAAAGTTCAATCCGGTAGACAAGATTGTGAACCTGCACCGGGAGATATGTAACTTCCTCTAGTTCGATAAGGAGAGCCTGGCGGAGGCATGGGATTGTTTCAATGACTTGCTGCGGAAATGCCCAACACATGAGTTTCATCCTTGGAACTTGGTGGGCTAGTTCTACTTTGCCATCGAGCCCAAATATAGGGCTATGATTGACGTCGCTGCAGGAGGCTCATTGATGAAACCTACACCTGAGGATGCCCTGAGGCTTCTGCAAGATACAGCCTCACACAATATATATTAGACTGCTGGGAGAAATACCCAAAGGAACACCCGGGGAATATTCGCTCTAGATTGGCTGTACCAACTGAAATACCTATCATGGCAATCTCTTACCAAGGATACAGCTTGGACGACCATCACACATATGAATGCCCAGGATACGAAGTGTCTGGTAAGCTGTATAATCTAAATATGATGAATCTCTGAATTTCATTGCTAACCAAAATAGGGGTGTGCCGTATGGGAATGCGTATAACCTAGGGGTGAGAAATCACCACAACTTTTCTTGGAAACAAAATGTCGGTGGCCAACAATGCCAACCAGGGCAACATCAATTCGATGCTTCAGCCTATAGGAGCCAACCGAGGCCACCAAAATCGGTTATAATCAGATCCCTTCGGCACCTAGGAAGAGTAATTTGGAAGAAATGATGGAGAAGTTTGTTTCGGTCGCTCAATCGAATATGGCTAATCAGACCGCATCTATGCGGAATCTGGAAGTACAACTGGGACAATTGGCCCAGGTGCTAGCTCAGCGTCCCCAAGGGACTCTTCCAAGAAACATAGAAAAGAACCCAGTAGATTAGGGGAGGAGTCTTGCTGAGAAAGTAGAGGGTGTTTGTAGAGATCTATTGATCATTTGTACGATCAACAACATCGACACACCCGCCCTTTGTGATTCTGGATCTTCTAGAAATGTTCTCGCGTTGCAAGATGTCGAGAAGTTTAATTTAGAATTAAATCTGGATGATCATACTTCTCTTATTTTAGCTAAAGGAGTTCTAGTGGAGACTGAAGGAGAGGTGAAAGAGGTTGAAGTTACGGTGGATGGAACCAAGGTTTAAGCGGATTTACAAGTATTGGGGCCTATCGAAAATACTTCGATCCCAATCTTGGGAGTCCAATTTTTGAGGGAAAGCAGCGACAACTTGGACTTTTCCATGGGGGAGGTGGTTGTACCTAATGTGGTGAAACAGACATGCTTTCCTAGCACCGTGACTGAACCTCTGTACCTCCCTCCTGTTGTTATCACTGACGAACTGTTTAGTAATGTGGATCCCAAAGATAAACAGGAGAAGTGGAAGCAGAAGGAGAGAAGAAGTACCTCTGAAGAAGAGCGTGGTGATGAGGAATAGAAGAAGGAGCTGTTGGTTCGTGAGGAGGATGCTGTTGAAATTCCTGAGTTTAGCTCTATGTGGGAGCATGATTCTCCACCTCCTCATGTTCAATTGAAGGATAAACAGTTTAATCGTAAGGTTTCATGGGCGTATCCGGTTGCCACTATGGCGTCGGAGATGATGAAACCTAAAACCTTGGATCGAGAGTCAGTTGATTACGCTAGGTGCATTCTCCCACTGTGGAGAAAAAGAGAAATGAACGTCTTTTGTGATCCGCTTGTTTTGTTGCTCTCCAACTAGAGAAGCAAGGAGCTTGGGGTCGGTTGGGTAAAACCAACTTGAATCCTAAAGCTTCAAACCCTGTCTTTTCTCACTCTTGTGGGGAGCTATATCATAAATCGGAATTTAGTTGATAGTTGTTGGCTAGTTTATGCTAGTAACTGCTTGGTGGACTTGCGTAGTTTTTTTTATTTAATTTGTTGTGGACATAAAACTCTATATCATGCTTAATACAGCTTTTTAGTCCACCTTAAGGACGATAAAGAAAAGGGCTTATGGGAGACAACCCAAGTAGAACCATTTGGTCCTGTTTTGTGTGATGTGTTTCTTTTTATATGTGTATTTCTTTTTTCTTATTTTGTGTGGGATCTCTAATTCGCAGGTGCTGGAAATTTTTGAAGCGCAGCAGACCAGCCGCTATCGGACAACCTCGCAGCACGACTAGTATGCTCAGTTTTGAGCATAGGTACTTCTTACCCCTAACTCTTTATATTATTTGAAATGTTTTGTTTTATGAGTTGTCGCATTCAAGTCTGGGCGGAGAGCATGCTTGTGGTCACTACAAGATCACACATTTTATAGCATACCAGTTGTTATTTATTTATTTCAAAATCACTGTAGCACATACTAAATCACCCACTTGAGCGCAATCTTATCCACACGCGTGGCTCGAGTCAAATGCATTTCTTGTGTGTAAACTTTAAAATAGTGGTGCTGGCTTAGGATTTTAGGATAGAGTAGTGCGAAACTCGTGCAGTGCTCCTGATCGAGTACTCATGGTCTGTGTAGAAATAATATAAATTTAATTTTTCTTTATGCTCGTAGATTTATACTTTTTCAGCAGATGTAAATATTGTTTGTACTTTTCAAAAATGTTGAATTTGGTGAAATCGAATGGTAGTGTAGGGATGTGTGTAGCTGTCACTAGTTTCGTTTTGCTCGAGTCAGGAGGAAGGATCATCATTCTCGGTGGCTAAGAACATGCCCCAAGCTACCCTCGAAGCATTGGTGCATGGTTAGTCAAGCGTGACCGTGACGTAGGCCATCAATTTGGCGAGTTTGAGCCTTGTTTACCTTGTCCTTGCTTCTAACCGTTGCAAGCCAAGTTTGTGCCTACCCCTCCTTTGACTCAGCTCTACCTTCATTCACCAAACCCTAAAGCCAATCCTCCTATCGCAACAAAATCCATGAGCTCCAGTGAATTTAATATTTTGACGAGGTGTGATGTGTGGAATTCTAGTTATGTGGTAGATGAATACAAGAAAGTTACTTGCTAAAAAATTGGGAATTGCGAAAAAGGAGAGGATTGAAAGAGAAAATCTCAAAAGAATTACAATGAGAAATGGAATCCCCATCTAGTTTATCATGATATTGGTCGGGTTAGGCCGTGTACACACCCGGTTTTCAAGCTAAGTCTGGGGGTGTGTCACACGTGCAATTCTGAGGGGCTGTATTGGTTTAGCTTGTTGTTTGCTCGCTTTGGTTGGGTGTAGCCTCCATGTTTATCTTTGACTACCAAACCTTAGCCTAAGTCTCATGATAATCCTAAAGTCCTATGGATTCACGCTTGGGACGAGCTAGTACCGTGGAGAGAGTGTGAACGGGCAAGCGTATGGTCCCCGACATTGATGGATTTCTTTGGAGGTGATCCTAATGCCCGGTCTTTGGAAAAACTCACCTGAGTGTCTTGCCTACTTTCTTCCAACATATGACCGAACGATTCTCCAGAATTCTAATTTTGAGTAGATACAATATTTATTTATGCTTGTCGAAAAGTATAAATTATGTATTATAATTAAAAAGTTTATCTATTCTATTTTCTATGCCCATGATATATTTGATTTCTCTCAATACTGTATTTGGAGATTACTAAGCCCGCTAACTATTTTCTAGTCCATGCAGTGATGATTTGCTCGGGACGAGCAAATGTTTATGTCTGGGGGTATGATGAGTCCAAATTATATACATATTTTTGGACTCATCTGGGCTAGTTTTCACGTTGATGCACTACACTTTAGAGCCATGATTGTTCATATTTGGTATTATGTCTGTTTCATGTTAAGTGCACTTTTGGCCCGTTTTCAGTGTGATTCCGTAGTTATTATACTTTTGCCCTACTTGGTGTTTTTCTATGTCTGGAGAATGTGGAATGCCCATTTTGGCGGCTCTTCTGTTTTTGTTGCATGTACAATGGTCGTGTGTGTGTTCCGGGATTGTTTGGGAATGTTTTTTGCCCTAGGGCCACTAATTGTGCATTTTTACACATGCATGGTAAGTGGAATCCTTAGCGCACGACCACTGGTCGTGCGCGGTCAGTTCATCGAACCCCAAAAGGTTCAGGAATAGTGCGCACGATCATTGGATCTATAGCACACCACCACTGTTTGTGAGTCACTGATCGTGCGCACAATTCTCCACTTTTCCATGTTCTGTCTGGGGCAATCGCACGATCATTGGACATAGTGCGCACGACCTCTGGTCGTGCGCGTTTATTCCATTTTTCTGGAGTTCTACCTTTGCTAATCGCATGATCATTGGACATAGTATGCACGACCTCTGGTCGTGTGCCACTGATCGTGTGCTCTGATTTTTTGCTACCGTATTTAAACTCGTGCTCAGCAAATTAGGACAACGCTTTTCATTTTCCACCCCGCTACTGCGTGCGAAGCGACGTTTTTCACCCCCACAGGTCCTCCACTCATTTTCACCCTCCGAGAAGCTTTCTCCGGCAATCCGAAGCCATCTTCAACCCTTCGGAGAGTTTTTGGCCACCAGCAGTGTGCAACAGAGATCTTTCGGTACTACTCATTTGTGCAAAAAGGGAGAAAAGATTGAAGGAAAGGGAATAAGACGGAGGAAGACAAGTAGATTGACAACCCATTTACCTCCGGATGCAACCAATGGTCTGAGCCGAGAAGTGGACTGACAACCCACCATTATGGCCAGGAACCACAGATAGGCTTTCCCCATATCGGTTTATTCTACCTCTTCTCATAGTGAAGTGTATTCTTAAGCTTGTAATGAACCTGAAATTACTTTTATTTGTATATGAATGAAGTTTGCTTGGGATAGTTACATATTCATTGTTAGCTGTGATGCACTCGCCTCCATTCACATCCACTCCACTTGCGCACTAGAACTACTCGAGCAAAGGCTTGTGTTGGTAGTTAAAGAGGTGATTGTGATGCTCATTCTCTGCACGTGTGTTCATTCCATCCGCTTGCTCTCCGTCCATTCGCCTCACGAAGCATGGCATAGCAGCCTGCACTAGTTCCATCCACCAAGCAAAGTGGTGCTTACGACCCGCATTCGTTCTCATTTTGCTTTGTTAGCATCAGGAATCGAAAACCAACCTCCATTGTTGTTTCGTTTATCTCTTTGTAACGATCTTTCTGCGACGCTATCACAATACCCAACCTGCATTCCCTCAAGATCGACATTCGTGGAAGCTATTCCAAAAAGTATTACTTGATAGTGACCGGTGCACTTGCCGACTTTACTTTCTGCGATGCTATCACCCATATAGATAGATACACTTTAACTTGTATACACAGGACTTTTACTACTATAGGGTCTGCCCAAATTTCTACCTTTTACAAACATGCATACGTATCATGACATTGATTATTCAAGCAATTCCTAGCGTGGTAAACACAATATCATGAGTTATAGCATGTACGTATATACTTTCTACAAGAGTGCTCCTTCTAAGGATGTGCAGATAGAGTGACATCATTCCACTATCTAAATCCTAACCCATACCTAGAGGCATATTCGACAAACACTAACATATCTACTCGCACTCAATAGCCCTAAGTTCTAGCCATGTGTTTCCTAAAACATTATCAATCCATAGTTTTTGTTTTGTTTTTGTTTTTTTATAGTTTTTTGTGTTTTTTTAAAAAACCAATCGACAAAAGGAACTCAAATAAATAACAAACAAGCAAATAAACGAAAATAAATGCAAAAGAGATAAGATCACATGATAGAGTATTATGCATGAGACTTAACACCACTAGACAAGAGATGATGTTCTCGCTATAATGAAGATCCCATGAGAATGCTCAAAACAAACTTGACCCAAGCAATACGTCATCACTCTAGCCCCGTACTCAGTGACGGATGGGCATGAGGAGCTGCACAAGTGTCGTAGAGTTGGGTGTCAATCTAATATGCCCATACTAGAACCCACTCAACATAACACTCTTTCCCCCACCCCATCGTCACCCAAGGATGCACTGGAACCCCTCCCCGGTTAAGGACAAGATGTCGATTACATGTGAGCGATCCTAATGACGACACACATACACCTCCCTCTAATGTTACACAAAGAACAGTGAGTCTTATGTTGCCATTGATATTAGCACAGTAATCAAGATACTGGGCGGATAGTCAGGCAATAGTACCAAAAAGAGTGTTACTGTCGACGTTAAATTTAATGCTCCATGATAGCTTCAAGATACATATAATACGGGAGAGATCCAGTTCCGCACACCTGTTCACTTTCTCTCTCGCCTTTGCCGATAGATCCCTTCCCTGAAGTTTTCGTCTACAGTGTAAGATACTCTCTACTTCCTCTCTCTCTAATTCCTATTGTTCAGAGTTTTGGAGTTGTAGATTTTAGATATCAAATCATTTTGGGCATGATCCGTGGCGGTTTTGCAATAATTTTATGCTCGATTAGTGAAGTTTTGCTACGGATCATGGCCGTTTTCACAGATCTAGCTTGCGTAAGCTTGGATCACTCATCCTTGACACTTTCGAGTGACCGATCTACTTAAATGTTATGTTTTTTGTGAGATCCGAAATTGGAATCTAAGACGGGTGGATTTCAACGAATTTAAAGTTCGACTTGTGTTTTTCGATCTTGAATCTTGGTTATTCTGACTAATCTATCTTGCATGGCCTTAGATCTAAGTGTTTTACCTGTTTTTGAGAAAAAATTTTACCCTAATGAAGTTTTGGAAATCATCTAGCGAAAGAAGTGGACTCGCAGTTAGTCACGCTACTGTGTGGCGGTAACAGATTACCGCTCCATGATACGATATAGTGACTGAATTCTTCATTTTTTTAACTGAAGGATTCATGTTTTTTTTTCAGGTTATGGCTTAATCCAGCTCTCAACCTCCTCGCTGCAGTTTCTATAAACGCTCCCGAGTGCCTGCATCCACCTACCCTGCAATAGATAAGGCAACCGTGAGAGTGCCCATGGTAGTTGACATCGATGATCGGTATGCTCATATCTATGGATACTTGGAGAATGCGGGCATGCTTTCTGTGATCTCCTCTGGCACCCCGTTCTCCTCGGTCCTCACTCGAGAATTCTATAATAATCTCAGAGATCCCGCACACACACACAAAGTTGGAGGTGTGTAGTTCTATAGCGGGACTGAGATAGTGATAATACTCAACTTGGATCTCAATAAAAAATATGTCTGGACTTCCAACTGTCCCTTCTTCGATTAGTGGCGGCTTTCAGAACCAACCGAGACCGGAGACATGTAAACGATGTTCTCCACGGTATGGAGGGGCCTTCGAATCTCATCACAATGGTGGATACACTCACTTCCAACGCCTGCATCATCCAGGATGTCCCCGTCACTCCCTAACATTCAAGGCCGGGGACACTCGGAAAATCATAGCCCAGCTCTCAATGGTTACTTACTGCATCCTGGCTGAGAAGTACTTCAGTGTCTCGGATCTCATCCTCTCAATGATGCGCTACAACTTTCTCCGGTAAACCCTAGACCACCAATGGGTGAACACACAGCCTCTGGGTGGTGTGATTCAGGGCATCCTGATGGAGAAGTACCCGGCCATCGAGTGGTCAACATACCCAGTAGATAGCTGCCCACAGATCTACAGGGTAGGTGAGATTCCTACTTCCTCACTCGCGCGAGAACATGCACCATAGCCTATGTTACACCATATAGGGTCCCTTAGAGAAACCAGCCGGGATATCTATGGTATGGTGGAGTAGCAAGACCGGGAAATAAAACAAACAACGAAGGAGGAGAAGGGAATGTAAAAGATGCTTAAGAAGATCATGAGCAAGTTCAACAATTGTCCCACTTCTTTGGAGTAG
Source organism: Platanthera guangdongensis (assembly GCA_039583875.1). Classification (NCBI taxonomy): domain Eukaryota; kingdom Viridiplantae; phylum Streptophyta; class Magnoliopsida; order Asparagales; family Orchidaceae; genus Platanthera; species Platanthera guangdongensis. The sequence continues at coordinate 127,380,487 of CM077151.1, read as the reverse complement.
TTTTTTTTTTAAAATTATATCTTATATTGTAATAAGACAGGTGATCCATAGTTGGTAGTAGTCAATATTTCTGATATGATTAGTTTATTGTTAACCTCATGCTTCTTATGATTCTTTATTGTTCTACTTACTTTTATAAAACCAGCTATAATGATAGTTCAATGCATGGAACAGACATGAAAAACACAACACACTACGATAAACCTACTTACAACAAAAAGAAGATGAAATAAAAAAATAAGACAGTCTAGTAGGCACATCGTGAATTAAGATATCGTGCAGTTCTTTTGTAACCTACTTCACGCAGATTCTGAATGCTAATATATAAGAGATTTAGGTATCCAAAAGGAGCCAGAGGTGATGGTTCCCTTGAGTACCCAAATATAACATGATAGACCTTGGCGAGATGACAATTAACAGGCCCTTCTGAGTGGAATGGGTGCGCTATTTTGAATGATGGGCTTCCATTCATATTATGGCTTAATGTTTTTCTTATGTTGCAAATTTCCATTTAGATTTCTAGGAGACCTTGCGCGACGAACTTCTGTTGAACAAGGTTGCGTTGGTGGTTTAACTATGCTGAGATTGTTTTTTGAGTTACGATAATTGTGCTTAACGTAAGGACTCATAATGTAGTGATTCCTTGAAGGAGATTTACTTTCATTCGATGTTATGAAGGATGTAGTTTGTTCATGTAATTAATGCTAATTTTTAAGAATAGAGCTTTCACTCGCATTAGCTCGAGATTTTTTACTTCCTTTTACTTTCTTATCTAGTGTGTGTGAGCTTACGTTTGATATGGTTCTGGCTTTTTTGTGACACTTAATTTTTATATTTTGCGAATATTTCTTAAGCCTTTCCTTAAGCCACTTGATTTTCATTTCCAAGTCCTTATTCTTATTTTTGGGTTGCAATCTAGCTTTGTTATATCCATTTGTGCAGTTATTAAGAGTTGAGAATATAGATTTAATATGAGATTCATACTTATTTCTATATTCTTAAAAAGTCTCATTCATCTCCTCAATTTTGATCTTAAGATTTATGCATCCAACACAACTTCCTTTTAAAGATGCGTTTCCTAGACATAGTTTTTCTATTTGTTCTTTTGCCGAGAAAAGCTCATTTTTAACCCCCTCATGCTTTTATTTTAATGTCTTACAGTCTAAAGAAGGGGTACATGTGTTTTCTAATGAGCCTATGGGAGAGCTAGACAGACCACCAGAAGATTCTACATTGGCATTTTCTTTCAACCTTTTATTTTCTAAATGTAACTTTGAGTTAATGCTCATCCACTTTTTAATTCTACGTTTAGCATTGTTTGACACACACAATGTATAAATAGAATTACAAGATAAATAAAAATAACACTACCTTACAATATTCTTATATAAGGCAAGAATGGAGCATAGGGTTTCTTTGACTCCTACATGTGTCTCCTCATCCAATGTTGAGATCTCATGCCCCCTTCCTGGTGATGTGGTTTTCATATCCTTTTCCAAGAGCAAGTCTCCATTTTGTTCTTCGCTCGGTTTCATGAGAAATAGCTCAGTCTTGTCCACTACAAAAAGAGGACTATAAGTAGACTCACGAAATTTCCATATGTCATAGATTTAGTATAAATGAGTTTAAAGAGGACTATAAAGAGGACTATAGCTAGTTGGAAAAGTATAAATGAGTTTAAAAATTTCTTGACCAAGCCCACATAATAAATATTCATAGATTTAGCATTTATGTGGGACTCATGCTTGGTTAAGTTACTTGGCGGCTTTATACACGTCAAGTTCACACCTCAATATCTCAACTTATAAGGAAATTTCAGATCAACACTTTCCATCCTTCAAAGTTTTTACCTAAGAATAGTGGTGGTGGTAGTGATTTTTCAGTGTACCAAATTTCATCCCAACTAATCAATTCGAGATCAGGGTTGGCCATTATTCCCAGTGGTGAAACCATTTTTGGAATAACCTCCCTCTGATACCACTTGTTGGATCTAGTGGCAAACCATAGAGGGGGGGGGGGGTGAATAAGGTTCTAAAGACCTTTATTATAACTTTGAAATATTTCCAACACAGAGAACTAGTACAGGAAGCTACCGCGGGGCGCTAGGTAGCTAGAGAATGGCAGTGTGTCTTTGGACTTGTTTTCATGGGCAGATTCTCCTATGGAGATCCATGCACTTTTCAGGACAACCCAATCTAATAACCACAACAACACACATAGGTAAAGAGATGTAAAATGAATTCAATTACCAAAAACAAAAATCAACACATGTTATTAAAGATTACAAAGGTTGATCTCCGTGATGCCGGAGATCGAAGGCGATGAATAAAAATAACTTTTTGTTTTCTATACTGACCTGCTCCACAGACTGGTTGTCTCTCTCCCTTTTCCTCCAAGAAAGGTCTTCGAGCTGACTCTTCACCTCCACGCAAGGAAGAGTTTTAGATCCCCACTAGATCACCCTATCTAGATGTCCCTTACCTGGGATGATTTCTCACGGAATCCTACCCCAGTTTTCAACGACCCTCCCTGGTCAATTTCATTCAACAAATCAATACGAAGAAGAGGAAAAAGAACTTACAAATATAAAAAGATTTAAGTTCAATTCTCCCTCAAAACGACTCCTCTGTTGAGCGATCCATGATCGGTACTAGAGATCTTCTTGGGCTTTCAACCGATCAACTTTTTAGGCTATGTAGTTCTAGGCTCGTCGGTGTTCTTCGTGCACAAAAGGGAGGTAGGAAGTCTTCTCTTCCTTCGATGGAGATGGCGGAACGGATCATCAGAGCAGTAGCTGAACCCTAGGAGTTGTAGATCTGTCTCTTTTTGTCTTAGGTCATGAACACAGAAAACAAGGCGGCTTTATATATGTCTTCATGAAAATAAGCCACTGCCGGTGGTAATACTAGCCCCCGACGGTATGTTCGTGTGCTTTATGTGTCAGCTGTCCTCCAAATTTCGAAAAATATTCAAAACGAATATTTTCCATTTTCCAATGCTAGCTCGGCGCAGTAGGTAGATAACGCTCGGTAGTACTCCTATCTCAACGCACTAGACTCCTTGAGCTAGCGTTGAGTGTGTTACTTTATGTACTCATATTATATTTTAAATTTATCTGCTTTTGACTTCACCTTTATAGAGATTAGCAGGTGTTCGTGAGTTCAGTTTGGGTATTCGTGTTATACTTTAACATTTTCAAGTTTTGACTTCTCTTTTTGAGAAATTAGCATGTCTTTGCAAGTTCACTTCAAGTACTCGTTTTATATTTTAAATTTACCTATTTTGACTTCTCTTTTGGTGATATTAGCATGTGTTCGCGAGTTCACATCAGGTACTAATGTTATATTTTAATTTATTTTCTTTGGATTTCTACTTTGAATAAATTAGTAGGAGTTCACGAGTTCACTTTAGGTACTCTCGTTATAATTTAAATTTATCTTATTTTGACTTCTTTTTTGCAGAGATTAGCAGGTATTCACGAGCTCATTTCAGTTACTCGATTAATATTTTAAATTTACCTGCTCTTGACTAATCTTTTGGAGAGATTACAAGGTTTTGGTGAGTTCACTTCAGGTACTCGCGTTATATTTTGAATTTACCTGTTTTTGACTTCTCCTTTGTAGAGATTAGCAGATGTTCGTGAGTTCATCTCAGGTACTTGTGTTATATTTTAAAAATACAAGCTTTTGACTTCTCCTTCGTAGAGATTAGCAGGTGTTCACGAATTCACTTTAGGTACTCGTGTCATATATTAAATTTACCTGCTTATAACTTCTCTTTTGCAGAGATTAGCAGGTGTTTGCGAGTTTACTTCAGTTACTCGCGTTATATTTTAAATTTACCCGCTTTTCACCACTCTTTTGTAGATATTAGTAGGTGTTCGCGATTTCACATTAGGTACTCGCATTATATTTTAAATTTAACTACTTTTGAATTCTCTTTTATAGAGATTAGCAGGTGTTCGTGAGTTAACATCATATACTCATGTTATATTTCAAATTTACATACTTTTGACCACTCCTTTTGAGATATTAGTAGGTATTTGCGAGTTCACTAAAGGTATATGTGTTAAATTTTAAATTTAGCTACTTTTGACTTCTCCTATCCAGAGATTAGCAGGTGTTTGTGAATTCACTTCAGGTACTAGCATTATATTTTAAATTTACCGGCATTTGACTTTTCTTTTGGAGAGGTTAGCAGGTGTACGTAAGTTAAGTTCTGGTACTCGCGTTATATTTTAAATTTATAAGTTTTTGATTTCTCTTTTGTAGATATTAGCAGGTGTTCACGAGATCACTTCAGGTACTCGCATTATATTTTAAATTTACCAGCTTTTGAGTTCTCTTTTGTAGAGATTAGCAGATGTTAAAGATTTCACATCAGGTACGAGCGTTGTATTTTAAATTCTCAAGCTTTTGACTTCTCTTTTGTAGATATTAGGAGGTTTTTGTGAGTTGACTTCAGGTACTTGCGTTATATTTAAAATTTACCTGCTTTTGACTACTCTTTTGCAGAGATTAGAAGGTGTTCGCCAGTTCACTTCAGGTACTCGTGTTAAATTTTAAATTTACCTGCTTTTGACTTCTCTTTTAGAGATTAGTAGGTGTTCACGAGTTAACTTCAGGTACTCACATTATATTTTTAATCTTCATATTTTTTTTCCACTCCTTTGTAGAGATTAGCCGGTGTTCGTGAGTTCACTTAGGATACTCGTGTTATATTTTTAATTTACTTGCTTTTGATTATCCTTTGTTGAGATTAGCAGGTGTTCATGAATTCACTTCTGGTACTCATGTTATATTTTAAATTTACCTGCTTTTGACTTCTCCTTTGGAGAGATTAGAAAGTGTTTGCGAGTTCTGTTCAGGTACTCGCGTTATATTTTAAATTTACATACTTTTGACTTCTCATTTGCAGACATTAGCAGGTGTTCATGAGTACACTCCATGTACTCGTATTATATTTTAAATTAACCTGCATTTGACTCTCCTTTGCAGAGATTAGTAGGTTGATATGTAAAATGAGCAAGATAGTTTTAAATTGAAAAATAAGTTGGATTTGGAAATAAGGCGTTTGTATATTTTCTCTCTTTTTTACTTATATACTTTGATTAAGGCAAGCGTACCTATCGAGTAATAGTATAGTATTTTAAAATATCATGGTCGTATTTTTCCACTGATCTGTGTCGAGTACTCTACTTTAAGTAATAGAACAATTATTTTATCGAAAAGAGTTGAAGATTTTTTAAAAGTTAAAATAAACGTAATTCTTACGGTTTTGAAAATAGATGGGGTATGGAGCCCTCGATTTTTACTAATATTGGGAAATACTTTTTAAATAAAAAAACTCTACATTTCTTTATAAATTAAAATACTTGACCGTGGAGGTTCCCTTTATATGAGAGCACCTCTATCTAGGATACATCCAACTGTGATTATGTGTTTTGACTGAACATTCGTATCTAATCAAACATACCATAATAGACACTTTAAGTGGTGTACCGCGTTATTGACCTCCAACTAATATTAGAAGGTTCAACCAGGGTGGCTTACGCTCATCTATTTCGAGTGTGAGGCATAGTTTCTCTTTACCTGAGAGTGATCAATTCTTGGACCTGAACCTTTTGGCTATGAGCTATGAACTACGGAAATGAAAAACATTTATCGATTATATGGTTCCACTAAACTTTAATTCTTAGGTAAATCTTAAGTTTTTCTTAATTTAGAAAATTAGGTTTGAAATTGCATTGTATTTTAAATTTATCTGCTTGAAAGTCTTTAGATTGAAGGATAGATAAATCAGCTAGAGGGGGTGAATAGGTTTCTTAGACTCTTGTGACTCTCTGTAATTTTCTTTCTTTAAGTGCTATGTGATGAGTATTTATCTGCTTTCAAGATGCACAAACCTATAATCAAAGAAACAACACAACAAGCACACAGAAGATATATAGTGGTTCCCTAGATTATGGGTACGTCCACTTTCCCTCCCATATTTCTAATTTATAGTTAGACAAGACACTTCTCCAATCTCGGCTCCTAAGAGCTTACAACACGATCCTATAGGACCACTCGGTCTCCTCCAAGACCAATAGCTCAGGCACACAGCCCTACAACTCAGTGATCCAAAGATCACGTACCTCAGGCTTTAAAGCCCTACATCTTAGGCTGGGAGGACAGCCCTACCTCAGATCCATAAGAGGTCCTACCATAAAGGGAATGACTCCCCTACAACAGGCTATTAAGCCCTACCTCAGATCCAATGGATCCTATAGCTCATGTACAAGTGCCCTACAACTCAGTGATAATGACTCACCTACCTCAGGCTCAAAAGACCTATAGCTCAGTGATCAACAGACCACCTATCTCAGATCCAAACTGGATCCTACTCTCAGATTCACACTTGAATCCTACAATTCAGGCCAAAGCCCTACTCTTAGATTATCAAAAGAATCATACTTCATGCAAATATACCGTACAATTCAGATCCAAACTACCTCAGTGCAAATTGTCTCATACCACTCAGATCCAAAAGGATCCTATGAGGTGGAAATGGCTTGTTGAGTTGATTGGACACAAGAAAGATTTCTCTGTGCCAATCTTCCTGGACTGAGATAGACTCATTCTAACTTTGACTCCAGGAATATATTTCCTGAGTCTACTTTTCTGTACTAAGAAACCCTTGGCCCTAACTACTCCACACCAACCAGTATATATCTACATAAGATAGAAGTGGCTTGTAGAGCTCTGTTCTGCCCCTTTCTGAACTAAATCTGAATTTCAGCCATATGTTCTTCACAACAACAGAACTTTATCTTCAGGAAATGCTCTACTGGACCTGTGGAGTTACTATAGCTAGGATTGGACCTCTGCTGCTTCCTGTGCTGAGAGAATCTTAGCCCCATTTACTTCACAGCAACACGGATGTAGATCTTGCTTTGGCTTGTGCTGGATGAAACATGCAGACTCCTGCTCTACTTCTCCTTTCTTTCCTGGGCTGAGGAGATTCAGCCCTAACTTCTTCTTCATAGCCTCTAGAGAATGTTCTTTAGAATTTATTGGCTGGATCTATGAAGTACCAACAACAAGGGTCGGCCCTTGCTGCCTTTTGTTTCTCAGAGAATCAATCAGAGCATGTTGGTGTAGATAGAATAGACATCAACAAACTTGCTCGAAACTACCAAAAACAGCAGCTAGGGTTATCCCTTGGCTGCTGTCCTTTTCTCAGAGAAAATGTCTCTGACCTTGCTGGTGCAAATGAAGATGGCACCAGCTATCTTGCTGTTGATGATGGAGATGTCAAGAACTAACTTTGTTGAGATTTAGATTCGCTAATATGAACATAGTTCTTCAACCTCTATAACAATGGCGAGGAGGAAGATGAGGGTCAGCTGTCTTTTCTAAAATCTATTTTCTCTTCCTTGATCTCTGCCTTTTATTATTAGCCCATCAACGACTATTTTGACCTGTGGGCCCCATTAAGATTGATAGCTACAACTTTATTTTTTCATTAGTTGCAGCACTAAAGGCACACAGCTATATTTGTCATATACTGTACCTTTCTCGCAACAAATTTGAATTTTGTTGACTTGTTGACTTTACAGACGTCACCATTTGTGGACTTGGACAAAATCAAGCATCAGTAGTAAAGGCGTTGAGTGAGTAAGCATCACTCAATGCCAAAACACTTAGACAGATTTCTGTCAATCTCTGGCGTTGAGTGAATAACCCTTACTCAATGCTTTTGGCCTTAGCAAAACATTCTGTCACTAGGAATTAAGAGAGCAACCTTCACTCAATTCCAAAACACTTAGAAAGTTTTTTTGTCAATAGGCGTTGAGTGAGCAACCTTCACTCAACGCCAAAACACTTAGAAAATTTTCTGTCTCTAGGCATTGAGAGCATTGAGTCCACTCAATGCTTTTTTCTTCTCTGGTGTTGAGAGCATTCTATCGACTCAATGTTTTTTGCCTTGGAAAATATTCCTGCATCTCTGGTATTGAGAGCATTGAGTCCACTCAATGCTTTTTGCCTTAGAAAATATTCCTGCTTCTCTGGTGTTGAGAGCATTGATTGTGCCTTCATCACTCAATGCTTTTTGCCTTGGACAAACTTTCTATGAAATCACTGTCTCTAATTGACAAAGATTCAGTCAACACTTTCTGTCACATGGCGTTGAGTGGGTAAGCTTCACTCAACGCCTATGGACTTAGTAAAATATTTACACAGATTTCCTGTGGCTTTGACTGACTGAGCAATACTCAATGATTTTGATGCTATGGCATTGAGTGAGTGGACTTCAGTCAATGCTTGTGGACTTAGACACATTTCATCCATTTTTCTCCTTATGCTTTGACTGCCTCAGCCTGTCTCACATCTTTTTGATGTATGGTATTGAGTGAGTAGATTACAATGAATGCATGTGGACTTAGCAACATTTCTTGCTATCCAACATATTTCCTTACCTCTGCATTGAGTGAGCTTGCACCACTCAATGCTTGTGGACTTAGCTGCTTTTTAGATCTTCACTGTGTAAAGACAGTTGAATTATCTCGACACTACAGTATGTTGGGTGTCGATATCTTTAAGTCTGCACTCTGTTCTTCATTATATCGAGACAGTTGTTTTGTCTCGACACTACTATCCTGAGCTTTAAGGTGTCGAGATATCTGACTTATCTCAACACTGCTGTCTTGATCTTCAAGGTTTCGAGATAACTGAATTGTCTCGACACTGTTGAATTGTATCTTTCTAATCTCGACACTTCTCCTACAAAGGTGTTGACATAGTTGTGAAGTGTGTCGAATCTTTTGTACTTATTCTTTTCTTCAAGTTTTCACCCTGCACATGAAACTTAACCATACATAAAATACAACTATGCTCTTAGTTTTGATGGTGATGCCTCTCCAAATTCAATCTAGGGAACATTGTGGGCAATGGACCGAACAATCTCCACCTATTTGAAGAAGGTAGAACACCCAGCAATACTAAGAAGCATTAACATTATAAACAGATTTATTTCATGTAGCTGTAGGTTATATTTCTACACTTGCTGGCTTACGATATATGAATTTTAGCATATTAATTCAATGTACTCCATTTAACTGCATTGACTTAACAAGTCAAGTCAATGCATCCTCATACCACTTGAATAATTTTTCAAGTAAAATGCACTCTCCTTTATACCACTTAATACTTAAGTGGAGCACCACTAGAAGCACTTACTCAACATGACCTAATCATTTTAAGTAATATGCACTCTCCAAATATCTCCCTTATGTATGCCACACATCTCCCCCTTTCTTGCTTCTTCAATAGGTATATCTATTGAGGGAGGTGAAGATATCAAGGGAGAATTTATCTCTTGATCCTAGCCAAAGAACCATGTTAATACCACTAAGGAAATTAGCATGGTGATCAGACCACTTGATTAGGAGTCATACCTTTTGTGTTGATACATTGATACAACACAACGCTGCATCCCTTGAACTAGCTACTAACATAGTTCCACTTGAGCTGACTGTTCCTCTTCTCCAGCAACAACACCGTCTTCTCAGCAGTAGCCGTCCTTCTCTAACTCAGAGATGATTATGACTATGTCATAAATAATCTCCCCCCCCCACAGTCTGAGAATTGTCCTTTGGACAAATTGATCAGCAGTGAAGATCTCTGATCCACTGCAGTAGCTGCTTGCTCCTTCTCAACAGGAGGCTGATCCTATTCCAGCTAGTGCTGGACATGCTGCCCCTTAATAGGAGCATTTCATGTCATCATTTTTGCAGGTGTTGTGCTTGCTCCCACTCAACATGAGCATCACTATCATCATCTTTAATGGACACATTTATCCATTTAAGTCTTGATACCACCTAATGGTCTTTATAGTCTTGATATCAAATCAAGGACTTATCTACCTCTGACTTCAACTTTGTCATCAGCATCACAAGAGTGTTCAACCAACTGAGCACCATCTTGATCATCACACTGGATACCATACAGTCCTTGAATAGGAGGAATGTTGTCTGCATACTATTTAAGCCCCAATGTACTTCTTCCATTGGCAGCCCAAACATCATTCTCTCCCTTGATCATTGCCTTCATCCTTGATCATGGCCAGTTACCACTCCCATAGTTATCATATAATTTGACTAGATATCAGATTTCTTTAGTTGATACCACTGATACAGGCCTCTTATACCACTTGATACCACTTGATCAATCCCTTCTTCGCTTCTGAATAGTCAGGGAGGAGCTGGTCTGCCTTGATTTTCTTCTCCCCTAGTTGATTGCAGATGATACCAGTAGTGCGGCTCCCAGCTTCTTCTCTATATGAGGATGAATGTTCTCCTGCAGCTGCTGGACTTTGAGACCACTTGAACCTTGAGTGATCTTTCCTTGAACCATCATTTAATTCTGATCCCAAGTCTTTCTTTATAATTCTATTCCCATAGGAATATGCTGACTTGTATCAACACTAGCTGGAGCAAACCAGCTGTTCTTGTGAACTTGCTCACTCATAGCAGTGGCAGTCATCTGGATAGTCACCCTCTCATACTCATCATTTTCCATAGGGACATTCTGAACTTCAGAAGTATTCTTCTGATATTTTTGGATCAGGAGATTCTCAAACACCAATTCTTTAGACCAGAATTTAAGCTTTCCAGATTGAACTTAGACTGTATTAGCTTCCCCTCAATAATTGTACAGATTCTGTCCAAACTTCCTACTGACATGGCCATCCTTTGCTACAGGTTCAGATGATACTGAAACCTAAGCATACTTCTATTCTAGTTTCTATAGAAGAACCATACACTGAGGTTCAACTGCCTCTTCAACACTGCTCACAGAAGAGCAACCTTAGCTTTCCTCAGTAATGAGTATAGTCTATTTTTTTCTTCTCTGAGTTGCTGGTGTGGCAGCAAAACTTTGTCCAACTAGACATTCCTACTAGCTAGATCCAGCTTGTAACACCCCATATCCGTCGCATATCATATAACAGTAGGTCCGGCCTGGGCCCGACGTCATATACCACAGACAGATCGGGTGGTAACTCAATGGAAACCATCCAACCAATCCAACGTCCTACACAGTGCATTCTAGCGGAAGCAATTTAAAATTGTTGCATTAATAAAGAACCCAACACAACCATGAATGTCCACTAATACGCCAAAAGGAATGAAGTACAAATACACAAGTATTGGCCTTAAGGCCTTACAATTTTTTCCTCATATTACATGTTTTCCAAACCTCGGCACGCAGGCCGGCCATACATGAATAAAAGAAAACACACAAAAAATTAGGCCTTTGAGGGTCGGCTCAGTAACTTGGGATTTAGCCCGCTATTTACCACTCGGCTCCGCAGCACCTGCAAGCACAATACACCGCAACGATGGCAAATCAAAGCAACGGTCAGCCATGCTGACCAAATTATAACGATCCTGCTCCCAATTCGAGGCGGCGATGCTCCTTACCTGCACTTTATTAGCATAACCAAGCAGTATATAAATACATTGCATCACAGGCATTGGCACGCACTGCCACACGCCCCGTGCTCTCAGGGCACATTCCCGGTGATCACGGTCTAAGCCCGCCGACTCACCACCGTCCCCGGGACGGCAATCTCTCGTGAGCATTTGGTCTTTCTGGCCACTGCCTAAGACCCTCCATCTATGCCAACGGTAAGTGCCAAGTAGCTTTAGGTCTCTTTAACCGAACGACATAGAGCTGGTACGGTACCGCCTGACCCGTTGCTCACACCGCACCGTTAAATTAAAACAAATGCGCGGGTCAAACTTTCCCGACTCCAAAATCGTTTACAAACAACACATAACTCAGTTATGTTCAAGTTGGCTGCCAGGCCCACATGTTAACAGAACCACGCATCCGCCCAGTTTTCCGGGTGCACCTTGGAGTTAATCCCCAAGGCTCCCTGTTGCAATCTACCTCGTAGAAAACCCGAAAAACAAACATTCGCACAGAGTCTTCTCCGGCCACTTATGCAATGCAACATCACCGATCCAGACCAACTTGTCCGGGTAGGCTTCACATATCATCCCTATATCGGTTCTGGATTACGGACTCTACATGTACACAACAGCAACTATTCATGTCTACCCGAAGGAACGCTTCAAACTCACCGCAAAATTGCGAGAGCGGGCTTCCCTATGCAAAAGAAGTAGAGCTTCACATGCTCAAGAAGAGAATCGTTACCATAACATTCTTCCTTGGCGCCATGGAAATGTAAGTAGATGAAAAGCACTGCACTGTCCTTGCCTCCGTAGATCCGAAGTCGGTTCGCGATTTGGAGCTCTGAAGCTCCGCCGGTGACCGGATCTAGGCATCTTCTTCCTCCTTTGCTCTCCCCTCTCTCTAGACTTAGAAAGAGAACCACACAAGTGAAATGATGGTTTCAAAGGCCCAATCCCGGGTATATCCCAGTAGGAACAACCCCCAACCGTCGGATCCCAAAATAAGGAAACTAATCGCTATGATTCGTAGCTAAAAAGTAAAACCTGGGCCGAACACGGCCTGCGACACGCCCGTGTCCAGGGCCGTGTCTCTCATTCTCCGTCAAAATCGACGCGTCTCGAAAAACACACGGGCATCCAACATGCCCGTGTTCGACCTGACACGCCCGTGTCAGCCAGTACACGCCCGTGTTCCCGGGCGTGTTCCCCCATCGACACAGGACCAACACAAACCCGAGACTCACACGGGTCTTGGAAACTCCCGTGTCCTATTTGACACGCCCGTATCATACCCGAACACGCCTGGGATCCAGCTCGTGTTCACCGTGTCGACACTTCGTCGAGCGCAGTTCGTCGACCACCCGACATGGCCTTGGACACGCCCGTATCCTAGGTCGTGTTCCCTATCTCGACACATCGTCGAGCGAAAATGTCGACTTCCCGGGCCGATCGTCGACACGTGCTCGACAAGCCCTGAGACACGCCCATGTCTCAGGCCGTGTTCGCTGCTCGACGACCGTCGACTCCAAATTTCCTCATCCTCGCGGCCAAATCGTCGACTCGAGCCTGACACGCCCTGGGACACGCCCGTGTCCCAGGCCGTGTGGCCCCTGCCAAATTCCAAATTGGGCCCAAAACACCTCCGGTCGCTCTTTTGAGTTTCGGGGCGTTACAACTCTCCCCCTCTTAAAAGAATTTTGTCCTCGAAATTACATAAAGGAAAGAAACGTAAAACTTAAGCGGTACCTGAGTGAAACAACTCCGGGTACTCCTCAAGCATAATCTGCTCTCGCTCCCAAGAGAGCTCCTCTCGACCGCAATTGTCCCAATGACCTTGACCATCCTGATCTCTTTATTGCCTAGCCGCTTGACTTCCGAGTCTTCAATACATACGGGCTTGACCCTCGTCGTCAACCCACTATCAACCGGCACTTGATCGACCGCGATCACTTGCGTAGGCTCTTGCACCACCTTCCGTAGCACCGATATATGAAATACATCATGTAGACCACTAAGCTCCACTGACAGCTTCAACCGGTACGCTGCTTCACCAATCCGCTCCAGAACCTCAAACGGTCCAAGGTACCTCGGGCTTAGCTTCTTCAAGTGCCGCACCCGCGAGACACCCTTGAACGGCTTGATCTTCAAGTACACTCAATCGCCAACAGCGAACTCCACGTTCCTGTGCTTGGCATTATAATACTTAGCCTGGCAGTCCAGAGCGATTAGCAACCTCTCCCGAATGATTCTCACCAAAGAAGTAGCATCCTCCACCTCTAGTCGCTTATACAATTTTGATTCACCCATTTCCAACCAGGACAACGGCGTGCGACATTTTCTACCATAAAAGGTCTTGAAGGGCACCATTTGAATGCTCGCCTGGTAGCTATTATTTTAAGCAAATTCCACCAAGTATAGGTGACCTTCCCATTGCGTTCCAAAGTCCAGGACACACATGCGAAACATGTCTTCCATTGTCCTATTGACCCTCTCGGTCTGCCCATCCATTTGCAGATGAAAGGCTGTGCTAAAACTCAGCTTTGTTCCCAACATCTGTTGCACCAGCCTCCAATCATTGGACGTGAACCGCCCATCTCTGTCACTCACGATGCTGCGGGGCACACCATGAAGTCGTACAATATTATCCACATATAGCTTTGCCAATTTCTCAACCGGATCATCCTTACTATACAGAATGAAATGCGACACCTTCATTAGACGATCTACGACCACCCAAATGACGTCGTTCCCCTTTTGCAACCTTGGCAACCCATGCACAAAGTCCATAGTAATGTCGTCGAACTTCCACTCCGGAATAGGCAAGGATTTCAAGAATTCTCCCGGCTTTTGGCACTCCGCTTTCACCAAGGCGCAAGTTTGACACTTCTCCACATAGAGTGCCACATCCTTTTTCAGTCCTGGCCACCAGAACAATTTCTTAACATCGCGGTACATCTTCGTGCTCCCCGGGTGAATTGAGTACTTGGTATGATGCGCCTCGTACAAGAATTCCACCCTCAAATTGCCCACGCTTGGGACGCACAGACGACCGTCTTTCCAAAGTAATCCGTCCTCCACAACGAATTGGGAATTTGACCCATCCAGAGCCTCTATCATGAGTTGCTTCATGTGGACATCCATATCCAACGCCTGCCGAATCCGATCAGCCAGGTCATATTGGACTTCAGTCCAATTCAATACTACTTCAGCACTTGATTGCTTATCAACGTAAAAGATCTCCAACGCCTCTAACTCCCAAACCAACCGCTTGTCACGGACCGACAACCAATTGGCTTGAGTTGGGGCCCGATGACTCAACGCGTCCGCAACCGCATTGCCTTTACCAGGAAGGTAGTGGATCTTGAATGTATAGTCCCCCAGGAACTCCATCCATCTACGCTGCCGCATGTTCAGATATTTCTGATCAATCAAATACTTCAGGCTCTTGTGATCGGTGTAGATATCAATCTTCACACCGTACAAATAATGTCTCCACTGCTTCAAGGCAAAAATCACGGCCGCTAACTCCAAGTCATGGACCGGATAAGTCCTCTCGTGCACTTTCAGTTGTCTCGAGCCATATGCTATAACGCTTCCATGCTGTAACAGCACACAACCCAAACCACTGCTCGAAGCATCACTATAAATCTCATAACCTTCGGTCCCACTCGGCGAACTCAACACAGGCGCCGTGGTCAACCGACATTTCAACTCCTTAAATGCTCGCGCACACCCCAGCATCCAAACGAACTTCTTCTCCTTCCTCGTCAAAGTAGTGAGAGGTAACGCTATCCGCGAGAAGTTCTCTACGAAGCGCGTATAATAGCCGACAAGCCCCAGAAAGCTCCGGACTTTTGCTACCGTACAAAGCTCGTGCCACTCTCGTGTCGCAACAATCTTCGCCGGATATATGACCGAGTAACGCCACTGAGGACAACCAAAACTCACACTTCGAGAACTTGGCGTACAATTGATTCCTCCTTAGCGTCTCCAAAACAAAATGAAGATGCCTGAAGTGATCTTCTTCACTCTGCGAGTACACCAAAATATCGTCGATGAAGACGTTCACAAAATGGTCCAAGTACTCCGTGAAGGACCTGTTCATCAAATCCATGAACACTGACGGCGCATTCGTCAGCCCAAACGGCATGACCGTAAACTCGTAATGCCTTTATCTTGTACTGAACGCTGTCTTAGGGATATCACTCTCCCTTATCCTCAGCTGATAGTAACCAGACTTGAGATCCAACTTAGATTACACCGTCGACCCGACCAACTGATCAAAAAGATCATCGATCCTTGGGATTGGGTACTTGTTCTTTTCCGTTAGCTTGTTTAACTCCCGATAATCAATACAAAGTCTCAAGCTCCCGTCCTTCTTCTTTGCGAAGAGGACCGGTGCACTCCAAGGTGACGAACTTGGACGCACAAACCCTTGCTCCAACAACTCTTGAAGTTGCACCTTCAGCTCCGTCATTTCCTTAGGCGCTAGCCGATATGGAGATTGTGACACAGGCTTCGCACCTGGCACTAGTTCAATCGTGAAATCTATCTCCCGTTGAGGCGGGGCTCTACGAAGATCGGCGGGGAACACATCAGGGTACTCAGCTACTACTGAAATACTATCCAACGTAGGCTTTAGCTTTGCAACCTCCACTAGTGTAAAGAACAGCTCTGCACCAGCACGAACTGCCTTCACCACCTGAATAGCAGACATCAACGTCTTGCTCGACCCTTTCAAGCCCGTAAAAGTCGTCTCATGACTTGCTCCCAACTTGACTTCCTTGCGACCGCAATCAATATAGGCTTGCTGCTCTGAGAGCCGGTCCATGCCAAATATAACGTCAAACTCCACCAGCGGTAGTAACGACGCTTGCAGATCGAACTCTTGATTCCCAATGCGAATCTTAACACTGTAGATTTTATCCGCGCGCATCGAACACCCATTCGGTAACAAAACATCCAACGTGTCCTTCGTCATCGAAGAAGGTACTCCGATGCGCGATATGAATCCTTCGGACAAGAAGGAGTGTGAAGCTCCCGTATCAAAGAGTGCTCTCGCCGGAAACTCACAAATCAAAACAAATCCTAAACAAGCAGTTATATGGTAACATACGCATAACAAGTATTTAAAGAAACTTAACTTGCTACAAATTAAGCCGTACCTGTCACCACATCCGCTTGTTTGATGGCCTCCTGTGGCCAAGATTATAAACCCTTGGTTGAGCCGGAGCATAATGGGACGCGGTTGACTCCACCGCCTTGCCCTTCTCTTCATAAGTTGCTCCTGGCTTCCTCTCGGACTTGGTACGTCCGCTCCAACATTCACGGGCAAAGTGCCACGGCTTCCCACAAGTAAAGCATGCACCCGGGGTCCGACCCGTAGTCACCACAGAAGCACCGGAAGAAGGAGCTGGACCCGAAGTCCTAGCCTTCTTAAAGAACCTTTGATAGACGGACTTTGAAGTAGTCGACACTTTGAACCCAGACTTCTTATCACCAAGGCTTTTCTTCGCTTGAACATTCTTCATGTCATTCTCCAAGGATCGGGCCGGGTTGACCAAGGTCAAGAAACCCTGCATCATCGGCCCCGAGAGTAGTAGCCTCAAGTCATCTCTTAGAACTTCATAGAAACGGTTAGTCTTACGCTCCTCATCCACGATGGTAGAGCTAGCCGACCCAACCTAGTAAACTCGTGGAGATACTCATCCACACACCTCTCTCCTTGTACCAACCTCTGGAACTCATTCTCCAAAGCTATCCTCTGAGTCGAAGGGAGGTACCTAGCCAAGAACAGTCTCGAGAACTCCTCTATCGAGATGTCTGTAATTTGCCTTCCTCTCAACAGATGCAGCTCCAAACCCTCCCACCACAACCTAGCGTCTCCATCCAACAGGAACGTAGCTATAGTGGTCATCTGCCACTCCTCTGTCTCCGTCGCTGTCAAGACTCTCTTCACACAGGAGAGCCAGTCTTCAGCTTGAGATGGGGTTCCCAACCCCGAGAATACCGGAGGATTAAAGCTCATGACATGTTTGAGTTGTCTCTCAGTTACCCTCCTTGGCACCAACGGCTCCACTACTACCTGCTCCACTCTTCTCGACTCAACCTCTGGAAGAGGTACCTGCTCCATCGCAGGAGCGTGCTGCTGCATTTGCCTTGCAGGCTGCGCATTGATCATGGCAAACACTGCTTCGGCCACCAATCGTATGGTCTCAGTCGATGGAGGTGTTGCAGGAGCATCATTTGGTGCACTACTAGCCTCAGAAACTCGATGTTCCGACGGCCCAGCACCTCTTCTGGTCACCTAAAGTGGTACAAAACACCGTTAAACGACCAAACAAAATTGCAAAACACAATTATAGGAACACGCAGGTTCCTCAAACACGTGTATTTTCATTGCTAAGTGGACATTCATGGGTTCTTTTGTTGTTATAACGATGACGCACACACATGTGCTCACCACCCCTTAAAAGAATTCGTCCACGAATTCATTTTAAGCCTGACCGAAAGCAGTAGTCTGATACCAAATTGTAACACCCCCTATCCATCACATAGCATATAGCAGTAGGTCTGGCCGGGGCCCGATGCCATATACCACAAACAGACCGGGTGGTTACTCAATGGAAACCATCCAACCAATCCAACGTCCTACACAGAGCATTCTAGCGGAAGCAATTTAAAATTGTTTCATTAATAAAGAACCCAACACAAGCATGAATGTCCACTAATACGCCAAAAGGAATGAAGTACAAATACATAAGTATTAGCATTAAGGCATTACAATTATTTTCCTCATATTACATGTTTTCCAAACCTCGGCACGCAGGACAGCCGTACCTGAATAAAAGAAAACACACAAAAAATTAGGCCTTCGAGGGCTGGCTCAGCAACTTGGGCTTTAGCCCTCTATTTACCGCTCGGCTCCGCAGCACCTGCAAGCACAATCCACCACAACGGTGGCAAATCAAAGCAACGGTCAGCCATGCTGACCAAATTATAACAATCTCGCCCCAAATTCGGGGCGGCGATGCTCCTTCCCTGCACTTTATTAGCATAACCAAGCAGTATATGAATACATTGCATCACAGGCGTTGGCACGCACGACCACACGCCCCGTGCTCTCACGGCACATTCTCGGTGATCACGATCTAAGCCCGCCAACTCACCACTGTCCCCAGGACGACAATCTCTCATGAGCATTTGGTCTTTCTGGCCACTGGCTAAGACCCTCCATCTATGCCAACGGTAAGTGCCAAGTAGCTTTAGGTCTCTTTAACTGAATGACATAGAGCTGGTACGATTCCTCCTGACCCGTACCTCACACCGCAACGTTAATTTAAAACATATGCGCGGGTCAAACTTTCCAGAGTCCCAAATCATTTACAAACATCACATAACCCAGTTATGTTCAAGTTGGCCCCCAGGCCCACATGATGGAAGAACCATGCATCCGCCTAGTTTTCTGGGTGTACCTTGGAGTTAATCCCCAAGGCTCCCTGTTGTAATCTACCTCGTAGAAAACCCGAAAAAACAAACATTCGCATGGAGTCTTCTCCGGCCACTTATGCAATGCAACATCACCGATCCAGACAAACTTGTCCGGGTAGGCTTCACACATCATGCCTATATTCGTTCTCGATTACGGACTCTACATGTACACAACGGGGACTATTCATGTCTACCCAAAGGAATGCCTCAAAATCACTGCAAACTCACGAGAGCGGGCTTCCCTATACAAAAGAAGTAGAGCTTCACATGCTCAAGAAGTGAATCGTTACCCTAGCGTTCTTCCTTGGCGCCATGGAAATGTAAGCGGATGAAAAGCACCACACTCTCCTTTCCTCCGTATATCCGAAGTCGGTTCGCGATTTGGAGCTCCGAAGCTCCGCCGGTGACCGGATCTAGTCTTCCTCTTCCTCCTTTGCTCTCCCCTCTCTCTAGACTTAGAAAGAGAACCACTCAAGTGAAATGAGGGTTTCAAAGGCCCAATCCCGTGTATATCCCAGTAGGAATAACCCCCAACCGTCGGATCCCAAAATAAGGAAATGAATGGCTATGATTCGTAGCTGAAAAATAAAACCCAGTCTGAACACGGCCTGCGATACGCCCGTGTCCAGGGCTGTGTCCCTCATTCGCCGTCAAAATCGACGCGTCTTAAAAAATACACGGGCATCCAACACGCCCGTGTTCGACCTGACACGCCTGTGTCAGCCAGTACGCGCTCGTGTTCCCCGGTGTCTTCCCCCATCGACACAGGACCAACACCAACCCGAGACTCACACGGGTCTTGGACACGCCCGTGTCCTATTTGACACGCCCATGTCATACCCGAACACGCCTGGTCTCCAGCCCGTGTTCACCGTCTAGACACTTCATCGAGGGTAGTTCGTCGACCACCCGACACGGCCTTGGACACGACCGTGTCCTAGGCCATGTTCCCTGTCTCGACAAATCGTCGAGCGAAAATGTCGACTTCCCGGGCTGATCGTCGACACAAGCTCGACACGCCCTAAGACACGCCCGTGTCTCAGGCCGTGTTCGCTGCTTGACGATCGTCGACTCCAAATTTCATCGACCTCGCGGCCAAATTGTCGACTCGAGCCTGACACTCCCTGGGACATGCCCGTGTCCCAGGCCGTGTGCCCATTGCCAAATTCCAAATTTGACCCAAAATGCCTCCGGTCGCTCTTTTGAGTTTTGGGGCGTTACACAGCTGACCTTTGCACAAGACTTGTGCAACACTTTGTTTGATGAGGGGGCAACTACACTTTATCCCATCACTCTGGCATCTTAACCTTTAATGGATGGATTCAGCTCGTCTTCATCCATGACTGTGCAGTTGTCCATTTTCAGGATTTCACTCACACTCTCATCCTCTTGGGCTATAAGAGGAGTATCCTAGATCATAGATATTTCCCAACTGTAGATCATAGATCTTTCCCACACTGGAGTATGATCCATAAGAAGACTTTCTTATTTCAGTCCGAGTTCTGGAATACCCCCTATCCAAGTACCACATGAGGGGAATGTGCACTTGGACTAAGCTACAAAATAGAGTTCATCCTACCTTAGGAACCCAATAGGTATTTGGTCATCGTATGTTCTGATTAGTTTTAAATCTAACTTGCCTACAAGCAACATTTTTGATAAGTAAGCTAACTCTTGGTCTGGGCAAAGAATGATTGTGCCAGCAATCTAGGGCAAAATGCCCCACCTTGCCACAACAGCAACACTCAAAGATATTATATCTCCTTTTCTGAGCAGATCCTGCAGTATGGATAACTCCTGACTGAACAGAAGGAATAGGAGCCTCATCTTTCTTCATGTTCCTTTCAACATAGATCTGACTGAAGGTTAGTCTTCCAGCTAGCTTCCTTTACTTGCTCTAAATGATGTTTACAACTATCTTCTTTGCAGATGACATACTGTTTATATCATCAGAAATAGCAAAGTCAGGCTTACTGGTAGACTGACCCTTGGTCTGATACTTTACTCGATGGGTTTGAGTGAAAGCCACTGCCTTGTCCTTGAGAGTTGGGGCTGAGGCACCAAATACAAATGTTCCAGAATGGGCCATTTGTGTTTCTTCATGGGGAGACATAAAGACACTCATTCCCCCACCCTTTCTTCTCCCTTTATAAGATACACTTGTATTCTTATAAGAAGAATTCTCATTCTTATAGTGAGCATACATGCAGTCCTGGTCATACATGTTATAAGGGAGGATTACCTTGTGAAAGGTTGACTGTGGCACTACAGGAACTTTGCCTTTCCCTTTGGAAAGGTCAAATCTTGTGCTTCCCTTGACTGCCAACTAATTCATACCCTTTTGAGAGGAGAAGGAATCTATCAAGGGAAATACAATACTTAGCTTAGAAACACTAGACACTATCCTTCTCTCCTTAAGTAGTTCCCTTCAAGATCCAAGATGATCTTGTCCTTTTGGCTTATGGTCTCAACTTGGATGACTGAGTTGGCCTTTAGTTTGCAAACTTCCCCAGACTTTTGATCCATCAAGGATGTTGGCTCAGCTTATTGGGAAGCACCCAACTGAAGGGAGGTAATCTCCTCAGCCTACCTCTTAACCAACTTCCTACTTCTTATCAAATCCTATAAAAGTTTACCATACTCATTAATCAATTGATTGATATCTATCTCAGATTCAGAGTCACTTTCATCATTGGATGAAGAAGCTTCTGAATCTGAACAGGACACATGCCCTAAGCAATAAGAATAACTAGACAGAGATGGTATCAGATCTGGACTAGGCTGATCCTAGCAGGATTATCCCTCCGTCATGGCAACTAGCCCATAATAGCTACAATCATCTTCCTCATCAACATCCACCTCTAAATCTCTTTCTAATTCTAATAGAGGGGCCCTGATCTCTATCCATGCATCTGGATTTTCTTCTACTTCATCTGTAATGGAAGCTGATGAGAAATTTTATAGTTTTAAAAATATATCCAAACTATAATCCCTAAATACGCAAGCGTACCTATCGAAATATAGTATCGAAAATGTCGTATTAGACTCGGGGCCTGTTGAGTACTTCTACTCACGCAACTTAATATTATTTTATCTAATATTCAAATGAGTGAATTTAAACTACAGCTAGAAAACAAAATAAAATATAGCACTTGATCTAGAATCCCCTTGGATTAAAAGGAACCTTAATGAACATAAAGTACGGAAGACTCTTAAATTGCTCACCCGACCGTGGAGGTTCCTAAAGTACAAAATCATCTCTCTCGAGCACATGCTTTTGAATAACCTTATGTTGATCGATGAAGACCTCTCAGCCAGTCGAAACCCCTAAGCTTGCTTTATGCGGTGAACCCCTCTATTGGATTTGACTCCAATCCGGAAAATTTATGTCGTCCTCTCTTGAGGACTGCATGCAACTCATTTTAACTTTGAGTGATCTCCTCGTATCCACAACCTCTCGGTCATTTAGGATACGTATTTTAGAATGAAAAACATATCCACAAAATATGAATTCGACAAAATATAAGTCAAAGATAAATTGTTAGTGAGTAAAGTAAAGAACTTGACATTTTTAATAAAGTTGAAAAGCTTATTTTATTTCAAGGTTCATCATGATCAAGTGCTAAAAGAAGTTTAGCTACTCATCATGATGGGAGAACTACAAAATAGGGAGACGAGAGAGAAGATTAACAAAAAACACTTGAAATAACAAAAATAAAAGTTACACTATGAATTGGAATTAACTAAAGCAAAATTAAACTATCAATTGATGTGTACAAGGAAGAAATACAAAGATATGAAAATAAAGTACTAAAACTGGCAAAGAACTACTCCTAGATGCCTCTCTAGATACCCACAGCTCCTGGATTTGTCTAGATTTATAGGAAAATTTCTGGAAGGTCACGCCCCTAGGTCACGCCCGTGACCTAGGACCTGTAAGGCTTGGAAAACGCTGTCTTGAATGCCTAGGAACGTTGGAGAAAAATCGTGAAAAGTTGTCGTTTTACGGGTCACTCCCCTAGGTCACACCCATGACCTAGGGCGTGTCAAGTCTGTTACAGGAAATGGCGGGAACTGGAAATAGCCAGAATTAACTCTGTTGGTTGCAGGATGGTTCACGCCCATCGGTGACGGGCGTGACAAGGGGCGTGTACTGACCGGGTCAGCAAACGGCTAGAAACGGAACAATCTGACATAAATTCGACAGTTTGGGGTAGGTCACACCCTAGGTCACGCCCGTGACATGGGGGCGTGTACTTGGAAAAATTCCCAGAATTGTCCACGGAAGTTGTGTGTAGAAAACTGTATTTTATAACCGAGACACACCCATTTTCACGCCTTAACAGGGCGTGAATTTTGGGCATGTACCTGTTAAACTCTCCAGATTTATAGAGGACGTCGTCCTCTTTGCGTTGACTGGTTGCACTTTCCATAAATCTTCATGGTTTGAAAGTTATGACCATTTGAAGTTTAGCTATCTGTGGCCAAAAATGTTAATTTTCTCCAAATTGCCTCCAGAATAAGGGCATGGACTTAAAATTGATATTTAAAGCTCAATTATACCTAAAATTAGAAAAGAAAGTAATTTAGAAAATATTAATCTAAGCTAAATAAAAATTGATTCTTTATTGAATAAAAATTATATAAAAATAACTATAAATATTGACTTATCAAATACCTCCATACTTAAGCTTTTGCTATTCCAGAGCAAAATTATGAGTACTTATAAGAAATTATTATAATTTTTAATTAAATGAAAAATTTATTAAATAAAAAAAGTTAAAAATACACTTTAGGGATTCAAAATTTTAAGTCATAAAATATGAAAGTAAAATGTGAAGAGTTAAATATATTTAGCATAATTTTCTAAAATTAATTAATTAGAATACAAAATTAAGTAATTAGCAAAAAAATTTAGATTAACAATTATTAACACTTTTAACTAAAAAGAAACTTAAAGGAAAATTTAAACTACTACTTATGCTCTCTTAGAATTTTAATTTAATTTTAAAGCAATTATATTGGGTATATGGTTTTGGGAATATGGAATTTGAAGAGGTTTTAGATTCGGAGTGATGAATTTCATCTTCTCACCTCACACAATTTTTTTCTTTTTGATATTTGCATATGTTTACCAAGAAAATGATGAATTTTATTCTCTCATTTTTCAGGACATATGAACAAATACTTTTTTCTCTCTTAAAAAAACAAAATTATTAGGAGTAATGAATTTTATCCTCTTACTCCTATTGTTTTGGGGATTGCTTATGTGTACCAAGGAATTGTTAATTCCCATGACATATGATCTAACAAAATAAAAATAAAAATTGCATGTGTACCAAGTGATAATGAATTTTATCCTCTTATCCCCATGACATATGATCTAACAAAAAAAATAAAAAAAGGGAAGGCTATACAAAATTTATATTAAATAAAAATAATTAGAGAGCAACTATAGTAAATTAAAATTTCCTAAGAATCTTAAAGCTTAAGTGAATATAATTAAAATCCAAAAATTGTTTAGCTAATCACTACAAAATTGAAAGTAAGTGGAATTAAAAGAGAAAAGGGGCTAAATAGTTTACTGGAAACAATTTTAATTCATAAAATATTTCTTAAAACCAAAACTCCTAAAAAATAAATTTAACTAACAATGATAAAATAAAAGATTAGAAAATCAAGAATTATAAAAATTCTTATAAATAAACTTAAAATAAATTTATAAAAATCACAAAAAGATTAAGTAGGGGTTTATTATATTTTTTATATTTTCTCTTTTTTTTCTATTTCTTGTATTTTTTGATAATGAAAAGAGAACAAATTTTTTTTCAAATTTTTTAAAAATTTTTTCATTTTTTTTGGATTTTTAATTAAAAACAATAAATGAGAATCCACCCCCATACTTTAAAATAAACATTGTCCGCAATGATTATATTCCAAGTAAGGGGGAAAAGTAAAAAATTTTATACATTTTAAAATAAAAAATAAAATAAAAAGCAAGGATAAGGAAGGGGTGTCTCCTAAAAGCGCTTTTCTTTTTCTCGTCTTTAAGCTAGACGGTTTGAGTTACGAAAAAGAAAAATAAAATTTTAAGAGAACGGACAACTCCCTTAATTCCCATTTGGGTGAATACAAAATGTCGCTCACCCGACTACTCCTCCGCTTTCTTCTTGATTTTCTTTCTTTGAAAGGTTGACTTGAAAATGTAAATTCAAATCACCTATACAAACTTGAGGTGATTTGAGTTTTTGTAGAGGAGCGGCAAATGAATTGTGGAAGACGTTTAATTGCAACAACTCCTCTTCTACATAAAAATTATTAGTATGTTGGATCCCTACTTTGGATTTGGGCTATGTTCACTATTAGGTTGTTGAACTTTTATGTATAGTCTAGGGTCATTTTGTTAGGTGTAGGTCAGTCTGACTTGGTTAGTCAATCTTTGATCCAACCCTTAGAAGAAATCAGAGTTCCAGACTTAGAAGAATGGCAGTCATTACGAGTTCAGAGAATCAGTTAGAAGTTCTTCGAACTCAGCTCGATGATCGTCGATCGCAGATCGACGAACTCAGAGTCCCTACTCTGAGTTGAGCTCAACGAACTTCTATCTCTGGTCGACTAACTTGGAGCACATCTTTGACAGCTTATATTTTTCCAGATCAACTTTCTTTGTTCTCAGCTCGACGAAGACGATTTCTCAGCTCGACGAACTTGGAGTTCAGGTCGACGAAATCTGTTCTGAGCTTGATGAAATCTATCAGTTCATTATTTTCTATTTTCTGCAGTTTAATTCATCCGATTGATCAAGGCTTATATAATATATTATTGTCTATATTTCTCTGAGTAATTAATTGCATATGTTCTTATGAATATAGCCGTTCATTGGCAACATTAATTATTGGATTTCAAATAGTTAATATTCGGCTTAATAACTAGGACAGTTAAGGAATCAATTTATTGCCCTTCTAGCCATTTTTCCAAGTTCCAAGATTTCAGCAATTAATCATGGAATAGAATTCAAATTCAGAGACAGAATTTCTGCAAAAAGCATAAAAGGACTGTTTTCAGAAGAACATTAAAGGATAAGGAAGAAAATAGACAAAGAGATTTCACTGAGACACAACAGTTGATACAAGTCTTATAGAGAATCTCACAAAGCTCTTCATCATCAGCTTCAGAGCTTTTCAAGGGACAACTATTCAATATCAGTCCAAAAGATTCTGAAGATCATCAAAATACTGAAGGCCTACACCCTGCAAATCTTCCAACAAATTCCTGAACAATATTCATCTCCGGGGAGCTTTGACAACATCAAGCAATCCACTAGTCTTCTCAGTTGTTTTTGAGAAAGCGAAGACAATATCACATTCTTTTCACCCCACTCTACACAGTATTTTAACTCCCTTCAAAAATTAACCACCCGATTCTTAAGTCTCCTTAACAAAAGACTTAGCTTGGTTTTTGGGCACCTGATCAAAAGCCTAAAGTGTCGTGAGATCTCCCTTCAAATAGATCTTATGGTGACAGGGCAACTGAGCAAAAACATGTTGGTGATAGGGCACCTGATCAAAACCCTATAGTCGATTCCTACTAGGGTGGTAGAAGAGTGAATGTACCCAAGTTTAGGGGAACAACTATAAATTTCTTGTGTCATCTAGATTGTTTACTGTTTTCTTATTGCTGTGTGTTGTGTGCTGTGTTAGTTAGTTTTTCTTTCCAGCACTCTCTTAAGATATATATGCTACTATTTTTAATTCCGCTATAAAGACCAATTAAGTTTTTAAAATACTCTATTCACCGCCCCCCCCCCTCTAGAGTTAAATAGATCTATCCCCTCAGGTGGTAAAGCTTTTATCATCCTTCAATTGGTATTAGAGGTTTAATGATGCTTTGGTTTCACAGACTTACATCTGAACCAAGATCCTTTGATAGATCTTTTTTCTGTATCCTCTTTTTTATAGCATGACACCGAATAAGGAATATTCTAGCACCAGATCTTCTGTGTGTAACTTGAAAAAATTTGCACTCTGGAAGGCAAGAATCAAGCTCTATATGAATTCTATTAATGAGGACATTTTCAATTCTATTTTGAGAGGTCCCCCTCAACCTACAGTTGCTACCACAACTACCAGTACACATACAGTTCCACCAACTGAGTGGAGTGATGTACAAAAGAAAGCCAAGATGGCTGATGCTAAAGCAATGAATATTCTGGCACAGATAATGTCAGATGACATCTTTTAGAATGTGGCTGAGTGCACCTCTGCAAAGGCCATTTGGGACTCACTGAAAAAAATAGTTGCTGGCTCATTAGATGAAAGAAAAGACAGGAGATCCCTCCACATATCACAGTATGAGAATTTCAAGAAGGAGGAATCAGAGTCTGTTGCTAAGATACATAAAAGACTCAGTGTCATCAAAAATGAACTGAGAACCATGGACAAGGATATCTCATTAACTGAGATAAATGACAAAATCCTAATGTTCTTACCCAACACTTGGGATTCCAGGATATGGCCAATTAAGGAGGCCAGAAGTCTAAATGAGATTTCTACAGAATCTGTCCTTGGCAAGCTCAAGTCTTATGAGCAGTTGATCAACACAAGGGAGGCTGCTGAACAGAAGGCTTCCACATCTTCAAGGAAGGAGCACAGCAATGCTTTCAAAGCAACATAAGAATTAGAAGCTCTTCCAGCTAATGAAGAACTACTGAGCATGTTGGCTAAAAGATTCGATAAAATGGCCAAGAAAGACTTTAGAAGAAGGTCATCCAAGAATGATGACAAGCCAAGATATGACAAGACTCCTACCAAGGAGTTTATTTGTTTTGGATGCAGAAAACCTGGGAAGATTCTACCTGAATGCCTAGAGGCACAAAAGAAAGACAGAAGAAAAGAAAATGAGAATAAGAGATAATCAAGCAAGCATTACAGCAAGCACTCCTCTAGCAAACACAAGAGAAAGGAGAAAGGCTTCATTGCTGAGAGCTGGAGTGACACAAATGAAGAATCCTCATCTTCCAGCTCTAGTGAAGATGAAGAGGAGGCAAAGGCAAGGGAAGTTTTCCTTATGGCTATAAATGCCTCCAGCAGCAAATCTAATGCTGAGGAACAAGCTGAATAATCAGAAGAGGAATCTGAATCTGAAGAAGATCTGGAAATCTCTTCATTTGATTTCAATTCAGAAGATTTAAAAATTAAATCTAAATCCTTATGCAATGATTTAATTAAGTCAGAGAAGGAAATAAAAATTATTAGAGATAGACAGTTTGAATTTGATGACCTATTTGCTGAAAATATCAAACTGAAAAATGTTTTAGACTTAGCTAATGAACAAATCGTGTCACTAAAAACTGAATTATGTGAGGCAAAGAAACTTGAGGAATCTCTCAATGGGAGAAGCCTTAAGCTCATGGACATCACAAGCATCATCAATGTCAGATTAAATGGCAAGCTAGGCATAGGTGCTTCATCATGCTTACCCCCCACATTAAAGAAAAATATTCTTTCAACACCAATTAAATTTATCTCTGAAAAGGGCAAAGAGAAAATGGGAGATACTACTCAACCAAATGTATCTCGAAAATCTGTAATTAAGAAGAAAAAAGAAAAAGAATCTGAATAATAACTATGTTTAATAGATTTCATCAAACTCAGATCGACAAATGTGTATAGTTCGTCTAACCCAAATCGACGATCTATGAACGCTAATTATAACTACAATAATTCATCTTACTGCGATCGATGAACTGTATATGGTTCTTCGAGCAGCGATCGAAGAACTTGGGGTACAGAAAATGACTATGTTCATTCTCTGAGCAGAGTTCGACGAACTCATCCCTATTCGTCGAACACAGATCGATGAACTAATAATAATTTGTCGAACCTAGTCAGGTTTAATAAAAACTATAACTCTATTAGAAACTTCAATCAATTCAGAGAATCTATTATTCATTTTACTCAATGGGAAATACCACCTAGAAGATATCATCCCTTAGGATATAAAAATCAACCCAAATTTTTTGTTATTTCCAGTTTCTCTTATCAAAAGAAACAAGGACCCAAGGTAACCTGGGTTAAGAACACCTAATCCCTTTCTATGTAGGTGAAGGACTATCCAGTCTTTAATCAACAATGGTATCTGAACAGTGGATACTCAAAGCATATGACTGGCTGTAAGGACAATCTTACAAACTACAAGTCCAAGCTAGGTCCAAAGGTGATCTTTGGTGACTCCAACTGTGGCCAAACTAAAGGCTATGGAGATGTTAAAGTTGGAGAAGTAACCTTCAGGAAAGTTGCTTATGTGTGTGGCTTAAAGCATAACCTAATATCCATAAGTCAATTATGTGATGAAGGTTATCAGGTATCATTTAACTCATCTTCCTGTATCATTTCTTGTAAATAAAACAAACCTGTTTTAATTGGACCTAGACAAGGCAACATATATGTAGTAAATTTTTAATCAGCTAGTTCAGAACTTTGTTTATTTAGTAGGTGAGCAATCAAAATGAACTTTGACATAAGAGATTAGAACATGTAAATCTTAAAAATATTGCTAAGTTATCTTGGGATAACCTTTTTAGAGGATTGCCTTCTGGCCTCTACAAGAAGGATGGCCTCTATAGGGCTTGTCAGTTAGGCAAGCAAACAAAAAATAGCTTTAAATCTTTAAATAAAAGTGACTCACCTAAAATATTGTACTTGCTACATATGAACCATTTTGGCCCTATTACTGTACAAAGCCTAGGAGGGAAATCTTATACTTTAGTGATTGTAGATGACTTCTCAAGATTCACTTGGGAATTCTTTCTGAGTTCTAAGTCAGATAACTTCAAGGTTCTTACAGATTTTCTCAAGAACAAACAGATTGAGTACTCTACTATAGTTGCATTGATCAGAAGTGATCATGATATTGAGTTTGAGTCTCTTCTTATACAAGTGTTCTATGAGAGGAAGGTATCAGGCACTGCTTCTCAGCTCCTAGAACTACTCAACAAAATGGGGTTACTAAAGGGAAAAATAGAACCCCAATTGAATCTGCAGGCACATTACTTGTAGATGCTTGCATGCCCCTATCGTTTTGGGCAGAGGTTGTGAGCACAGCAAACTATGTACTGAACAGAAGTCTGATATACAAGCTTAAAAATAAGACTCCTTATGAGTTATTTAAAGGGAAAAAACCTAAAATCACCTATTTTAAAGTATTTGGATGCCTATGTTATATTCACAATAATGACAAGAAATACACTAGAAAGTTTGAAGCAAAAGCTGCAGAGGGAATTTTTCTAGGATATTCGTAAGTCAGCAAAACTTATAGGGTGTTTAATAAATCCACTTTAAAAATTGAGAAATCTGTTCATGTTATATTTGATGAGGCTAAAATGTTTTATAAGGAGAATAAGTTTCTATTAATAACTTTTTGCAGGTACCTCACTTGTGTGAGAGATTGGATGATCTAAACCTCACCCAAATGGTTCCATCACATCCTTCTCCACAAGTTGAAGAAGAAAGTGAAGAAGATAGTTTGGAAGTGGTTGAACTCCCTCTAAAAGCTAATATAATTCCACAAGAGGAATTAATTCCACAAGCTATTGCTTAACCAGCTCCTCCCACTAATCTTGTCACACTTAGACATCACCCTATATCTCAAGTGATTTGGAGACATTTTAGTTGGTGTGCAAACAAGGCATCAACTCAATAATGATGTAATGCATGCTTATTTTATTTCTCAACTTGTGCCCCACTCCATCAAAGATGCAGAGAAAGATCCCCACTAGATCATTGCAATACAAGAGGAGCTCAATCAGTTTGAGAGGTGCAGAGTTTGGGATCTGGTTCCTACACCCAAAGACTATCCCGCTGAATTGCGTAATTTCGCATCAAGTCCGAAAACTTAATGTGGTTAAAACTCCAAAAATAGGTGAGGATTCACGCGGCGACCCAGCGGTTTTAATTAAGTAAAGCGGAAGTGGTATTATTTAGAAAACGAGGCGCACGTATTTATTTATTTGGATATAAATCGGGTTAGATCGAGTTTTAACGAAAGGAGGCAAGTGCACCTATCGTGAGTAGTACAGGATATTCCGGGTGGAATGTCGAGGAAGAATTGTTCTCGGGGTCGGTTCGATTATTTCTACTCTTCCCGGGAGGGGACTATTATTTTACCGATAATTAACTTGTCGGTTTATATTTTATATATAATAAAAAGGCAGAAAATGGCAGAAAGAAAATGAAAGCATGAAGGTGGTGCCGATGAAGAGCTTAGCTCGATGGCACCGAAAAGAATTTGAACTAAAATATACTTTAAATAAAAAGAGCTCCAAAGTTTCTAATTAATTAAGGCGGAGACTTGGCCGTGGAGGTTCCACTAGAATGAGCTCACTTATCTCTAGGACTATCGCTCACCTGAACCTAAGACTATTTGACCGAACGTTAGTCCGATGAAGGATTCCTCTTAATGCCCGCATTACGCTAAGAACCCCGCTATTGGGTGGGGAACCCAATCCGGTAGAGTTGGCGCGCCTCCTCTCTCGAGGGTTAGTGCAGAACTCTCTTTGCCAAGGGGTGATCGGTCCATATGCACGGCCTCTCGGCTAGCTAGCATATGGACTACGGAAATAGGGCCCACACATCGATTATGTGGTCCTACGCGTCGTAAACCCTAGGCAAACCTTAAGTACTTTAATTAATTAGTAAAATACGACCTTTAATTATTTTAAGCTATTTTATCTGTCCCAATGCTCTTCGATACCGAGGGCTAAGAACGGTTAGCCACTCATCGGAATGGGGACGGCTTGCGGGGAAAGCAATAAAGAAAGCAGTAAAGAAAGCTGAAAATGAAAGCAGTAAAGAAAGCAGTAAATAAAGTATAAAATTGCAAGTCCTACCCAAACGAGTAGGACTGAAGAAAGCTATAAATTGCGAGTCCCGACGCAAATGCGTGGGTGGGAGAAAGAAAGCGGGTCCTACTCAAATGAGTAGGACTAAATAAATGCAACACACGCACACACTCTCTCGACATGAAAGTAAAACACACGCACTCTACTGAATTTAAAACACACGCACACACACTCTCGACATAAAGTAAAACACACACACTGCAGGAAAGTAAAAACTCACACACTCTACTAAATGAAATAAAGCAAAGCGCCATTTAACTCTTAACGAGTAGGAGGAAATAAAAGTGCACGCGTATAAAATTGCAAAAAACTAAGTTATTTGAAAACTAAAACGACTGCATTTCTACCGCTAGAATGCGGTAGAAATGCATAAAAAGTGTAAATAAAAATTAAACGAGCGAAAAAGTTTGCAAATAAACGCAAATTGAAAGAGCTCGGAAAATTAAAACGAATACATTTCTACCGCTATAATGCGGTAGAAATGCATAAAAAGAGAGCGAAAAAATTAAAAGAACAAAAGTTTAAAATGAAAAACTAAGTGCATGAAAAATTAAAACAACTATATAATCATTCATATAACTCCGTAAAACTGATTAAAAAGTGAAAATAAAACGAAACGAACGAAAAAGTTTTACATCCTAAAAAGAAAAATCTAAGTTAAAAGAAATGAAAATCACCTTAAAATCATTTTTACGGGTTTATAACAATGAAATAGAAAGCTATAAAAACCTAAGTTAACAAAACTAAGTAAGAAAATTAACTAAAACATAAAACTAAAAAGCTAAACTCATACACACACACACCCATTTTAAAAGAACTAAAACTAAGTTAAAACAAAAAAAGAGAATAAGATTGCATAAGAGTAGCCAAATAGATGAAGTCCAAAGCCATAGAAAGAGAGCAAAACTACAAATTTTATTAAGCAAACTAGGAGATTACAAAACTAAGAAAATAAAGGAAAGGGGGAAAAATTCCCTTACATAGCATTTGGATTTCATTTCAGCAGCATATCCCAATACAAAATAGAACCAAAAAGTGGAACAAGAACTCAAGCAGAACACAGCTATTTATAGGTAGAAAATTTACAAGTACACGCCCTCTGACACGGGCGTGTCAGGGGGCGTGTCGACACTATTCATGATGGCGGCCGTCGATTTGACATCAAAGTGGACTTCGGGCTGGACACGTGTCGGTCTCGCGTTGGTCACGCCCCAGGTCACGGTCGTGACGCTGGGCGTATCAAGGAGGTGGATCTGGACGCGGGTCGCGCCAAAAGTCGTCGCGCGGGTCTTGTCGGCCAGGCGGAGAAGTCACGCCCCAGGTCACGGTCATGACGCTGGGCGTGTCGGTTGGTGTCGACACTTGACAAACGTCGAGCGGAAAATGTCGAGTTGAAAATCGTCGAGCGGGAAGAGGTGTCACGCCCTAGGTCATGGGCGTGATTCTTTGTGTGTCGAGGAGGTCGACGATCGTCGAGCTGAAAATGTCGAGCGGGTGGACACAGGCTTGGGTCACGCCCCGTGTCGGGTAACACGGGCGTGTCTCCGGGCGTGTCCAGCTTTTCTCTTCAAAATTTGCTGATTGACGGGATTTGCATTATCACGCGCTGGTCAAGGGCGTGACCAGTAAGTCACGGGTGTGACTTGACTTTTTTGGGGCAAATTTTTGATATTTTCTGAAACATAAACATAAACCAAGTCAGCAAATTATTTACAAAAAAGGAGCAATTTATTAAGCAAAAACATGTAAAAATGACGAAAAGAAATGAAAACGACTAAATTAATGTACACAAAAATACGTATATTTACAATTCATCAAATACCTCCATACTTAAGCTTTTGCCATTCCAGAGCAAAAGTTGGAGATGAACTTATAAGGAATAAAAGAAATCCTAAGTTTAGCTACCGCTTGAATTAATTAAAAATAAGATCAAAATAAACATCCGGGGTTAAAAAATTAAATCCTAATTTATGAAATGTTATAAATAGAGGAAGAGTTTTCAAAAAGACTTCTAGATAAAATAAAATAGAAAGCAAAAATTTATTTTTGTTAGTTTAATAAAGATGGATTGGATTTATATAAAAAACTTTAGCTTAAAAGAAGTTAAAGGAAATAATACAATTTAAAAGTTATGCTCTCAAAAAATTTTAAATTAATTCTAGAATCATTGAAATAGGCTAAGTGGTTTGGTGGTTTATGAAGAAGGCTTGAATATTGAGGTGAGGCAATTTTTTCTCGAACCTCCAATTTTTTTTCTTTTTGTATAGTTGTAAAATAAAATCTTATTTTCCTAACACATAATAAATTTTTTTTTCTTCAAAAATAAAATAACCCAATGTATATGTGTAGGAGTATTGAATTTTATCCTCTTACTCCATAACATATAATCTTTTTAAATATTGGGTGTCTATGTTTGCGGAACGAAATCTTATTCCCATTGACATAAGATCTTTTAAGGGGTGAAATAGGGGTAATCATGTCAAGTAAGACATGACAAAAAATGGTAGTGAGTTTATTTTTTCAAGAAGAAAACTAGATTTTAATAAAAAAGTTTTGAGAGCAACCTTTTTAAAATGAACGTTCCAATGTTTCTAAAAGCAAAAAGTAGAAATAGTTGAAATCCATGAATGTTATTTTCTAACATAAAAAACGAGCTTCTATTTATAAAATTAGAAGTGGTGGTGAAAACAAGTTCCCTATTATAAGGAAAAGACATAAAAAATTCTTTTAAAACTTAACCCCAGACACTTAAATTTATCGAACTTTAATTAATAAACGAATAGTAAGCAAAGAATAATTAGAATTCGCATATAAATTAACTCGAAACTAGATTTTTGGAAAGCAAAAATGGTTAATAAATGGTATATTCGATTTATTTTGTTACATAATTTAACAAAAAAAAATATATTTTTTTGGATTTTTTAGAGTTTTTATCATTTTTTTTGATTATTATCTTTTTTTGATTTTTAGAGTTATTCTCTTTTTTAGGAACTTTTTGGTTTTTCTAATCTTTTTGATTTTTTAGTGTATTTTGGTAAGTAATTTACAAGAATGAGGAGAGAAAAAAGTGTTATTTACAAAAGAGATAGTGGGGGAAAGAGATCAAAATTTTTTTTTTATTATTTTTAAATAATGTACAAAGTAAAAACTCGAAGGCGGCCCGCGAATAGACTCTTTTTTGCGTGGTTGGTTCGATGAGTCGAATGCCGCGGGTAGGCAAAATGCGAGTTTTTATAAATAAGAAGGGGGGGGGGTTTACAAAAACTATTTACAAAGTAAAAAAGATTTTGTTTTTTTTTGTGAATTTTTTGAGTTTTATGATTTTTTTTGAAGTTTTATGATAATAAAAACAAGGAAAAAATTTTTAGGATTTATTTTTTGTAATGTTTTTGTGTTTTTATGCGTTTTTGTAAAGTGCAGAAATAAAGAAATACGAAAACACCCCCATACTTAAACCCAACATTGTCCCCAATGTTGCAATCTAAGTATGCAGAACAGATAATATACAAAATATAATAAGTAGAAAAAGAAAAAGAGAAGGTAAAAGCTTCCCTAAAGACGAGTCTGGGAGGCCCGGGTTGATACCCTGCAATAGTTAGAGAAAAGAAAGAAGCAATAAAAAGATATCATAAAAGCTAAAAAGATAAATTCGGCGAAAAGATTGCGGGCGGTAGGGGGGCATGTGCGTGGGGGAGTCGAAGGGACCTAAGGCCTTAGCTACGTGAGTGTGATAGAAATGCGCACCGCTATTGCGCACAAGAATGGAAGCGCGCCGAAGCGAAACAAAACAAAATAAAACAAGTTAAAATAAAATAAAGTAGACAAAATATATACACGTTTATTTTTTTGTGTGTTTTTCTGTACGTTTTTTTTTTGTTGTTTTTAGGTAGGTTTTTGAGTTTAGTTTTTTTTTTGGTTTTGAGTGTTTTTTAGTTTTTAAGGTTTTTTTAGTGTTTTAGTGTTTTATTTTTAAAAATAATGAAAAAAATTTTTTAAGTTATTTTTTTTCATTTAGTTTTAGATTTTTTTTTATTTCAAATTTTTAGTTTTTTAGAGATTTTTTGATTTTTTTTATGGGTTTTGGAAATTTTTTTGTTTTTTTTTGTTTATAGGTTTTTCAAAATTTCTTTTTAGTTTTATAATTTTGTAAGTTTTTATTTATTTATTATTATTATTATTATTATTATTATTTTTTATTAGTAATAAAATTTTTGTGGGCCCTTTTTGTAATTTGTAGTAGAGATATATATATAAATAGTAAAATTAATAGATTTCCAGGGTTCAAAATAACGACACGAATTTCCCCGGCAACGGCGCCAAAAACTTGATTGAAAGAATCGCATCAAGTTTCCGACAACGGCGCCAAAAACTTGATTGCGTAGTTTCGCATCAAGTCCGAAAACTTAATGCTGTTAAAACTCCAAAAATATGTGAGGATTCACGTTGCGACCCGGCGATTTTATTTAAGTAGAGCGGAAGTGGTTTTATTTAGAAAACGGGGCGCGCATATTTATTTATGTGGATATAAAACGGGTTAGATCAAGTTTTAACAAAAGGAGGCAAGTGCACCTATCGTGAGTAGTACAGGATATTCCGGGTGGAATATCGAGGTCGAATTGTTCTCGGGGTCTGTTCGATTATTTCTACTCTTCCCGGGAGGGGACTATTATTTTACCGATAATTAACTTGTCGGGTTATACTTTATATATAATAAAAAGGCAGAAAATGGCAGAAAGAAAATGAAACCATGAAGGTGGTGCCGATAAAGAGCTTAACTCGATGGCACCGAAAAGAATTTGAACTAAAATATACTTTAAATAAAAAGAGCTCCTAAGTTTCTAATTAATTAAGGAGGAGATTTGGCCGTGGAGGTTCCACTAGAATGAGCTCACTTATATCTAGGACTATCGCTCACCTGAATGCTAAGACTATTCGACCGAACATTAGTCCGACGAAGGATTCCTCTTAACGCCCGCATTACGCTAAGAACCCCGCTATTGGGTGGGAAACCCAATCCGGTAGAGTTGGCGCGCCTCCTCTCTCGAGGGTTAGTGCGGAACTCTCTTTGCCAAGGGGTGATCGGTCCATATGCACGGCCTCTCGGCTAGCTAGCATATGGACTACGGAAATAGGGCTCACACATCGATTATGTGGTTCTACGCGTCGTAAACCCTAGGCAAACCTTAAGTACTTTAATTAATTAGAAAATTACGACATTTAATTATTTTAAGCTATTTTATCTGTCCCAATGCTCTTCGATACCGAGGGCTAAGAACGGTTAGCCACTCATCGGAATGGGGACAGCTTGTGGGGAAAGCAATAAAGAAAGCAGTAAAGAATGCTGAAAATGAAGGCAGTAAAGAAAGCAGTAAAAAAAGCAGAAAATTGCAAGTCCTACCCAAACGAGTAGGACTGAAGAAAGCTGTAAATTGCGAGTCCCGGCGCAAATGCGTGGGTGGGAGAAAGAAAGCGGGTCCTACTCAAATGAGTAGGACTAAATAAATACAACACACGGACACACTCTCTCGACATGAAAGTAAAACACACGCACTCTACTGAATTTAAAACACAAGCACACACACTCTCGACATAAAGTAAAACACACACACACACTGCAGGAAAGTAAAAACTCACACACTCTACTGAATGAAATAAAGCAAAGCGTCATTTAAGTCTTAACGAGTAGGCGGAAATAAATGCGCACGCGTATAAAATTGCAAAAAACTAAGTTATCTGAAAATTAAAACGACTGCATTTCTACCGCTAGAATGCGGTAGAAATGCATAAAAAGTGAAAATAAAAATTAAACGAGCGAAAAAGTTTGCAAATAAATGCAAATTGAAAGAGCTCGGAAAATTAAAACGAATACATTTCTACCGCTAGAATGCGGTAGAAATGCATAAAAAAAGAGCGAAAAAATTAAAAGAACAAAAGTTTAAAATGAAAAACTAAGTGCATGAAAAATTAAAACAACTATATAATCATTCATATAACTCCGTAAAACTGGTTAAAAAGTGAAAATAAAACGAAACGAACGAAAAACGTTTACATCCTAAAAAGAAAAATCTAAATTAAAAGAAATGAAAATCACCTTAAAATCATTTTTACGGGTTTATAACAATGAAATAGAAAGCTATAAAAACATAAGTTAACAAAACTAAGTAAGAAAATCAACTAAAACATAAAACTAAAAAGCTAAACTCATACACACACACCCATTTTAAAAGAACTAAAACTAAGTTAAAACAAAAAAAAGAGAATAAGATTGCATAAGAGTAGACAAATAGATGAATTCCAAAGCCATAGAAAGAGAGCAAAACTACACATTTTATTAAGCAAACTAGGAGATTACAAAACTAAGAAAATAAAGGAAAGGGGGAAAAATTCCCTTACATAGCATTTGGATTTCATTTCAGCAGCATATCCCAATACAAAATGGAACCAAAAAGTGGAACAAGAACTCAAGCAGAACACAGCTATTTATAGGCAGAAAATTTACAAGTACACGCCCTCTGACACGGGCGTGTCGACACTATTCATGATGGTGGTCGTCGATTTGACATCAAAGTGGACTTCGGGATGGACACGTGTCAGTCTCGCGTTGGTCACGCCACAGGTCACGGGCGTGACGCTGGGCGTGTCAAGGAGGTGGATCTGGCCGCGGGTCGTGCCGAAAGTCGTCGCGCGGGTCTTGTCGGCCAGGTGGAGAAGTCACGCCCCAGGTCGCTGGCGTGACTCTGGGCGTGTCAGTTGGTGTCGACACTCGACAAATGTCGAGCGGAAAATGTCGAGTTGAAAATCGTCGAGCGGGAAGAGGTGTCACGCCCTAGGTCACGGGCGTGACTCTGGGTGTGTCGAGGAGGTCGACGATCGTCGAGCTGAAAACATCGAGCGGGTGGACACGGGCTTGGGTCACGCCCCGTGTCGGGTGACACGGGCGTGTCTCCGGGCGTGTCAAGCTTTTCTCTTCAAAATGTGCTGATTGATGGGATTTGCATTGTCACGCCCTGGTCACGGGCGTGACCAGTAAGTCACGGGCGTGACTTGACTTTTTTGGGGCAGATTTTTGATATTTTCTGAAACATAAACATAAACCAAGTCAGCAAATTATTTACAAAAAAGGAGCAATTTATTAAGCAAAAAACATGTAAAAATGACGAAAAGAAATGAAAATGACTAAATTAATGGACACAAAAATACGTATATTTACAATTCATCACCAGTCATTGGAGCCAAATGGGTGCTCAGAAACAAACTGGATACTGAAGGAAATATTATAAGGAATAAAGCAAGGCTAGTAGCTCAAGGCTATTCACAGGAGGAAGGAATAGACTATGATCTGACCTTTGATCCATTGGCAAGGCTTGAGGCTATAAGGATTTTCTTAGCCTTTGCAGCATATAAAAGATTCAAAGTCTACCAGATGGATGTAAAGAGTGCTTTCCTAAATGGAGAATTAAAAGAGGAATTGTATGTGGAGAAACCACCAGGTTTTATCTCTCCAACTCATCCTTCTTATGTCTTTAAATTGCATAAAGCTCTATATGGTTTAAAGCAAGCTCCAAGATCTTGGTATGAGACCTTAACTAGCTTTCTTTTAGAGCATAAGTTTTCTAGGGGCATAGTAGATAGGACTCTTTTTATCAGGCATCATAAAAATAAAATTTTATTAGTTCAAATATATGTAGATGATATTATTTTTGGCTCTATTGATCCCAAACTATGCAAAATATTTTCTGATCTAATGCATTCAAAGTTTGAGATGAGTAGCATGGGTGAACTTTCATACTTCCTTGTTCTCCAAGTGAAGCAATCACCTGATGGTATCTTCATCTTCCAATCCAAGTATGCTAACGAGCTTATTAAAAGGTTTGGGATGTGTGATGCCTCAGCAATGAAAGCACCTATGGCTGCTTATGCTGTGATTGATTCTGATGAACATGGCAAGCCTGTAGATCAGAAAACATATAGGGTTATTTTTGGGTCTCTATTATATCTCACAGCAAGTAGGCCTGACATAATGTTTGACACATGTATTTGTGATATGTTCCAAGTGAACCCTAAAGAATCTCACTATATTTTACTAAAAAGGATTTTAAGATATATAAAGGGTTGTCCAAATCTAGGACTCCTATATCCATTAGAGTCAGAATTTGATTTAACTGTATTTTCTGATGCTAACTATGCTGAATGTAGAGTGGATAGAAAGAGCACATCAGGAACTTTCCAGTTTCTTGGTGGTAAGCTTGTGTCCTGGTTTTGTAAGAAGCAAACCTCTATGTCCACATCAACTGCTAAAGCTGAATACATTACAGCTGGCAGCTATTGTTCACAGATTTTGTGGATACAAAATCAATTGTTGGATTATGGTATCAACTTAAATAATTCAACTATATTTTTTGATACTACCAATGCAATATCTATTGCACAAAATCCAGTGCATCATAGTAGGGCCAAGCATATAGAAATTAGACATCATTTTATTAGAGATTGTGTGGACAAAAATAAAATTAATCTTTTCTTTATCTCTACTGATTTGCAAAGAACAGATATCTTCACTAATCCTTTACATTAGAAGAAACATCTGTTCTTTCTGAATCAGCTAGGTATGATTAATGGAGAAACTTAATTTGATTTTGCTCCAATGTTGATGAATTGACAACATTTCGTCGAACGGAGATCGACGATCGGAGACTGTTCTTGAGATTTTTCATCGACCTGAGATCGACCAACTCTCTGCGTGAAGTTATTTTTGTCGAGCGGAGATCGATGATTTTGCTTCAGAAAAATTTTCGTCAGCCTTAGAACGACGAAAAGTTTTTCCCCTCTTCTGATTGAGCTCGATGATATTATTTCTTCATAAAAATTTTCGTCAACATGAGAACGAAGATTCTTTATTTTTCGCAGGACGGAGCCCGATGCTTCATATTCTGAAAACCTTATAACTATGTTTTCATCGTGCTCTATCCCTCGCTTTTTATTCTCTTACTCTTGCTCTCTCTTTTATTTTTGCAGGAAAACATATGGTGATTATGACGCTCTCTCTCTCTCTCAAGCATGAAGTTCGACACTGGCTTCGACATTGATTTTGACTGCTTCTCCCACAATGATCAAATCTTCATAGACATTCTCAAGCTGTGTGAAGAATAGCATCTGAAGAAAGTCATGGCAACAAGGATCATGATACCAGCAAATGAGATCAGAGAATGGATTTTTACTTCAACAGCTCCTGACGCAAATACTATGATCAGCACCATCGGCGGTAATCAGTTCACTCTAACTCCTGAAATTTTGTCTGAGTTTTTTGATTTGGCTACTAAAGAAGACGATATTGAATTAGATACTGCTGAATATGAGAATATGCTGAGTATAATGGATCACTCTGAAGGAAACCCCAATAAGTTATTGAAAAAGAATTTATCTGTTCAATATAAATTTCTGGCAGACATTGTTGGCAAGATTTTGCTGGGCAAACATACAGCCCATGACTATATCACCAGACACCAGTTTCTAGTGATGTGTGCTCTAGTTGATAAGAAATCAATAGACTGGGGATAGATTTTGTTTGAGTTGATAAAGAAGAAAAATACAAAGAAAGTGGTGTACTCTGGGAGGATTCTAGGAATCTGAAAGTCCACCTAGTGTCGGCAAAGTGCACCTATGGGGGGGGGGGGGAATAGGTGACGTGTAGCGTTTTTGCGGAATTTACGAAAGTACCTGCACAATAAAAATAAAAAGCACAGCACACAGAAT
The DNA here is from genome assembly GCA_039583875.1 of Platanthera guangdongensis. NCBI lineage: Eukaryota > Viridiplantae > Streptophyta > Magnoliopsida > Asparagales > Orchidaceae > Platanthera > Platanthera guangdongensis. Next base: position 127,338,884 of record CM077151.1, on the reverse strand, counting down.
ACACAGACAATTTATAGTGGTTCCCCGACTTGGGTACATCCACTTTCCCCCTTCGACCTATCTCCCAACAAGGGACGACTCGGTCTCTTCTCCAACAGGATTGAAATCCAATCCTTGCACTATCGGAAGGAACCCTTCCACACGTGAGAGTCAACACTCCCACAAGAACGGGTTGCACCCAACCCTAACAACACGGAACAATCGTTCCTTTACAACAAAAGTAAATATAGAATGTACACGAGATACAAACTTCGTTTGGAGACTACGGTGTTCCTCTTCGTTCGAAGACGTGTTCGTGAAGTCAACGAAGAGTCTACAACCTTGGTCTCTCTTGGAGAGGATCTCCCCGGAACCGGCGGCGGCAACACGAGCGGCGGCTAGCTTCGAGATCGGCGGCTATGATGATGAGCGGCTGCTGAACTTGGAGATCCAAACTTCGTAGCGAAGCAAACTTGGTCTTCCAACGGTCGCACGAGGATCGGTCGTCTCGATCGATTCGGACGGGAAAGTTTTTTCCGATCAACAAATCGAGAGATAAGAGATCTCTGGATAGACACGTGAGACACAAAGCTTTGCTAAGCTTCTGTCGCCGGAGATCGGGAAGAAAAGCGATCAGTAGCGGCGACGGACTAGCGCGAGCGGCGACGGATGCGGCGGAGCTATTTCGCGATTTTAGGGTTTGCTCTGCTCGGCTTCTTTCTGTCTAGGTATTCCGTTCAAAATACCTGTATATAAATACTGTAGATGCTTTCCAAAATGACCGTTGTGGGACCCACAAGCTGAATCCCTAAGCCCCGGTCCAGAATCTTAACAGCGGCAGAATCCGGTTCAGGAAGTTCCAAAAAAACGCCCAAGTCAAAATCGGTGAGAATCGAAAGTGATTCTCGCCGAGTCGCCGAGAATCAAAGGTGATTCTCGACGATTCGGCGAGAATCAAAGATGATTCTCGTCGAATTTGCCTTGGTTGCACGCACTGCTTTAGGCCAGGTCGAGACGGCGAGAATCAACCAGTGATTCTCGACGATTCGACGAGAATCACTAGTGATTCTCTTCGAATCGGCGAGAATCACTTGGTGATTCTCGTCGATTCTTACTTAGAAGCAGAGGTGCTTGCTTAGAAGTGGCTGGGTCGAGTTTGGCGAGAATCAACTTCTGATTCTCGTCGAATCGGCGAGAATCACAAGTGATTCTCGCCGAATCGGCGAGAATCACTTGGTGTTTCTCGTCGATTTAGACTTAGACGAATTTTCGTCTTTCCACCTATGAGGTGCTCCTTGACCCATCCTTGCTCCTTGTCTGCTCCTGCATATTTACAGCCCTGTGCTTGAAAATAAGTGCACTCTAATAGAGAGAATACACGTAGGCCAACACACTGATCTGCTCAACGAGGGATTACGTCGTGCAGACCCGTGTATATTGACCTACTGCACCCTGACATTGGTGTGCACTTAGCGTGGAAAAACTGCAAGCACAACTAGAAAGATTTTATCAAATACATAGTCTATTGACCTTAGCTTGTCCAGGGGCTTCTTCAAATCAGGTACATTGTGGATACAATACCCAACAATCTCCCCCTATTTGAAGAAGCCTAAACCCTACAAGCTAAGGTGAATAGAGTAAATGTGAATGAAAACCAGAAACTTAAAATTGAGTTGAGTGAGTTATCCCTTACCAATACCAATTTCTTGGGAGCAAGCTGGGAGCCACCTTAGCCTTAGCCGAGAGGGTAATCTCCCCCTTTTCGGCTTCTGCAAATCGGGGTCTGTAGCGTTTGGCCCTTTGCTCCCCCTCAGTTCTTGCATCTGTACTCACGCTGGAGTTCCTTGCTCCCCCTCAGATCATGCACGAGCCTGGAGCTTCTGTAGGCTTCATTCCTCATAATTGAGCATCCCCAATTCAGTCTTGAAAAGATTGAACTTGGCCTCGTCTAAGGGCTTTGTGAATATATCAGCAATCTGCTTGTCCGTGGGGACATAACAGAGAGAGATGTCCTTGTTTTCCACGTGCTCCCGAATGAAGTGGTAGCACACTTCAATATGCTTCGTTCTGCTGTGCGATACATGATTGTTGGCAATGGAAATTGCACTGGAGGAGTCGCAGTACATGGGTACTTCCTTGAACTGAAGGTCGTAGTCGGCTAACTGGTTTCTGATCCATAGAAGTTGTGCGCAACAGCTTCCTGCCGAGATGTACTCTGACTCTGCTGTGGAGGTTGCAACACAATTCTGTTTCTTGCTGTTCCATGAGATAAGCCTCCTGCCGAGGAATTGACACGTCCCGGAGGTGCTTTTCCTGTCATCCCTGCTCCCTGCAAAATCAGCATCTGAAAAGCCTATTAGCTCGACATCATTGTTTCGCGGGTACCACAAGCCAAGTTTAGGAGTACCTTTAAGGTATCTTAGAATTCGCTTTGCAGCGACATAGTGAGATTCCTTAGTGTTCACCTGATATCGGGCACAGACACATGTGGAGAACATAATATCCGGTCTACTGGCAGTAAGGTAGAGCAGGGATCCAATGATGCTTCTGTATTTGGTTTCATCGAAAGGTTTACCTTTCTCATCCTTATCCAGAGATATGGTGGATCCCATTGGAGTCCTCATAGAGGTTGCACTCTCCATACCGAATTTCTTAAGGAGTTCATTTGTGAACTTCGTCTGAGAGATGAAGATTCCATCCTCAGACTGTTTCACTTGAAGTCCTAAGAAATACTTGAGCTCTCCCATACTGCTCATTTCAAACTTTCCTTGCATAAGTTTAGAAAACTTTTTGCAAAGATTGTTGTCCGTTGAGCCGAATATTATGTCATCGACATAGATTTGCACCAGCAAAATCTTGCCTTTGACTTCCCTGAGAAACAATGTTTTATCTATTTTACCTCTGGAGAACTTGTTCTCATGAAGAAAACTAGATAAAGTCTCATACCAAGCTCGTGGAGCTTGTTTCAACCCATATAAGGCCTTATTAAGAAAATAGACATGATTGGGATAAGTAGGATCGACAAAACCTGGGGGTTGAGCGACGTATACTTCCTCTTTCAGGTATCCGTTCAGGAATGCCGATTTCACATCCATTTGATAGACTGTAAATCCTTTGTGTGAAGCATACGCCAGGAACAGCCTGATTGCCTCGAGCCTTGCTACTGGTGCGAAGGTCTGGTCGAAGTCAATCCCTTCCTCCTGTCTGTAACCTTGAGCCACCAGCCTGGCCTTGTTCTTTACGATGACACCATGTTCATCCAGCTTGTTTCTGAAGATCCACTTCGTGCCAATCACATTCTGTTTGTATGGTCTGGGAACCAGCGTCCAAACATTGCAACGTTCAAATTGATGTAGTTCCTCTTGCATGGCCAGAATCCATGCCGCATCCTTGTTCGCCTCGTCGAACTTCTTTGGCTCTACCTGTGACAGGAAGCTAAGATGCAATACTTCGTTAATAGTACCTCTTCGAGTTCTGACACCGACACGAGGATCTCCGATGATCTGATCTCTAGGATGATCCCTCACGTGCCGGAGCTCAAGAAGTCTGGCGTCTGGAGCTTCGACTACTTCTTGGGCTTCTCCTTCTTCTAAGATATTTGTTCCATTTTGATCTTCAACAGTTTCAGATGATGTGGAGGTGGAAACTTTGACGTACTGAGGAGCGTCATCTTTAGCGGTCTCATCCAGACTCAGCTGTTCAAGTCGAGCACCTGCATCTTCAAGAATACTACTGGAAGAATTGCTGTTAAGCAAACTTCCTTCATCAAATACAACATTTATTGATTCTTCTACCACTAGGGTTTTCTTATTGAAGACCCTATATGCCCGACTATGGGAACTATAACCCAAGAATATGCCTTCGAAGCATTTTTCACCGAATTTAGTACGCGGGTACTTCCCATTATTTAGTACATAGCATCTGCAACCAAAAATCCTTAAGTAGGACATGGTTGGTTTCCTGCCTTTCAGTAGTTCGTAAGGCGTCTTACGATGATGCTTGTTGATCAATGCTCGGTTTTGTACATGACAAGCTGTATTGACAGCCTCTGCCCAGAAGTATTCCGGGAGAGAAGCGTCTTTCAACATTGTCGTGCAGGCTTCAATGAGAGTTCTATTTCTCCTCTCCACAACTCCATTTTGCTGAGGAGTGCGCGGGGAGGAAAACTCATGAAAGATACCTTGTTCTTCACAAAATTCTGTCATAGCACCAGATTCGAATTCTGTTCCATGGTCACTTCTGATTTTGACCACGGAGCAGTTAAATTCGTTCTGAACCTGCTTGACAAAATTAGTGAAGATGTCAAACGTATCTGACTTTCGTTTCAAAAAGAACACCCATGTAAAACGAGAATGATCATCAACTATCACTAGCGTATAGGACTTGCCTCCCAAGCTATGAACTTGCATTGGACCAAACAAGTCCATATGTAAAAGGTAAAGACATCGGGAAGAGTCTTTGTCTGCGATGCTCTTAAAGGTAGCCCGAGTCTGTTTGCCCATCTGGCATGCAGGACAGGGGCTATCTTTGATGCACTTGATACTGGGAGCATCCCTTACCAAGTTCTTAGAAAACAGCATACTAATTGTCTTGAAATTAATATGTGCCAATCTCTTGTGCCATTGTTCACAAAGAGATGCACTGCCTGTTGCCACAAGGCATACGGGGGTAGATGAATCTAAACTGAGAAAATCTAAACAGAAGATATTTCTGCTCCTAATGCCTGATAATACCGTTTCAGAAGAGGTACGTGAAATTATCAGACATTTATCCTTGCAGAACTTAACGTCATAACCTTTATCACATAACTGACTTACACTGATCAGGTTATGGTTTAACCCTTCAACATAAGCCACGTCGGTGATAGAGATTATACCGTTGGAAATCATACCGTAACCTCTGGTGACTCCTCGATCTGACCCTCCAAAGATGACTTTGGGTCCATTCTCGACTGGAGTGTAATCACGCAGCAGGCTTCTTGTCCCGGTCATATGCCGGGAGCATCCACTGTCCAAATACCAGATCGGCGTTTGGGTGGCCTTTGGACATTCCTGCAAAACAAAATTAATTTGCCTTAGGAACCCAATCGAACTTGGGTCCTAGATTTCTGGTTAGCACACTCCCCCTCGGTTGGTTAACCCTACGAGTGGTCGGTCTCGCATTGCTAACATAGGGAGTCTCGTAATTTCTTGGATTAAACCAACAATCCACGGCAAATTGACCGACTTTGCCACAGCACCAACAGTTGAATCTGTTGTACCTCTTCCTAGGCTCCTGCCTTACCCTGGGAACGGTGGGTACTGCTGGGGCCTTGGATCTGGAGGTGGAGGCCTCATGGTGACAACAGTCACATGACTTTGTCACCTTCTGTATAACAGGCTTGGCTTTTGGTGCCTGCTTTCCATTATGGCCGCAAGAGAACAGACCATAATTTCCTATGTGGATTTCCTCATAAGGTGCCTTGAAGGCACTCTCACCGAAGTTCCGGGGAAAGTTCCAACCGTCATACCGGCTCTTTGGCTTTGCAACCAAGGGCCGGAAATGATGCCCAAATGTTGACTCAAAGTCATGTTGGTTGCAAGGAAAGCCAGGCTTTCTGAACGCAACAGGACTAAGAGGAGCCTTACCCTTTTCATCAGCAGAGGCCTTCTTGGCGGCCTTATTCTTCCTCTGGTTCTTGTTTCTCCTAGATGAAGAACCAGATACCCCTATATGCCCCAAGCCAGCTCCTTTGGCCTGAGCAGAGAAGGTATCAACGACTGGAAGAACTGTTTTTGGCATGGAGAAGCTCTTGACGATCTTCCTTTCTGCCGCAAGTAGTTCTTCCAACTTGTCGACTTCCTCCTGCTTTATATCAAGGAGCTTCAAAGACTCTGAATGCTTTGAAGTCAGGTCAAGGAGTTCCTGTTGGAGAGAAATCAAGCTAGTGACCTCTTCCCTTAGGGATACACACTCACCCTTAAGGAATTTTACTTCCTTCTTCTCAGCCTTCAGTCTCTTTCGGCACTCATCGAAAGTGTTGAGCAGAAGCTCATACTTCTCGAGGAGCTCAGCTTCACGGGCCGAAGGGCCATCCTCAGGTTCATCATCCTGAGACTCAGGATCAGAGTCGGAGTCGGAGAGAGGGGTGTGAGCTTTTACCTTCCCAGTAAATGGGGGACATTCTCCTTCTGAGTCGGAGCGACCCACCAGCCCGAAGTAGGCTTCCTCATCATCACTGGAGTCTGAGGAATCAGACTCACTTAGTGTCTTTGGCCTTCTGGCGATGTAGCTCCGCTCCTTCTTCTTATCTCTGGAGGATTTGAGCTCCTCTCCTTTCCCTTTTTCTCTTTTGCTTTGATAGCAGTCGGGCACGACGTGTCCTGGCTTATTGCATCCAAAGCAAATAATATCAGAAGAACGATGTTTGTTAGGTTTAGATGCATACCTGTCAGAAGAATAATTTTTCTTCTGATGCCTGGAGGAGGAGCTGTCTTTCTTTCTTTGATTCCTCATCTTGAGGAACTTCTTGAACTCTCGGGTGATGAGGGAGAAATCCTCCTCCGACAGCTCTGAGCCGGAGGAGCATGGTTCAGAGTCCTCCTCCTCTTCCTTATTCCTCGCACGGTATGACATCGCACCCTTGCCCTTTCTGGAGTAACTGGATTTTAGGGCCACAGTCTTTTCTTTTGTAGTAGCCTTCTCTGCTTCTTCCTCTGCTTTCCTGGTGTTCAGCTGAAGCTCATAGGACATCAGCTTCCCAAACAGGATTTGTGGATCAGTTTCTGCTAGTCTGCCAAATTCTCTGATGGCGCAGATCATTGTGTCCCATTCCTTAGTAAGGGACCTAAGGAATTTGTCATTGAGTTCACCATTGGTGAACACTCTTCCGTAGCCCTTGAGGGCGTTGACAATCTTTAGGAAGTTCTCGTAGGTGACTCTGATCTCTTCCTTAGGCCCTTGCCTGAAGGCCTCATACTTCTGGTTCAGGAGGGATATCCGATCATCCCTCACTTCATCTGTGCCCTCCATTAGAATGATCAGGCACTGCCAGATCTCCTGTGCTGTCCTGCAGTTGCTGAAGTTTTGCATCATAGAGTCATCAACTGCGTTGACCAGGATGTTTCTTGCCTTCATGTCAAGGCCCACTAGCACCATCTCGTCCTTGTCCATTTCAGAAAGTGTCTTCGGCACTTTCTTGGTGGGATCAATGGTGGAGGCCTTAGTGGGGACATAAGGTCCCTCCAGCACGATCATGAAAAGTCGAGGATCCACTGCTTCCATGTAGAACCTGATCCTTTCCTTCCAGATAGGAAAGTTGAGCCTGTTGCACACTGGGATCTTGCCGGAGTACTTGAGCCCGTCCATAGTAGATGTATGCCTCCTTGTTGACACTAGTGGCAGGATTCAACTCAAGGTGTTAACCTTTTTGATGAGTAACCTCCCTCTGATACCACTTGAAAGTCCACCTAGTGTCGGCAAAGTGCACCTATGGGGGGGGGTGTTAAAATTCAACAAACCGCAGACGCCCCCTTGGATACCCTGCTGAAAACTCAACAAACCGAAGGAGAATACGCCCACTTATATGTTGAAAGTTTTCCCGGATCGTGGAGTTAGCAGAGATTATCTCAACAAAGCAGTAACAACCAGCAACACATGCAGCATAAGCTTTTTTATTGATTAAGAGCAAACTTCTTTACAAGGCGAGACATACATGGCGAGACATGCTTCACCAAAAACCAACACCGGGAGAGCAGAGACAGTTACAAAGACAAGAACAAAAAACAAGCCGCGCGGACTCAAACAATCAAGCCGCCGACCTACTGCTGTGGAGTCCGCTCAGTCCGCTAGGTCGCCAGACCGCAACCCAAGCTGCGCGGACTCACCCTTGCTCCAATGCTTAGCTCTTCACCGCCGGTCTGCACGCCGCCAGACCGCACAAGCTGCGACACCAAATGGAACAGTCCGCCTGAAGCAGGCGATTTCCTGAACCCCGAACCAAGTCGCCAAAGAGAAGACCGCCTGGTCGCTATCCGCGACCTGCTGTTTACCGCCTGTTGCTTACCCGCAGAGTCCGCACTGTCCCTGACCGCAATCAGCGCCAAGTCCTGGCTTTCCAGCACTATCCGCACAACCTGCACAGCACAACCGGGTCAACTCTATCCGCGCGGACACAAAGTCCAGGCCGCAGCAACTTACGCGAGCTCAATAACTGTTCACTTACTTCGGTCCAGGTTCCCTCTAGTTCTGATGTGACATGGGTCCTATTTATAGGCACGACGATGAGTATGGTCACCACCCTTCCCGATAGGATCACCGCCACAACCCGCAGCAAGAACTAATGTGTCCGCCAGCCCGCGGACACACATTCCAGTTCGCCGCTCCTGTGCAGATAGCCAGTCCGCCCCAGCTTCTCCAAGGCCGGACTCCAATATCCAGCCCGCCTTGCCGCCAGAGGCCAAGCCAGGACAACAGCCGTGTCCGCCATTCTGCGGACAAGGCATCAGCCCGCAAAACCCGAGCCCGCAGCCTCGCCATCAAGGCACCTGCCGCACTCAGCGGACACCCGACTTCCGTCCGCATATCCCAAGTCCATTGCCTAATCACCAAGGCATTGCCGGACTCAGCGGACACGCCGATCCAGTCCGCGTACACAGCGAACTCCAGTCCGCTTCCCTGAGTCCATAACCTCATCACAAGGCTCAACCGGACTCAGCGGACTCTGGCTCCAGTCCGCACGCTCCTGCACAAGCAATTCTCCAGTCCGCATTTCCCCAAGCTAGCAAACAAGGCAACTGCACTTCTACTACGCTTGGCGGACTGAGAAACCAGCCCGCGCTCCACTGCGCGATCTCCCCGGACTGAGCCATCCTGGACTTGGTTCAATTCCCACCAAGTCCAGTCCGCTGGCCACAAGGGCCAGTCCGCACTTACAGGCGGACACTGGATCTAGCCCGCCATACCGGGCCTCTTCACCGCCTGTCCGCGCTGATCGGCGGTCTCCGCGGCTTCCACTTGCCGCTTCACTAGAGCAAGACCAAGGCAACTGCCAAACCGGTCTGTCGAGCTCCAGTCCTTCAGTCCGCTTCAAGCCGGACCCCGCGGATAACAGTCCTATCCGCCCGGTTACTTCCTGGGAGTAAACCGCCTGCTGAGCATACACTGGCCTGTCAGACCGCCGCTGCTGTCCGCGCAGTCCGCGCGAACAGACCGCCCAGGCCGCCACAGAGCAAACCGCCTGCAACATCCCTGCCGACCTAGCAGTCCGCCAACCCAGTCCGCATAGTCCGCGCGGATAGGTTTCCCAAGCCTTCCATTCACCCACTTTCACTTCACAGAATTCAACACTCCCCCTTGAAGTGAGAAGTGGTGAATAACTCCAGCAGCTCCCGTAACCTTGCACCTGGTCCTTCCGATAGCATCTACGAAGAGATGTCCAAGACATAGTCCTCGCCCCACATATCATGGACCATGAGGGAGCCCTCCAGCATCTCCCAAAAGGAGCCATGCTTCCCTCTGCCTTCTTCAGCTTCAACCTCCACTCATGCATCATTGGAGTATCACCAACTTCCTTGGACCCAGAAGCCCAAGCCTCGTTGCCTCTGAGAGAAGTCACCTCTTCAGACTTGGTGTTAACCACCTCCTTGATTCTAGTGGGGTCATCACAGCCAGAAGTCCCTTGCTCGACCTGAGGGATAACAAGGAAACACGGGACCAAGTCCGCCGTGTTTCCTTCACTATATCGAGCTGGTGGCTTACTGATCCTCTTCGATCTCCGAAGAACCTGATCATGGCTAACCACCTCCGCTGCTTTTGAACTAGCTCCGTTCCCGGGCAAACCCGGAACAATGCTTCATTTGCTCCCTGAACAAGACGCCTCCTTACTGGAACCAAAAGCATTTGGAGCAACGCTCCCCCTGCTACCTGAACCAGAAGACTCCCCTCTTGAACAAGAACTGCCTGGAACATCGCTCCCCTTGCTTCCTGAACCGGAAGCCTCCGCCTTCGAGCCAGAAGGTCCTGGAGCATCGCTCCCCCTTCTTCCCGACTCTGACGCCTTTGCCCCGGAGCTAGAACAACCTGGAGCACCTGGTGACTCAGGCAACTCCACTTCCTTAGCAGCAGCCTCCTTCAGCCCATCATCTGACCTGCTTATTTCTAGCTCCACATAAGAGCTACCCCAATACGGCGTCAACTCATCAAAGACAATGTCTCTCGACACTATGAGTTTCTTCGTCGCAGGATCCATACACCTCCATCTTCTTTTCTGCTCATCATACCCAACAAAGACTAGCTTTGTTTTGAGAGCACCCGGAGAGTGTATATAGCAGGTAGATCCAAACACCCGAAGGTGCTTCACTGAGGGCTTCACTCCGAACATTAGCTCATAAGGAGTCTTTACTATGATCGGACTAAGAGGCATCCGGTTGATGACATGAGCAGCACAGGCCATTCCTTCCGCCCAAAGAGCCTTCGGAACGCCTTTACTCCGAAGCCAACACTTGCAGGTCTCCGTTAACCAACGGATCATCCGAGCTGCAACACTACCCTGTTGTGAAGTATGTCCACAAGAAAGCTCCATCCGGATCCCTTGCTTCCTGCAAAAGCGTGAGAACTCGGTTGAGGCAAACTCACCACCGAAACTTGTCCTCAACACCTTGATCCTCCGGCCAAGCTGGCCTTCGACAAGCTTCTTGAACTCCACAAACAAGCGTACCATGCTGGACTTCGTCTTCATAAAGTATACCCAAGTATACCCAGAATAGTCATCAACCAATATCAGCATGAACCTGCTGCCTCCAAGACTGGCCGTGACGGTCGGTCCCACCAGAGCACAATGGACAACCGCCAATGGTGCATTACTCCTGGATTGTGCTTTGTCAACCATGAAGCGATAGGCTCCACTTTCCTGACATCCCGCACACCCCCGACCATCGCCATAGGATGACAATCTAGGCAAGCCTCTTACGAGTCTTCTTTCCGCCATTGCTTTCAGCTTGTCCATCCCTACATGCCCCAGTCTTTCATGCCAGATAGCTGCACTATCATTGGCATCCAGCCGATCAGATCCAGAACTAGTTGAAGTCCCAACTACGTTCTTCTCCTTCCTCCCTACCTGAGCAACGTTCGCCGAGAGCAAGGTAACCTTGCACTCCTTCCGAAGATGACCTTGCTGCTTGCATTTATAGCACCGTGGTCCTTCCTTCCTCTTCCTATCACGCCTAGGAGAAACACTCCTTTCTTCCTGATATGAAGTAGAGGGACCATCATCCGCAGCAACCTTCACCTTCTTCCTGAACAACCCATCAAGGGAAGTCCAAACCTCCGCAGCTGACCGACATCCACTGATGTGGTCCAAGAGCTCCGATGAGATCACCTGCCTGAGAATAGACTCCGCTTTCGCATTTGCCTCCTTCCAAGCTCTCATCGCCGCAGCATTGCCAGCAGTATCCTCTTGTCTTCCTGCTCCGCATACAACCTCCCAAAGGTCCTCGCCAAGAAGAAAGCTCTTCATACAGGACTTCCACCGTTCACAGTTCGTCTCTGTAAGAAGATCAATACCAAGACAACTTGCATCCTCCACTGCCATGGTTCTACCACTGGTTTCCTCGACAGACGAGCAACTACTTCCATTGAGCACTGCTTGACCACTCCAACAACCTGGCTCTGATACCATGTTAAAATTCAACAAACCGCAGACGCCCCCTTGGATACCCTGCTGAAAACTCAACAAACCGAAGGAGAATACGCCCACTTATATGTTGAAAGTTTTCCCGGATCGTGGAGTTAGCAGAGATTATCTCAACAAAGCAGTAACAACCAGCAACACATGCAGCACAAGCTTCTTTATTGATCAAGAGCAAACTTCTTTACAAGGCGAGACATACATGGCGAGACATGCTTCACCAAAAACCAACACCGGGAGAGCAGAGACAGTTACAAAGACAAGAACAAAAAACAAGCCGCGCGGACTCAAACAATCAAGCCGCCGACCTACTGCTGTGGAGTCCGCTCAGTCCGCCAGGTCGCCAGACCGCAACCCAAGCCGCGCGGACTCACCCTTGCTCCAATGCTTAGCTCTTCACCGCCGGTCTGCACACCGCCAGACCGCACAAGCTGCGACACCGAATGGAACAGTCCACCTGAAGCAGGCGATTTCCTGAACCCCGAACCAAGTCGCCAAAGAGAAGACCGCCTGGTCGCTATCCGCGACCTGCTGTTTACCGCCTGTTGCTTACCCGCAGAGTCCGCACTGTCCCTGACCGCAATCAGCGCCAAGTCCTGGCTTTCCAGCGCTATCCGCACAACCTGCACAGCACAACCGGGTCAACTCTATCCGCGCGGACACAAAGTCCAGGCCGCAGCAACTTACGCGAGCTCAATAACTGTTCACTTACTTCGGTCCAGGTTCCCTCTAGTTCTGATGTGACATGGGTCCTATTTATAGGCACGACGATGAGTATGGTCACCGCCCTTCCCGATAGGATCACCGCCACAACCCGCAGCAAGAACTAATGTGTCCGCCAGCCCGCGGACACACATTCCAGTTCGCCGCTCCTGTGCAGATAGCCAGTCCGCCCCAGCTTCTCCAAGGCCGGACTCCAATATCCAGCCCGCCTTGCCGCCAGAGGCCAAGCCAGGACAACAGCCGGACTCCACAACAGCCGTGTCCGCCATTCTGCGGACAAGGTATCAGCCCGCAAAACCCGAGCCCGCAGCCTCGCCATCAAGGCACCTGCCGCACTCAGCGGACACCCGGCTTCCGTCCGCATATCCCAAGTCCATTGCCTAATCACCAAGGCATTGCCGGACTCAGCGGACACGCCGATCCAGTCCGCGTACACAGCGAACTCCAGTCCGCTTCCCTGAGTCCATAACCTCATCACAAGGCTCAACCGGACTCAGCGGACTCTGGCTCCAGTCCGCACGCTCCTGCACAAGCAATTCTCCAGTCCGCATTTCCCCAAGCTAGCAAACAAGGCAACTGCACTTCTACTACGCTTGGCGGACTGAGAAACCAGCCCGCGCTCCACTGCGCGATCTCCCCGGACTGAGCCATCCTGGACTTGGTTCAATTCCCACCAAGTCCAGTCCGCTGGCCACAAGGGCCAGTCCGCACTTACAGGCGGACACTGGATCTAGCCCGCCATACCGGGCCTCTTCACCGCCTGTCCGCGCTGATCGGCGGTCTCCGCGGCTTCCACTTGCCGCTTCACTAGAGCAAGACCAAGGCAACTGCCAAACCGGTCTGTCGAGCTCCAGTCCTTCAGTCCGCTTCAAGCCGGACCCCGCGGATAACAGTCCTATCCGCCCGGTTACTTCCTGGGAGTAAACCGCCTGCTGAGCATACACTGGCCTGTCAGACCGCCGCTGCTGTCCGCGCGTTCGCGCGAACAGACCGCCCAGGCCGCCACAGAGCAAACCGCCTGCAACATCCCTGCCGACCTAGCAGTCCGCCAACCCAGTCCGCGTAGTCCGCGCGGATAGGTTTCCCAAGCCTTCCATTCACCCACTTTCACTTCACAGAATTCAACAGGGGGGGGGGGGAATAGGTGACGTGTAGCGCTTTTGCGGAATTTACAAAAGTACCTGCACAATAAAAATAAAAAGCACAGCACACAGAATACACAGACAATTTATAGTGGTTCCCCGACTTGGGTACATCCACTTTCCCCCTTCGACCTATCTCCCAACAAGGGACGACTCGGTCTCTTCTCCAACAGGATTGAAATCCAATCCTTGCACTATCGGAAGGAACCCTTCCACACGTGAGAGTCAACACTCCCACAAGAACGGGTTGCACCCAACCCTTACAACACGGAACAATCGTTCCTTTACAACAAAAGTAAATATAGAATGTACACGAGATACAAACTTCGTTTGGAGACTACGGTGTTCCTCTTCGTTCGACGACGTGTTCGTGAAGTCAACGAAGAGTCTACAACCTTGGTCTCTCTTGGAGAGGATCTCCCCGGAACCGGCGGCGGCAACACGAGCGGCGGCTAGCTTCGGGATCGGCGGCTATGATGATGAGCGGCTGTTGAACATGGAGATCCAAACTTCGTAGCGAAGCAAACTTGGTCTTCCAACGGTCGCACGAGGATCGGTCGTCTCGATCGATTCGGACGGGAAAGCTTTTTTCCGATCAACAAATCGAGAGATAAGAGATCTCTGGATAGACACGTGAGACACAAAGCTTTGCTAAGCTTCTGTCGCCGGAGATCGGGAAGAAAAGCGATCAGCAGCGGCGACGGACTAGTGCGAGCGGCGACGGATGCGGCAGAGCTATTTCGCGATTTTAGGGTTTGCTCTGCTCGGCTTCTTTCTGTCTAGGTATTCCGTTCAAAATACCCGTATATAAATACTGTAGATGCTTTCCAAAATGACCGTTGTGGGACCCACAAGCTGAATCCCTAAGTCCAGGTCCAGAATCTTAACAGCGGCAGAATCCGGTTCAGGAAGTTCTAGAAAAACGCCCAAGTCAAAATCGGTGAGAATCGAAAGTGATTCTCGCCGAGTCGCCGAGAATCAAAGGTGATTCTCGACGATTCGGCGAGAATCAAAGATGATTCTCGTCGAATTTGCCTTGGTTGCACGCACTGCTTTAGGCCAGGTCGAGACGGCGAGAATCAACCAGTGATTCTCGACGATTCGACGAGAATCACTAGTGATTCTCGCCGAATCGGCGAGAATCACTTGGTGATTCTCGTCGATTCTTACTTAGAAGCAGAGGTGCTTGCTTAGAAGTGGCTGGGTCGAGTTTGGCGAGAATCAACTTCTGATTCTCGTCAAATCGGCGAGAATCACAAGTGATTCTCGCCGAATTAGACTTAGATGAATTTTCGTCTTTCCACCTATGAGGTGCTCCTTGACCCATCCTTGCTCCTTGTCTGCTCCTGCATATTTACAGCCCTGTGCTTGAAAATAAGTGCACTCCAATAGAGAGAATACACGTAGGCCAACACACTGATCTGCTCAACGAGGGATTACGTCGTGCAGACCCGTGTATATTGACCTACTGCACCCTGACATTGGTGTGCACTTAGCGTGGAAAAACTGCAAGCACAACTAGAAAGATTTTATCAAATATATAGTCTATTGACCTTAGCTTGTCCAGGGGCTTCTTCAAATCTGGTACATTGTGGATACAATACCCAACAGAATCTTCCTCCAGGAAAAGGCAGCAGAATTACTTGTTTCCCAGCCAATATTCATAAATGCATCAAAGAGGATCACCTCGGTCTTATTTGGCAGATGGGAGAGGACCATTCCAAAGCCCTCCAGGGCCTCCTCTTCCTCCAGGACTTCTGAGAACACAAGGCAGTTACATTCTCTCCACCACCTCCAGAAGAAATTCCTCCATCCACCAGCATTCCTTCTCCTTCTCTACAACAACAACAACAACCACTTTCACCTCTTTCTCAACCATCACCTCCATATTCTCTCACCATCATTCATGAGGATATTCCATCTCCACCTCCTCAATCTCCACCTCAAACTCATGTATCTAACATTCCATCAACCTCCTCATAATGATCTTTCAATTTAATATCTCCTCCTCCACCATCGCCACATCACTCTCCAGTTCAGGAAACCACATCCACACCCACTACCACAGTTCCCACTTCTACCACTGAAATTTCATCAAACCCTCCTTCCATATTTCTAGAATACACCCACACAGACTTCTCTCTTGCCTTCTTTGTGTGTTCAAACTGTGGACATCACACCCCTTACACCACCTCTGCTCCTGAACCTCTCTACCTCAATTTTTTTGGCATTACCCATGATCTTCTTGCTTTCATCTCACCCACTCTTGAGCAACTAATATCAAATGCTATTGCTCCTCTCTCTGCTTCCATCATCTCTCTCTCTAATAGACTTGCTGCTCTCTCTTCTGTTCCTTCTTCTGGAGGACTGACTTCAGGGCTCTCTGAACCTAGCTAGGGGGAGATGTTATATGAAGAAGCTCCAGTTCCCCCTCCTACAGCAGCAGCAGCAACAACAATTTCTGAAATGTCAGATGATTCAGTAGAAGCCGCCCCTCCATCTGAAATAGTTGATTTAATTTATTTTGATACTGATATGGGTGATACAGTTTTGGCAGAAATAATCACTGCTGGTGATTTCATTATAAATCCCATAGTTGATCTAGATTCTTTACTAGATTCTTTCAATTTGGCTTACAGAAATATTCTACCCATTTTTATTACTCATTATTCTAAAGCTATTGTAGTTTATTCTGCTTCAATAAGTTCTAAAGTTGTAGAACAACTAAAGGCAAGTTTTGCTGTTGAAAATATTGCTGAACTAATTTCTGTACACAGGGCATTCTCTCCACCAACCTTTGGCTGGTGTGAATCCCCTATGCCAGATTTGGATGACATTTTGTTTGCTGACATGGAAGAAAAAGCAGAAAATATTTAGACTGCTATAGAAATTTCTGCAGAGCCAACAAGCCTAGCACAGCCATAGATTCCTGGAATCTCAGCTGATTTGCTAAAGCAACTGGATGCTCTTTATGACAATCCTGAAAACTCTTCAGATGATGATGTTGATAATGAGTCAGGTGACTCTAATAATAAAAGTTCAAAGAAAAGGATGGCTCCTGCTAAAACTGCTCCTCCAAAGGTTGTCCCTAAGCCAAATCCTTCTGCTAATGTTCCATACTATATCTTGCATAATATTACACTCACTCCAGATACCCCCAAACTGGACGAGGTATTCCAAGAATGAGCAAAAATCCAGGAAGAAGAGCAGGAGGTACTCTCCACCTCCAAAATTATGGAGAGGTCTTCCTCCTCCTACAGCAAGATCCTCTAGAAGTATTTCTCAGGTTCAAAAAGCTACATCTTCAAATCAGTCTAAATCCTCCAGCAGTAGACAATAGCAGTATTCTTCCAGTAGTAGCAGGCAGTAACAATAATACCAGAAGCACAGCAGGCAATAGAAAATATCTGAAGATGATCAACCTAATAAAGCATCTCCTAAAAGAACTTACTCTCCACCAGTTCCTTTTATTGATCCAGAACAGGAAAACATTTCTAGAATGGATAGATTCCAAGAGCTGGTTGGACTCTCTCAGATAAATTAATCTAAAGAAGAAGGCAAAGATGCTTCTCAATATACTATAATTTCTTCTTACAGAAGAGAAGAATTAAAAAGGTATGACAAAGCTAAACACTTTTTCAATATTGATGCTTATATGAGCTTACATCCAGAGTTAGTTATTCCAAGAGCAACTTCAGGCAATATCATTGGAGCAGCTGATATGACTATGTCTAAAAGAGAAGCAGCAAATCCCAACAGGGAAAACATTTTTCAGGCAGCCATCAGAGAAAGACAAGTCTAAGAAGTCTAAATAGTTTTCTGATTAACTTATTTTTCCTCTGAACTATTTGTTTTGGTTAATCTGTCACAAAACACTTGATGTATATATATCTGCTAGACTTTTTATTTCTGCCAAATATCTTTTATGCTTTGTTTTTTTTCTTTTTTTCTTCTTTTTATTGTTCATAGTGACCTCACCTAAATAGGGGGAGATTGTTGTATCCCTAGTTTGGATTTGGCTTAGGGTCACTATTAGGTTGTTGAACATTCATGTATAACCTTGGGTCATTTTGTTATGTATAGGTCAGTCTGACAAGGTTAGTCAATATTTGATCCAGACATCGGAAGAAATCAGAGTTCCAGACATAGAAGAATGGCAGTCATTAAGATTTCCGAGAATCAGTTCGAAGTCCTTTGAACTCAGCTCGATGATCATCGATCGTAGATCGAAGAACTCA
Organism: Platanthera guangdongensis; assembly: GCA_039583875.1. Taxonomy (NCBI): domain Eukaryota; kingdom Viridiplantae; phylum Streptophyta; class Magnoliopsida; order Asparagales; family Orchidaceae; genus Platanthera; species Platanthera guangdongensis. The sequence goes on along the minus strand of CM077151.1, from coordinate 127,321,137 downwards.
GAGTCCCTACTCTGAGTGAACTCGACGAACTTCCATCTTTGGTCGACAAACTTGGAGCCCAACTTTGACATCTTATTTTTTTTCCAGATCAACTTTCTCTGATCTCAGCTCGACGAAGATGATTTATCAGCTCGACGAACTTGGAGTTCAGGTCGACAAAATCTGTTCTTAGCTTGACGAAATCTGTCAGTTCATTATTTTCTATTTTCTGCATTTTAATTCTACAGATTGACCAAGGCTTATATAATATATTATTGCTTATATTGCTCTAAGTAATTAATTGCATATATTCTTATGAATATAGTCGTTCATTGGAAGCATTAATTACTAGATTTCATAGAGTTAATATTCGGCTTAATAATTGGGAAAGTTAAGGAATCAATATATGGCCCTTCTAGCCGTTTGTCCAAGTTCCAAGATTTCAGCAATTAATCAGGGAATAGAATTCAAATTCAGAGAAAAAATTTCTGCAGAAAGCATAAAAGGACTATTTTCAGAAGAACATTCAAGGAAAAGGAAGAGAATAGACAGAGATTTCACTGAGACACAATAGCTGATACAAGTCTTACAGAGAATCTCACAGAGCTCTTCATCATCAGCTTCAGAGCTTTTCATGGGACAACTATTCAATATCAGTCCAAAAGCTTCTGAATATCATCAAAAGATTGAAGGCCTACACCCTACAAAGCTTCTAGCAAATTCTAGAACAATATTCATCTCAATGGGAGCTTTGACAACATCATGCAATCGACTAGTCTTCTCAGTTGTTTTGAGAAACAGATGACAATATCACATTCTTTTCACCCCACTGTACACAGAGTTTTAACTCCCTTGAGAAGTTAACCGCCTGGTCCTTAGGTCTCCTTAACAAAAGACTTAGATTTGTTTTTGGGCACCTGATCAAAAGCCTAAAGGGTTATGAGATCTCCCTTCAAATATATCTTATGGTGACAGGGAACCTGAGCAAAAACTGTTGGTGACAGGGCAACTGATAAAAAACCTGTAGTGGATTCCTACCAGGGTGGTAGAAGAGTCGATGTACCCAAGTTTAGGGGAACCACTATAAATTTCTTGTGTTGTCTGTATTGCTTATAGTTTTCTTATTGATGTCTTCTGTGTGTTGTGTTAGTTAGATTTTCTTTCCTGCACTCTCTTAAAATATATATACTACTATTTTTTATTCCGGTACAAAAACCAATTAAGTTTTTAAAATACTCTATTCAACTCCCCCCCCTCTAGAATTAAATAGATCTATCCCCTCAGGTGGTAAAGATTTTACCATCCTTCAATAGGCATCAAAGGGTTAAGGTTGCTTTGGCTTCATAGACTTACATCTGAACCAAGATCCTTTGATAGATCTTTTTCTCTCTAGCCTCTTGTTTACAGCATGGCACAGAATAAGGAATATTCTAGTACCAGACCTCCTGTGTGCAACTTGAATAAAATTGCACTCTAGAAGGCAAGAATCAAACTTTATATAAATTCTATTGATGAGGACGTTTTCAATTATATTTTGACAGGTCCCCCTCAACCTACAGCTGCTACTACAACTACCAGTACACATGCAGTTCCACCACCTGAGTGGACTGATCACGAAAGAAAGCCAAGATGGTTGATGCCAAAGCAATGAATATTCTGGCACAGACAATGTCAGATGACATCTTTCAGAAGGTTATTGAGTGCACCTCTACATAGGATATTTGGGACTCACAGAACCAAATAGTTGTTGGCTCATCATATGAAAGAAACGACAGGAGATCCCTCCTCATATCACAGTTTGAGAATTTCAAGGATGAGGAATCAGAGACTGTTGCTGAGATGTATAACAGACTCAGTGTCATCATAAATGAACTGAGAACCCTGGACAAGGATATATCATTAACTGAGATAAATGAAAAAATCCTAATGTGCTTCCCCAGCACTTGAGATTCCAGGATATGGCCAATTAAGGAGGCCAGAAGTCTAAATGAGATTTCTACAGAATCTCTCCTTGGCAAGCTCAAGTCTTATGAGCAATTGATCGAGACAATGGAGGCTGCTGAATAGAAGGCTTCCACATCTTCAAGGAAGGAGCACAATATTACTTTCAAAGCAAAAGAAGAATCAGAAGCTCTTCTACCTAATGAATACCTACTGATCTTGTTGGCCAAAAGATTCTATAAAATGACCAAGAAAGATTTTAGAAGAAGGTCATCCAAGAATGATGACAAGCCAAGATATGACAAGACTCCTACTAAGGAGATTATTTGTTTTGGATGCAGAAAACCTGGCCACATTCTACCTGAATGCCCAGAGGCACAGAAGAAAGACAGAAGAAATGAAAAGGAGAATAAGAGACAATCAAGCAAGCATTACAGCAAACACTCCTCCAGCAAACACAAGAGAAAGGAGAAAGGCTTCATTGCTTAGACCTGGAGTGACACAGATGAAGAATCCTCATCTTCCAGCTCTAGTGAAGATGAAGAGGAGGTAAAGGCAAGGGAAGTTTGCCTTATGGCTATAAATACCTCCAACAACAAATCTGATGCTGAGGAACAAGCTGAAGAATCAGGAGAAGAATCTTAATCTGAAGAAGATTAGGTAATCCCTTCATTTGATTTCAATTGGGAAGATTTTAAAATTGAACTTAAATCCTTATGTAATGATTTAATTAAGTCAGAGAAGGAAATAAAAATTCTTAGAAATTGACGGTTTGAATTTTATTTCCTATTTGCTGAAAATATCAAACTGAAAAATGATTTAGACTTAGCTAATGAACAAATCATGTCACTAAAAACTGAATTATGTGAGGCAAAGAAACTTGAGGAATCTCTCAATGGGAGAAGCCTTAAGCTGATGGACATCACAAGCACCGTCAATGCCAGATTAAATGGCAAGCTATGCTTAGGTGCTTCATCAAGCTTACCCCCCATATTAAAGAAAAATATTCTTTCAACACCGTTTAAATTTATCTCTGAAAAGGGAAAAGAGAAAATGGGAGTGACTACTCAACCAAATGTCTCTAAGAAATCTGTAATTAAAAAGAAAAAGAAAAGAATCTGAATAATAACTATGTTCAACAGATTTTGTCTAACTCAGATCGATGAAATGTGTATAGTTCGTCGAACACAGATCGATGATCTATTAATGCCAATTATAACTACAATAATTCATCTTACTGCGATAGACGAACTGTATATGGTTCTTCGTGCAGCGATCGACGAACTTGGGGCACAGAAAATGACTTTGTTCTTTCTCTGAGCAGAGTTTGACAAAATCATCCCTATTTATCGAACGCAGATTGATGAACTTATAATAATTCGTCGAACCCAGGCAGGTTTAATAAAAACTACAACTCTTTAAGAAATTTAAATCAATTCAGAGAATCTACTAATCCTTTTACTCAATGGGAAATACCACCTAGAAGATTTCATCCCTAAGGATATAAAAATCAACCAGAATTTTTTGTTATTTCCAGTTTCTCTTATCAAAAGAAACAAGGACCCAAGGTAACTTGGGTTAAGAACACCCAATCCCATTCTATGTAGGTAAAGGACTGTCCAGTCTTTAATCAATAATGGTATCTGGACAGTGGATGCTCAAAGTATATGACTAGCTGTAAGGATAATCTAACAAACTACAATTCCAAGCTAGGTCCAAAGATGATCTTTGGTGACTCCAACTGTGGCCAAACTAAAGACTATGGAGATGTTAAAGTTGGAGCAGTCACCTTCAGGAAAGTTGCTTATGTGAGTGGCTTAAAGCATAACCTAATATCCATAAGTCAATTATGTTTTGAAGGTTATGAGGTATCATTTAACTCAGCTTCTTGTATAATTTCTTATAAAGAAAACAAACCTATTTTAACCGGACTTAGACAAGGCAACATATATGTAGTAAATTTTCAATCAGCTAGTTCAGAACTTTGTTTATTTAATCAGGTTAGCATTCAAAATGAACTTTTGTATCAGAGATTAGGACTTATAAATCTTAAAAATAGTACTAAGTTATCTAGGGACAACCTTGTTAGAAGATTGCCTTCTATCACCTACAAGAAGAAAGGCCTCTGCAGGGCTTGTCAGTTAGGCAAGCAAACTAAAAATAGCTTTAAATATGTAAATAAAAGTAACTCACCTAGAATATTGTAATTGCTACATATGGACCTTTTTGTCTCTATTGTTGTACAAAGCTTAGGAGGGAAATCTTATACTTTAGTAATTGTCAATGGCTTCTCAAGATTCACATGAGTATTCTTTCTGAGATCTAAGTCATATAACGTCAAGGTTCTTATAGATTTTATCAAGAACATACAGATTGAGTACTCTACTCCAGTTACATTGATCAGAAGTGATCCTGGTACTGAGTTTGAGTCACTTCTTATGCAAGAGTTCTATGAGAAGGAAGGTATCAAGCACTGCTTCTCACCTCCTAGAACTCCAAACAAAATGGGGTTGCTGAAAGGAAAAATAGAACCCTAATTGAATATGGGGCACATTACTTGTATATACTTACATACCCCTATCTTTTTGGGCAGAGGCTGTGAGCACAACAAACTATGTACTGAATAGAAGACTGATACACAAGCTTAAGAATGAGACTCCTTATGAGTTACTTAAAGGGAAGAAACCTAAAGTCACCTATTTTAAAGTATTTGGATGCCTATGTTATATTCACAATAACGACAAAAAATACACTAGAAAGTTTGAAGCAAAAGCTGCAGAGGGAATTTTTCTTGGATATTCCCAAGTCAGAAAAGCTTATAGGGTGTTTAATAAATCCAATTTAAAAATTGAGGAATCTGTTCATGTTACATTTGATGAGGCTAACATATTTTATAAGGAGAAAGAAGTTTCTATCAATAACGTTTTGCACATACCTCACTTGTGTGAGAGATTGGATGATCTAAACCTCACCAAGAGGTTCCATCACACCCTTCTCCCCAAGTTGAATAAGAAAGTGAAGAAGATAGTTTGGAAGTGGCTGAACTCCCTCTAACAGCTAATATAATTCCACTAGAGGATTTAATTCCACAAGCTGTTGCTCAACCAACTTCTCCTACTGATCTTGTCACACTTAGAGATCACCCTATATCTCAAGTGATTGGAGACATTTCAGTTGGTGTGCAAACAAGGCATCAACTCAACAATGATGTGATGCATGCTTGTTTCATTTCTCAACTTGAGCCCCGCTCTATGAAAGATGCAGATCAAGATCCCCACTTGATCATTACAATGCATGAGAAACTCAATCAGTTTGAGAGGTGCAGAGTTTGGGATTTGGTTCCTAAACCAAATATTATAAGGAATAAAACAAGGCTAGTACCTCAAGGCTATTCATAGGAGGAAGGAAAAGACTATGATCAGACCTTTGCTCCAATGGTAAGGCTTGAGGCTATATGGATTTTCTTAGCCTGTGCAGCCTATAAAAGATTCAAAGTCTACCAGATGGATGTAAAAAGTGCTTTCCTTAATTGAGAATTAAAAGAGGTACTGTATGTTGAGCAACCACCAGGTTTTATCTCTCCAACTCATCCTTCTTATGTCTTTACATTGCATAAAGCTCTCTATGGTTTAAAGCAAGCTCCAAGAGCTTGGTATAAGACCTTAGCTAGCTCTTTTTTAGAGCATAAGTTTTTTAGGGGCATAGTAGATAGGACTCTTTTTATTAGGCATTATAAAAATAAATTTTTGTTAGTTCAAATATATGTAGATGATCTTATTTTTGGATGTACTGATCTCAAACTATGCAAAAGATTTTCTGATCTAATGCATTCAAAGTTTGAGATGAGAAGCATGGATGAACTTTCATACTTCCTTGGTCTCCAAGCGAAGAAATAACCTGATGGTATCTTCATCTCCCAATCCAAGTATGCAAAGGAGCTTATTAAAAGTTTTGGGATGTGTGATGCCTCAGTAATGAAAACACCTATGGCTGCTAATGCTATGATTGATTCTAATGAACATGGCAAGCATGTTGATCAGAATACTTATAGGGCTATTGTTGGGTCTCTATTATATCTCACAGCAAGTATGCCTGATATAATGTTTGCCACACGTATTTGTGCTATGTTCCAAGTGTGTAACATCTAATTTCCAATTAGACTCCTCTACTTAGATTGGGTTAAGACATGTGGTGGGGGCATGGGTTTAGGCTAGGTTTGAACCATGGAGTTAGGGTGTAGTCATATGGGACCCACTATAGAGCCCAAGCTAACCCAAGTCAAACTAGCCCAAATTGGGGCCTTAGCCACACACTGGTCCCAACACTATACCCCTAACCCTAATAATAATCTAAGTGAACCATAAGCCACATCATTGGGTCACCTATTGACCCAAGTTGACCCAAGTTGACCCAAGTCAACCCTAAACCCTAATTTGGTCAAACCCACACTTAAAGGCCTAATTAGTCCAAGTACAGCAACACCTTGGCCTAACCCAAGTTGGGTGGTGCCATAGGGTTCATGACCCTCAAGTGGGGTCAGCCCACTCACCATGTTGACCAAGTCCACCTAAAAGTCAAATAAGTCAACAAAGTGACCTAAAACAGAAAGAAAGAAACCAAGCCCACCCCTCATGGGCTAAGCCCATGAGTCAAGACCCATGACTAGCCCAGGAGGTTAATGTCAGCCCCTAACCCCAAAATTAGGAGAGAGAATGCATACATATGGGTAATTTAGGAATTTTGGAGAAATGAGGAGAGAGAAGAGAGGGAAAGAGGGGATGGAGGCCATGTGGCCCTCCTTCCCTCTTCCCAAGCTCTTGGATGAGCTTCCAAGATTAATTCCAGCAAGTTTGAAGGGTTGGTGGACACTTGGTAGCCAGGAGGAGATTCCAAAGCCATGGTCGACAACCTCCTTAATCAAAATCACTCCCATAGTCACTCCCAGCCAAATCTAAGCCCACCATCAGCTTCAGGAGGTTGAAACGAGTGGAGTTCGACTGCTGGAGCAAAGCTTTTGCTGGAGAAATAAAGAATCAGGCTAGTTTGCCGTAGCAAGCTTCGGCCATGGAGCACCGCCACCGCACATGACTCCAAGCCCGGCTATAGGTCTGTTTCACCTCATCTCACCCGTGCTAGCTTTTTAGCTCAATTAGGCGAGACATTGGGATCAATTGATCCTGATACCATGAGAGCCAGTGTGAATTTTCCTAAGCTTTTCTTCCAGCTCAGGATCGCCGGAGGAGCCGCTTCCGGTAGCTATGCCGCCGGGAAACACTATCCACCACCTCAATGGTGGTGGTGGCAATTATCGCCGGCGTTGGCGCCGGCCAAGGTGGCTGGAATAAGCCAGCAAAATTGGCCCTGGATGGTTCAATCTCAGTTGTTTGCTGATGGGGATGATGAACCGATCCCGTCCAAAATATCCCCCTTAAATTAATTATTCTCATTATTAATGAATATTGAATTTTCTATCACACTATTACAGTGACTTTTCATGTCAATTTTAGGCCTCTTAGAGGCATATTCAGAGGTAGCTATCAACATGAAAAATGTAGGTCTTGACCTTACCTTTAAAATGACACCTAAAGTTATATTTTCGTACAGTAGAACTCCTTGTAGGGCCATTCTATCAAAACTGGTCCTAGACTAGGGCAAATCTTAAAATAAATGCCCAAGCAAACCATAATTCACCATGACCTGAAATTTTAGCCAGGCTTGTGTTAGGGGTAACCTAGTCTTTGACAAAAATGAAAATTTTTGGTCGGAATATTTCTATAGTATTTGAGGAAATAATAAAAATTAAATTAAGTGTATTTTTGGAGTCATGTGACTCCAAATGCCCCCAAATTTGGGTGGGATGGTCATTAGGTCATGATAACAAATTGGTAGAGATTTCAGGTCATTTTGACCTCTGCATGTTTGGGAAATCCCACATGCATGAGATTGACATATTCAAATTTTGGGTTGCCAATAGTAAAAATAGAAAAAAAAATGTGAATTTAGCCCAATTGGATCAATGCATGCCCATGAAACTCTGTACAGAGGCTCATAGGCATGGAATATACGTCACATGTGAAGTTTGGGATTTTTTGGATAACAAATCTTATTATTTGGAATTATTGGAAAATATGCCTAGTTAGGAAATAATTTGGAAACAAGGGAAAATGAGTTAATTAAATTTTGAAATTTTGTCACAAGTCTAGTAGCACATAGTTCACCTCTAAAAAATTTATGGTACTGTTTAAATAACGTTTACTTGGATTTTAAGTAGACTTTACCATATTGCCCCTTATGGAAATTAATTAAAAATAAAGGAAATTTGTGTTTTAAAATTATGGAAAACTTTGCAGTTGTTTGTTTCTGTTATTAGATTCTTGAAAAAGTATTTGAGAATTTTGGGATGTTTCTATATGTTGAAAACCCTAATAATGGCATTTTGGTAATGTTGTTTAAATGGTTATAAGATAGGTCAGATCACTGTTTAAGATTTGAAAATTCTGTACTTAGGCTTCTTATATCAACATGAATACCCACTAATTTTCTCAGAATTTTTGGTTGTGTAGTTGAGGTACTTTATTTGGAAAGTGGTCAAGTTGGAATTTAATATTAAATGGGAAAAAATAGAAATTTGCATGGAAAAATTATGAAACCTGATAGGCAGTACTATTTTACCTTATGGAACACCTAGTAAATTCCTTAGGTTGGTTGAACCATTACATGTAGTACTTCATGTTCAAGGTGACCACGGCCGCACAACTAAGAGAATTAATTTAGACCCTTAATCCCTTAGAAAAATAATGAAACCTAGATTGATCATTATCATACGTCATAACAACTATGATAAATATTTAGGGTCATTTGACCCAAGAGTTTGGAAGACACGTCATGCGGGTCAACATTAGGTCATGGGTGCGCTTTGCAAAAATATAGCACATGTTACCGGGACCCACATAGGATATGATAGAAGGTTGTGTTGAGTATATTAGGAAGACAAACCCTGGTTGGTGTCTAGTAGGTCACTTCGTAGTATCGAGCGATAGAGTGCAAGACCCCAAGGATAGTAGCTAGAACGGAGACCGGCGGAAGACCGCCGATTCCACAATAATAACTTAAGTCATTAGGTTCGTTCCAGAGTAACAACGAGAGCTGGGTATGGATCATGGGTAGACATTAAAAAAATAAATATCCTTGCAAAAGGGAGCTTTGGGTTCCAGCCCATCGTAGTTCTTAGTGCCTTCAAGAGACCTTCACCGGGCATGCCTTGGGCAGTCCTGGGATTAATCCTAAACTGCTAGGTATAACAAACATTAGACAAGAGTAGTCTAATAGGATAAGACACTGATGTTCATTCTTACGCGTGATGGGTTGGAGGGATTCAGAACTAAAGCACTGATGTGCAATCTCACCCGTGATGGGTTGGAGAATTTCAGGACGGGTTGGTCCTGCGAGCTGGAGGCTCGGGAGTTGATATTAGGACAGGTTTGGTCCTGCGAGCTGGAGGCTCATGTTGGAATATCTTACATGTGCATAAACTTGTGGCAGGTCATGCGGTACTGGGCCAATCGTCACACCGATGGCATTACGGTGACTCTGGCGAGGACTGATGGTTTGAGGGGCCAGTGGGTGGTTTTATATTGTGGTCTGGAGGACGATCCCCAAGAATGCACACACGAAAAAAAAGACTGGTGGGTAGCCAACAAATAGTACGCAAAGACTCTAGAGTGCACGTAGGACGTGTATAGAGGCGTATGGGAGGTCTAGGCCTGGTAGTGTGTATACCCGCCTAGGAGTGGAGATGCGCGCTCCACTGCTACTGTAGCCACAACGGTGGTAGAAGAGAGTGATGTTAGCTCCAAAAAGTGGGAACTAAATGTCTGTGATCACAGAGTCATGTGTGTGAGTTGCACTTGCATTGTTGATGCACGAAAACACAAGGGGGGTCGAGCACAACCAGCTAACTGTTCGAACACAGGGGAATAGGGAGACTGCGAGTAGCGATCTACTAAGCGGATGAGAGCTGGAAGAAGAGCAGGGCCGTGAACAACGGCAACAACAGACTTCGCCCGTCGCGGCCTGAATGCCTCTCTTGCGACGGGCTTTCCCTTGATTGAAGAAGGATCTAGTTACAAGTGAAAGGAAAAGACTGAGGGAAGCAGAGCAAGGGGGAGTCCACAAGGCACAGGATTCGAGTCCGCAGCCTGTAACAAGTAGGCTCCTGGGTCCGAGTCAGCGTGCCTTGAGTGCACCACCTCCCCCCTATTTATAGGATAGGGGGCCTGCCCAAACGGGCAGGGCTAAAATAACCGGCTGCCCGGGGTACAGGAGAACCGGGCAGCGGTGACGGGAAGCAAAAAGAAAGAACACGCCAGTCCGCACAGAAGTGGCGGACTGGGCTCGCGAGCTGGAGCTTCCACTGCTGCTGGGCGCGCCCACTGGAGGGCGGCGGCCTGGGCGGACAAGATACTGCATCCGCCGCTGGAGAACCTGTTACCCAAAGTGCCGGCGGACTGAGCGGACAGGTCCTTGCGTCCGCTGCTGGAGTATCACCATTGGCGCCTGACTGGTGACAGTGCCGGACTGGGCGGACGGACAAAGCCTGTCTGCGCCTGCTGAATGGGGGGCTTTGGAATCTTGCAGTATGTTGCGGACTGAGGGGTTAACATAATCCCCGCACATTTTTAAGTTTCCAGGAAACTTCAAAAATGTTCTCTTAACCGCCGAGTCCGCAAACCTCGAAAACGCCGCCAACGCTATAAATATCGCTGGAGGGTCTGGATCTGCTGAGAATCTCGATCGACACGGGGCGTTATTCACCACTTGCGGTCTCCACCTTCCAGTCCGGCATGGCTAGGCTTGGAGCTTTCTTATCTAGCGTTACTGCAAAAGGCGACCTGGAGCATACAACGCCTATGAAGACCAAAAAGATTGTGAAGAGGTCGGCAAGAAAAGATCCTGTTCGCCTCACAGGAGAGAGTTCCCAGAGCCAGAAGCCTGCGGAGAAAGCAGTCCACCATGTCGATGTGTCTGCTCGCGGGGATGCCGTAGTCGACACCGAACCATTGAGGAGCGAGAAGATGGCAACCTTGTCGGACTCCGCCCCTTCTCAAAAAACCGCAACCTCGGTGGACACTGCTGGCGAACACATGGAGACTGACATATCTTCCCCCAATGCCTCGGTTCAAATCGTCGACTTGGACGAAGAAGACCGGCGGACTGAGGTAGAGGACGACGCGCCCTCAAAGGCATTGTCTGCTGTGAATCCTGAGCCTGTCCGAGCTGACCAGCCCGATTTAGGGGGGTCCGCCGCGGATGCTGCTGAGAAGACCGCCAAGAAGAAGAAGAGGAAGAGAGACGGAGCGACCGTCGCCGAGCGGGTTGAGAAGAAGCTTCGCGCAATGAAGGAGAAGAACGTCTCTAAGCGGACTGGGGAAGCGGACTTACAACACAGGCCGCGCGACAAAGAAGTTCCAGACGGCGATCTGGTTACTCCGGAGGCCCAAATCCAGGGAGAGAATTCCCTCTCAACGGTCAGTCTTTCCACGGATGAGATAATTGATTCCATAGACGTCGATCAACTTGACTTAATCCAGGACTCCTTGCTGGTTGTACTGCAGCAGAACGAGGCGAAGACTACTGGAGATAAGGGTGACGAACTCCCTTCCTTGTTCGCTGCGGAGGAAGAGGAGAGGGAGAGGCTGAAGGAGAAGATAGAGGAGCAAAAGAAGCAAATCGTCGCTCATGTTGCTGCGGTTGGGGCGGCCTCGAAGCAGGCCGCGGCGGACAAAGCCGCTGAGGACCTGCGGGTAGCCGCGGAGCTGCTGCGGTCAGGTAAACTTCAGCCTGCGCCTAAATATTTTCAGCGCAAGTGGCTTTACAGGTCGCCGCCGCGGAAATCGAAGCCAGTCAAGATTATCACGGAGATGGACGATATTGTAGTGTCGACGAGCTCTGCTGCTGAGAAAAGGGCTAAGGTCCACCGCGAATGGAAAAAGCGGTTAAGCGCCTTTGACCCGGAGCGGGCAAGGCGGCCAATCATCTTCGATAGTCGGAAACTCGCTGCCGCTATATCTAAAAGTGATCTTTTATCCTTTCTTTTAGTCCGCCGCGAATTGCCTTTGAATGCGAAGTTGACTTTATTTGTTGCAGGTAGAAAGTCGCTGCCGGGCTCCATCGAGAGTGGCGAGATCGTGGTCACACCCGACACTGGTGCCGACGCGGTCTCACACGTGGAGTCCGCGGAAGACGAGCCGCCCAGCCTGAGCACGATAAAAGAGTTAGAGAAGAAATTTGAAGCTGAAATGCAATGTGTCAAAGCAGAGTTAGAGAAAGCGGCGGAGCGCGAGAGGGCGTCCGCGGCGCGCGAGAAAGCGTCCGCGGAACGCGAGAAGGCCCTCAAAGACCAGGTCGCCAGCATCTCGCGGGCGCTGGAGAGGTCTGAAAGGGAAAAGAAAAGGCTCGCGGATGACGTCCGATACTACAGAGGCAAGCACTTGGCGTCGGCTAGTGAAGGAAAGGAGAAGCAGACTGCTGAAGTCGCTGAGCAGAGGCCGCGGGCGTCAGATCGCATTCCTCCGGAGATTGCGGCACCGGCAGGTGGTGTCCCACATGCTGCGGATGAGGAGCCGAGGCCGGCAGCGGAGCCAATGGTGCCTCTTAGTCGGGTAGACCGGGAAGCCGCCCACATGCACCGGACCATCAATGTCATCCACCACCACCTCTGTCGTGTGTATAGTGAAATTCTTCAGATAAGCGATCAGGCGACTCATCTATGCCGAGACAGGGCAGAAAGGCCGGCGCGGACTGACAACAGGGACCGCTAAGTCCTCAATGCCTTGAACTTTTATCTGATTAATTGTATATTGTTTGTATGATTGCTCCAAAATAATGCTGTGCTGTGAACTGAATTCTATTTGATCTGTGCGGACTCAGATTATATATCCGCTATTCATGTAGTTTAATCCTTTTGACGTGGCGATTTGTGCGAATTCATGCTGTGTCTGCTTCTCGTTATTTAACCTGCAGGTGGGAAAATACGCGACCTGGGCGGATAGGAAACTGCACCGGCCACAACTTGGTTCTGAATTTCCCTTGGAATGTTAATTTGCCATTGTATCCGCGTTATTTGTTTGGCTGCTTTTTTAATTCTTTGCGGACTGTGCGGATTGAATATGCGACCTTCGCGGACTGGTCAAAAAGCTGTCAGAATATTTATCTATAAATACTGCCTTCTGCTTTCTCTATGCAGGAAATTACTGAAGTAACCGGAATCCTGCGGCCTGCAACATGGTGTCCGCGCGCACTGATGCTGCAGTCGCCTTCCATTCTGCCGATCACCGAAAATGTACTTTGACAGAGGCTGACCTGGCTGCCTTCGTTGAAAAGAAGATGGCGGATTCAAACATACTTGTCCGCCTACCCGCCCATCAGGAGAGGTTGAACTTTTCGACGGCGACCCAAATCGCCATTCCCGTTGATCATTTCGATAGCGGATTCAGGTTCCCGCTCCTATGGGAGCTTGCTGCAATCTTTGAGCACTATGGGATGGTCCCTGGCCAGCTCGCGCCGAATACCCTTGCCGCGATCTGCAGCTACATCTCTTATCTGCGATCTGAAAAGATTGCTTTCTCGATGAACATCTTCCGCAAAATATTCTCCGTCCGCTCCATAACTGCCTCCGGAGGTCGCCCCTACAAGGGAGTAATCTACTTCTACTGCAGGGGGATGAAGGTAGTGGGTCTTCCAAACAAGATCCACAACTGGACCTCAAGGTTCCTAATTTTTGAGGGCGACCTTGGGTTCGCGCACACGTATCCGCAGGTGCGCGCGGACTCCGTCTTTAAAAATGTGCAGTTGGACGACCTGGAGTCCGCAATCGTCGAATTCTTAGCGAACGCCAGGCTTGATATCGAATACTACCTTCCGCTGCTGGCAAACTTGGCGGATGTTATGCCTGAGGACAGTAAGTAGTTTAGCGGACTCAGCTTTTGTATCCGCCGCGACCATGTCGTTAACTCTGGTTCTCTTTTTGCAGCGACCTTGGCGGTGCCCGCCAACTTGCCGCAGACGCCCAGCGGCTTCACTCCTACACAAAGGGAGAAGAAGGAAGCAGTTGCAAAAAAGAGGAAAGAGGAAGGGGATCCCGCAGCGGACTACTCTTCCTCCGAAAGTTTCTCCATGACCGGCTTCGGTATCAGCCAGAGGGACCTTAGGGGGAACCCTATGGTCCACTGGCACAGCAAGAAAAAGCATGTCCGCCTATCCACCGCGCTTCCTTCGTGGAGGAGTCCGCGGATAACACGCCACGCTCATATTGCGCTCTCCACTCTTTACGGAAAGCGCAACTTGAGCGACCTCAAGAAGGTGTCCGCCGCCGACCTCCCTCTGCTGGCCTCCCAGGCTTCTGCGAACAGCGCGGTGACAAATCATTATGTTGCCACTCTGGCCAGAGACCTGTTGAGGCAGAATGAACAGCTTCAGAAGGATAACAAAGTGCTAAAGGAAAGGAACGCGCGGATGGGAGAAAGGAATGCTCGGCAAAGAGAGGAGCTGGCGGTGAGTTGCATTTGCCGCGGTCTAGATTTTCTATCCGCCGCGATCTGTCTGATGTTTGTAATTTTGTCTTTCGCAGGTCGCCTACGACTTGGAGAACAATAAATTCCAGGCCGCCACACTCCCTTTGTGATGGAGACTGTCGAGGTCGCTGTTGAGCGACTTGCCCGCGATGGCCTCATGAAGGAGGGAGTGGTCGGCGTCCCTTTTCTGGAGATCTTCCCTGAGCTGGCCCCTCAGGTCGCAGCGATGGAGAGAGCTAGAAAAGGAAAGGATGTCATTGAGGAAGGTGAAGATGAGGAAGAAGAAGACGACGAAGAAGAAGAAGAAGAAGAGAAAGAAGACGGAGGCTCGCAGGGCGAAGAGCAGGGCGCCAGGGAAAATGCGGACGATGCTGCATCGAGCCGATGAGAGGAGCTGTCCGCCGAGTCCGACACCTCTGCATCTTCCTCTGCTACTGGGAGCTCGCATAGCGGGTCCGCCACTAGTACAGGATCAGGTAGCAGTGGGAGCAGCTCGGGGGGCTATTCTCCAGATGTCGACATTATCGGTGACAGCCCTGCACCTCCTGAGAAGAGACAGCGGACTGATTGATCAATGCATATGTACATATTTTGTAATCTTGTTTTTTGTAAAAAGTGGCGGACGCAAGATTGCAGTCCGCCGAACATATTGAATGATGTAAATTTTTTGATGAAATAGAAAGGATATTTTTCGGCATGTGTGCAATGCTCTTTTTTCTCCACGCTCACCGCACCGATACTTAGCAGTCCGCACAACACGCTTGATAAACCTGAGCCTTTGCTGATTAGAGAATTATTGTTCCACTTTGGACCAAGAAACTGTCAGGCGGACTCTGTCGAGTTTTACTTGCAGTCCGCATGATACATACATTATTTATAGTGAACCTTGTCGATTAAAGAATTAGACATCAACTCATTCAGTATCCGCCTCAGAGAACAGCCAGCTGATAATAATGCCAGGAGTTATAGTTGTGGTCCGCAAGCCAGACCGCACATAATATAAAAGTACATTGATTATTAACTTATCAAATAATGCGAGAATCATTCTGCGGACTGAGTGGATACAGAAAACCAATCCGCTCATAATAGAAGTGATCAAACTTATATAACATGAAAATCATTCTGCGAACTGAGCGGATATAGGAGACCAATCGGCTTATAACAGGAATAATCTATAAACTTGAATATGGACTACTTGAGCGGATACAGAAAACCAATCCGCTCATAATAGAAAAGATCTATTGCTTGTGACCAGGTGGGCAGGTGAGCCTGAGCGGCATACTTTCCTCACCGGGCTTCAAGCTATAAGATCAACCAAAGTAGGCGGACGGATCGGATAGAGAAAACCAGTCCGCTAAAGAATAGAAATGACCTATAACTCGCGACCAGGTGGGCAGGTGAGCCTGAGCGGCATACTTTCCTCACCGGGCTACAAGCTATATAATCAACCCAAGCAGGCGGACTCTGCGGATAGAGAAAGTCAGTCCGCCAAAGATATAGAAATGACCTATAACTCGCGACCAGGTGGGCAGGTGAGCCTGAGCGGCATACTTTCCTCACCGGGCTACAAGCTATAAGATCAACCCAAACCGGCGGACTGAGCGGACGCAGAAGACCAGTCCGCAGATAATTCCCTGCGAAGAGCAAGATGCTCACTTGGCGGAACGGTTCCCTGCCCTCTTGCCTGGAGTACAGTCTAAGCTGTGGGTCTCCTGCAGGCACTGCTTGAGGGTACCATGGAGTGTTCGAGAGCTACAAGCTAAGATGACCTGCGGGCAGGTGAGCCGGAACGGCATACTTTCCTCATGTGATCATCGAAGTTGTAACAATATCCCTAAAGCGGCGTGGTAGAGCTTTACACCCACCTTGCCCTCCATAATGCAAAGGTGGGGTCAGGTACCTGCCGGGATCCGAAGTCCAGAATCCAACCGCGCTAGAGCCTGCAAGCTCCCACTACACGGTGCGA
Organism: Platanthera guangdongensis; assembly: GCA_039583875.1. Taxonomy (NCBI): domain Eukaryota; kingdom Viridiplantae; phylum Streptophyta; class Magnoliopsida; order Asparagales; family Orchidaceae; genus Platanthera; species Platanthera guangdongensis. The sequence goes on along the minus strand of CM077151.1, from coordinate 127,304,679 downwards.
AATCTCCTCGCAACACGTGGTCTTCGTGGTGTTACGCTAATGACAACGGCTCTAGGAGAGGTCTATCTGAACTCGGCGATGTCTCCTGGTATCAGGGAACCGTTATAGATCTTTGGGAGAGAGAGAAAACACTAGAAAAAATGTCAGTATGGATTCTTTGATTAAGAAAATGCATTTGCAAAGGAAGCATAAGAAAGAAAAAGGGAGTTCGGGTGTAGAACCGTTTTTGAAATCTCTCTTAGCGCCTTATCTGTTATGATTACAACAAAACACTCGAAGAAGTGTTAGCAAGCAGTTTCTATTCATAACAATTTTTGAAGAGGATACACAAAGTAGAAGAAAGAGGTTTAAGAATAGAACCGCTTGAGGTCATCCCCACTCCACGTGTGTGGTATATCCTCTCCTTCGTATGTCTGCAAGCGATAAGCGCCGCTTTTTAATGCTTCTTTGACGACAAAAGGGCCGGCCCAATTTGGATTAAGCTTTCCAACTGAACCTGCTCGTGCAGCAGCATCAACCTTCTTTAGAACTAGATCTCCCACTTGGAAGTGTTTGATCCTTACATTCTGATCGAAGTAATGGGCCATCCTCCTTTTGACCTCTTCCTGCCTTATGGCTGCTTGATCTCTGACCTCCTCGATGTGTTCCAAGCTGAACCTCATCTCCTCATTATTCAACTCAGCCCAATCATCAACACCTTCTCTTGCAAGCAGCACTCTGGGTGACGGGACTTCAAACTCAATCGGGATGAGTGCCTCTGAGCCATGAGAGAGTTTGAATGGAGTCTCCCCGGTTGCGGATGATGGCGTTGTCCTAAGGGACCAGAGGACTGATGGGAGCTGATCAGCCCAACTGCCCTTGAGATTCTGCACTTTCTTTTTGAGCAAGTTGAGGATCTGCTTGTTGGCAGCTTCCACCTGGCCATTGCTTCTGGGATGATGAACTGATGCAAAACGCAGCTCTGTTCCGATCTGCCTGTAAAAATTTATCATCTCTGAGTTGTTGAACTGTGGCCCATTGTCAGTGATTATTGCCATTGGTATCCCGTGCCGGCAGACAATTTCTCCCCAAATGAAGTTCTTGACGATCTGAGTCGTTGTCTTAGCCAATGCCTTGGCTTCGATCCACTTGCTGAAGTAGTCGATCATCACGATGATAAAACGTCGTTGCCCGCTTGCCAAGGGAAAAGGACCAATGAGATCCATTCCCCAAACCGCAAAGGGCCAAGGAGTTGCAATCGACCTGAGGGACTGAGCTGCTTGGTGCTGAAGTGGAGCAAACTTCTGGCATTGAACACACCTTCTGGCGCAGATCTCTGAGTCTTTCTTCATTGTGGGCCAGAAATACCCTTGTCGCAGGACTCGTTTTTCAAGAGTTCTTGCTCCAGAGTGACTTCCACACTCTCCTGAATGAACTTCTTGCAAAATGGTGTGAGCTTCTTCTTCTGAAACACATCGGGCCATGGTTGAGAGGAAGGTCTTTCTATAAAGGATTCCCGCCACTAGAAAGTAGTGAGCTGCTTTTATTCTGAACTTTTTCTTGTCTCTAACTGTATGATGATAATTTCCTGTTGACAGATATAGGATGAATGGGTCCATCCAAGAGGCGCGTTGATCTACTTGCATCAAATCTCCTTCCACCACTGCCGGGCGGAAGAGCTCGGAAGTTGTGCCTCCTGAAGGCATCCCATGCTTAGAGAGAAAATCGGCCTCCTCATTCTCTGTTCTGGGGATATGTTCGATAGTGAAGCTTTTAAACCTGCCGACCTCTATTTTCACAAGAGCTAGGTATTTTTTCAAGACTGGCTCCCTTGCTTCGAAGTTGCCGAGGACTTGCGACGCCATTACCAGAGAATCAGTTTTGATGAGGACATGATCGATTCCTAATTCCCTTGCGAGCCTCAAACCTGCTAGCAGAGATTCATATTCGGCCTGGTTATTTGTTACTGGAAAGTAAAACTTGATGGCCTGCTCCAACTTGACTCCGTTTGGATTGATGAGAACCACTCCTGCTCCAGAAGAACTTCTGCCTGAGGCACAATCAACATAGATGGTCCAAGCCAAAGGTGACCTTTCTGTCTGATCAGAACTGGACTCTGGCATGTCAATCAGAAAATCTGCTAGGACTTGAGCTTTCATGGCTGTCTTGGGCACATAAGAAATTTCAAATTCACTTAGCTCTATTGCCCACTTAGCTAGTCTGCCGGAATGCTCGGGCTTTGCCAACACACCCTTCAAAGGTTGATCGGTGATGACTTGAATTGAATGTGCTTGGAAGTATGGGCGAAGCCTGCGAGCTGACATGACCAGTGCCAAGGCTAACTTCTCCAGGATCGGATACCGCGTCTCTGCACTCTTCAGAATATGGCTGACATAGTAGATTGGGAATTGCTTTCTGCCTTCTTCCCGAAGAAGAACGGAGCTGACGGCCTCAGGGCTAACCCCTAGGTACAAGAAAAGAACCTCTCCTGGGCGGGGGCTCTAAAGCAGAGGCGATGAGGTAAGCTGCATCTTTAACTATTCAAAAGCCTGGGAACACTCTTCTGTCCACTCAAACTTGGGAGCACGTCGGAGGGTCTTAAAGAAGGGGGCACTCCTATCTCCAACCCGAGAAAGAAATCTTGCAAGACCTGCTAGCCTTCCCCCTAACTGCTGAACTTCCTTCGGTGAACGAGGGGTAGGCATTTCAAGAATAGCTTTCACCTTGTCAGGATTGGGGGCAAGTCCCTCCGGAGTAAGGAGATGACCAAGAAACTTCCCCTTACTCGCTCCAAAAGTACACTTCAAAGGATTGAGCTTCATCTTGTATCTACGCAGAGTAGCGAACGTCTCTGCTAGATCTAGCAAGTGCAGCGAAAACGATTTACTATTAATCAAGAGATCGTCTACATACACTTCTAGGTTTCTTCCTTTTTGATGGTTAAACACACGGTCCATCATCCGTTGATAGGTCGCGCCAGCATTCTTAAGCCCAAAGGGCATGACAAGATAGCAATAACATCCATCGTTAGTTATGAACGACGTGTGAGGAACGTCGGGCTTATGCATTCTTATCTGGTGATAACCAGAAAACGCATCTAAAAAACTCATGTAAGAGTATCCTACCGCGGAATCAACTAAAGAATCTATCCGAGGTAGGGGGTAGCAATCTTTAGGACATGCTTTATTAAGTTTTGTAAAGTCTACACACATTCGCCACTTTCCCCCTGGTTTTTTAACCATTACAACATTTGAAATCCAGGTGGGATATTGCACTTCTTTAATAAAATTCGCCTTGAGGAGTTTCGCAACCTCCTCCCTTATTGGTTCTGCAAGCTTTGTTGCCACGTCCCTCTTCTTCTGTTGGATGGGCTTGCAGCTGGGATCAACATTCAGATGGTGGCAAGCTACATCAGGATCCACCCCCAGCATGTCTTCTGCTGACCAGGCAAAGCCATCCAGGTTCTTTAGCAGGCAGGAAATCAACTCAGCCTTTTGATCTTCAGGTAGCTCCGAGTCGATGGAGAGTTTCCTCTCCTCCCCTTCAGCAATGGGGACTCCTTGCGTCACCTGGGCAGGTTCCAGGTGAGCACCTTCATCAGCAGCAACTTTCGAACTGGAAGAGGCTTCTGCAGCTTCTGCTGGAGCAAGGGAAGCTTCAACCATGTTGACAGTGCGGACGTAGCACTCCCTTGCTCTCCTTGGGTCGCTCCTGACCCGGCACATCCTCCCATCGGCAAAGAACTTGATGGCGAGGTGATAAGTGGAAATCACTGCTTGGTACTTGTTCAGCAGGGGCCTGCCGAAGATGGCATGGTAGCTGCTGGGGGCGTCGACCACTATGAACTGTATCTGCTTTGTTGCCCCTCCAAGCTTCACTGGCAAGGTGACGCTGCCCTCCACCTCTTTCCTCTCTCCTGAGAAACCATAGAGTGGCCCCTCAGTGGAAAGCAGGGGCTTTCCGGTCCTCAGGGCCTCAAAAGTAGACTTAAAGAGGAGGTTGACCGAGCTTCATGTGTCGACCAGAATCCTATCCACTGTGAAGTCTCCAAGCACAGCCTTGATTACAACTGCATCATCAAATGGATTGGCTGTTTGAGGCAGATCTTCCGGACCAAAAGTGACGACTTCTCTTGGGGGAGCAATGGAAGAAGAGGCCACCTCCGCCTGGGTGGCCCTTGAAATTGAAGATTTCCGAGTGGACACGGTCCCTGCTCCACCGTGGATGAAGAAGAGGCATCCCAGGACTCCCTCATCATCTGCATCAAAGCATTCCACTGGGACGTTGATCGGCCCCAGACGGCCTTCGTCCTCCACATCTACACACTCCTGGTAAGCCTCAGCTACCTCTTTGCCCTTCGAGGTGGATGGCTTCGACGAGGAAGGAGAATCCTTCTTGGCCAGGTCAATCTTGCCCTCGGCAAGCAACTTCTCTATCAGCATTCGAAGGGCCTTGCATTCCTCAGTCAGATGACCCTTTTCCTTGTGGAATTGGCAGAATTGTGAATTATTCCTCGGCTTCCACAGCTTCTGAGGTTCTTGCCTCTTCTCTTCTGATCTCCTTTGCAGGATCTGGATGACTTCGTCAAGGTCCAGATCTGCAGGGTCCTCCATGGGACTCTCATCAAATTGGCACGGGGCAGGCAAGGCTGCCTGCTGGAGGATGGGAAGAGCTTGCAAAGGAACGGCGGGAGCGGCGGCCAACGGCAGTCTCTGCTCGTGAAACTGTTGATGGCCTTGGAATGGTTTTTTGTTGCGGAAGTTCCTGCCTCTTTGAGACGGAGGCTGGAAGTCTGGACGAGGGGGCCTGCCACGAGAAGAAGAAATGGAGGCATCCCTTCCTTCAGCCTTGGCTGTCAGGGATGAAACATAGGTCGGATTAGCATTTTCCCCTTCGATGAAACGGTTGACCATGGCGATCAACTCCTGATAAGTCTCGGGTGCCTTGGTCGTTGCTTTAAACTTCAGAGGCCCTTCCCGGAGGCCGTGGATCAAGGCAACTTTGTAATAGTCGGGGTTCACATTCCTCACCCCCTGAATTTCTCTTTGAAAGCGATCAACGAATCTTGCTACTGATTCGTTATCCCTCTGCTTGATCTCGAATAGGGCAGCTGGCCCATTCTTCCTCTTCCTTGAGGTAGCAAACCTCAGCAGTAACTGGCTACGAAGCTCGACAAAAGAAGAGATAGTGCCCAAAGGCAGCTCATAGAACTATTCTCTCGCTTGCCCTTCGAGAGTGGTAACCAGCAATTTACACTTAATCGCATCTGAGAGGCATCTTAAAGCAACTGCCCCCTCAAATGCCTGGAGGTGAGAAATGGGATCTGTCGCTCCTGTATAGAACGGGATGCACGGCTCCCTGAAGTTGCTTGGGGCCGATTCCCATCGAATTCGGTCAACAAAGGGAGACGGGGTGTCAAACTCTGCAGGATAGAAAGGGCGGACTGGAGCCGAGGAGTCCGCGGGCTCGGCGGACTGGCGATCAGCAAAGTGAAGTTGGCGGGCAGGAGTGCCCCTAGAAGCTTCTCAGAAGAACTCTCTGAAAGCAAACTCTTCCTCTTGAGGGCGCAGAGGGGCTGCGGTCTGAGCAGGGTTCCGAGGAGTTTCTGGCGACTGCCGAAGCGGAGTTCGGCGAGCTGGGGTCTGGCGGACTGGCGAGTTCGCTGGGTCCGCTGCGGCCTGAGGAGCAAGCCGCTGGGCCAAAGAAAGCAGAGCTTGGCCGATTGTGTCAAGATGCTGGTCGGTCTGCCGGCGAGACTGCTCGGCCTCAAGGCGAGCTTGCTCAATCGCGTCCCAAAGGGAGTCTTCTGAAGAGCTAGAGCGATCTGAAGAGCGGGCTCTGCGGTCTGACATCTTTCGTCCGCTGATTTCAAAACATTACTCGGATCTGAAGGTCGCGTGTTAACTATTGATGCACGAAAACACAAGGGGGGTCGAGCACAACCAGCTAACTGTTCGAACACAGGGGAATAGGGAGACTGCAAGTAGCGATCTACTAAGCGGATGAGAGCTGGAAGAAGAGCAGGGCCGTGAACCACGGCAACAACAGACTTCGCCCGTCGCGGCCTGAATGCCTCTCTTGCGACGGGCTTTCCCTTGATTGAAGAAGGATCTAGTTACAAGTGAAAGGTAAAGACTGAGGGAAGCAGAGCAAGGGGGAGTCCACAAGGCACAGGATTCGAGTCCGCAGCCTGTAACAAGTAGGCTCCTGGGTCCGAGTCAGCGTGCCTTGAGTGCACCACCTCCCCCCTATTTATAGGATAGGGGGCCTGCCCAAACGGGCAGGGCTAAAATAACCGGCTGCCCGGGGTACAGGAGAACCGGGCAGCGGTGACGGGAAGCAAAAAGAAAGAACACGCCAGTCCGCACAGAAGTGGCGGACTGGGCTCGCGAGCTGGAGCTTCCACTGCTGCTGGGCGCGCCCACTAGAGGGCGGCGGCCTGGGCGGACGAGATACTACGTCCGCCGCTGGAGAACCTGTTACCCAAAGCGCCGGCGGACTGAGCGGACAGGTCCTTGCGTCCGCTGCTGGAGTATCACCCTTGGCGCCTGACTGGTGACAGTGCCGGACTGGGCGGACGGACAAAGCCTGTCCGCGCCTGCTGAATGGGGGGCTTTGGAATCTTGCAGTATGTTGCGGACTGAGGGGTTAACATGCATGAACCATGAAACACATGCATATCATACATTCATAACTAGGTCATCCAAACCATAGATCCTTAACATATAAACTAGTATGGGATCTTTTATATGATAAGTTATATTTCCGGAAACCTTAACTTATAAGTTTCTATGGGCATTCATATAAGTTAAGGTACTTCTGTGATGGTAGTGTAGTAGTAGCATTTTCTACTTGCTATCTTTACTATGTTTACTTTCAGTACTTTGTTTACTTACAGCACCATACATGCTTCTGTACAGTTCTTCATACCTTTCATGTGACATATATATAGAACTGCTAGAGTAGAAATAATTGATATATATACTTGTTAGTATAGATCCACTGTCACCTGCTTCTTTTGCTATACCCCTTGTTTTCCTCCGCTTCGTCCTCTCGCCCGGTGCCTAGGAGTTGCGGGGGCGAGGTGTGGAGGAAACGACTTAGTCTTTATGACTAACGGTCGGTTGTGACCAAATCATTTTAGGAGCTCGAGGAGATGGAGTACCAGCAGGACGAGGTGGTAGGACGTGAGGAGCTGATATCACCATCACCTACTATTACTACAGCAGCCCGTGGTCAGGTGGGATGAGTTTTTTGATGATAGTTTAGCTTTCGCTTTGTTGTCATTATGTGAGAGAGAGATTTGATATCATGTACAGGGCATAAGCCCTTTTTCTCTTTTGATGTACTCATTCTGGACTCTTTCTACTTTCATTTTTATTATAGATGATTGTTCTTTGACTTGTCGATTAGCTGTTTCTATATACTGCTTATATACTTCTATTTCTCATTTAGCCGAACAGGTTATATGATCGGCATCTTGCGGTGTCGACTAACCTGTGAGTTAGTGTCACCGTAAGGCGGCTGTTGGGTATTGTATTCACACTAACCCAGATTTGATGAAGTCACCCTTGAACTAAGATGAATTAAGTTGTATTTGATGTTTGGTTTGAGTTATGTGTTTGCAGGAATTCTTATGGGAAGTGTAGACCAATGTCAGTCTACAATAGGTCACCAAACACAGGACCATACAATGTAATCCCTCATTATATGTTTCAAAGTATTGACTCATGTGTAGCCTCTCTATTGGGATACACTTCATATTCAAGCTATAGGACTAAGAGAAGAGACTTGTTGCTGATTTCCCTTGGAAGAAGAAAAATTTCTGTCAGAAAATTTTCCTAAGTAAAGTACTCGAGTAGTTGTTTACTTACTCGAGTAAGTTACAGAATTCATACTCGAGTAATAATACTCTTACTTGAGTAGATAAGATATATCTCGAGTAGTTACATCAACTACTCGAGTAGTTCCCTTTCTTCTCTCGAGTTTACAGAAATTCTCTTCTCACATTTTTCTAAGTTAATTACTCGAGTAGTACTATATCGTACTCGAGTAGTTCAATCTTCTCTCTCGAGTAATTGGACTCTGACTCTCGAGTAGTTCATCTACTACTCGAGTAGTCCAATGCTCATTCTCGTGTAATCCAGATTACCTTTCCCGAAAATTTCTCTAAGTGAATTACTCGAGTAGTTCATGTTACATACTCGAGTAGTTCTATTTATCTCGAGTACTTCATCCCATATACTCGAGTAGTTCTTTGTGTCTCGAGTAGTTCAACTTCTATACTCGAGTAGTCAGTTTCCCTGTTCCAGAAATTTTCCAAGTGTATGACTCGAGTAGTCTCTTATATACTCGAGTAGTTCATTCTTATATACTCGAGTAGTATTTCTTTTACTCGAGTAATATACTCCACCTCTCGTGTAAGTACTTAAGTACTCGAGTAAGTCATTCTTGTTACTCGAGTAGCTGATTCCTTGAATTCTTATTTACTCGAGTAGTTGACTCCATGTACTCGAGTAATGATTTCTCTTTCTCCCGAGTAGTTCTTCTCATGTACTCGAGTAGTCATCTTCTACCTACTCGAGTAGTGCTGCATATACTCGAGTAGTCTGCTGCATCTCGTGTATTTTACTTGACTTTTCAGAAAATTCTTCAAGTCCAGAATAACGGTCTTATTCTTAAACTCTGACGTGATTGGTCCGCGTGTCTTTCTCATAATGAATCATTTAAGTCTAATCTTCTCCTCTCCTATAAAAGGTCTTGTCTAAACCGACAAACCCTAATCTAATTATTCAAAGAATATTCTAAGAGATTTTACAGCCGTACACTCTCAAAAGAATTCTATCTCCTCTTTCTCTCTCCAAGAATGAAACTCGCTGCCACCGCCGTCGCAGATTTCCGATCGGCTAGGGTTTCACCTTTTTGAGGATTCAGATCAAGAAAGCTTTACAGATCGAGATCTCAGCTCAACACTTCATCCTGTAATTTGATCGTGTAAAGTCAAGAAGTTCCAGATCTGATATTGCCGAGGTTTTCTTCACCATTCTGGTAAAGCCGAAAAGTCTAAAAGAAGAAGATCCAGGCCGATTTATTGAAGATCTGACAAGGATTTCCTGTTTGTATTTTTTAAAAGTTTATTTCATTATTGTAGGAGAGGTTTTCTCCGAGTGTAGGAGTTTTTCAACTCCGAGATTGTAGGAAGGTTTGCCTTCCGAGTGTAGATCCATTTTGTGGATAGAGTTTGTAGGAACATTGTTCCGAGGGTAGGATTGATTTCCAATCCGAGAGAGTGGAGTAGCCGATTCTAGTATATTGCTAGATCAGTGAGGGAAAGTGGATGCACCCAAAGTTGGGGAACCACTATAAATCTTGGCTCGTCTGTGTTTGATTGGTAGATTGTTCTGTGCTTTCGTTTGAAATTTCTTTCTCGCAAAAATATGCACAACTCACCTATTTACCCCCTCTAGGTGATTTAGGTTGGCAACTATTAGCTTTCAATTTGTATCAGAGGGAGGTTGATCGTTAAAATGTTAACACCCTGATCAAATCCTTCAATAGTTGTCTTGTGAGATATACTAACAATGGACAAGGTTAAGGATTTTGCCAAGCTTCATGTATCTACCAAAAATAATTTCCCTATGTGGAAAGAGAGAATCAAGTTCTTCATGCAAGCTGTGGATCCAAGGATCTATCATTAAAAGATCCTATGTCAATGAGAATAAGATTTCGTTCCGTAAACATAGGCACCCAATAATTTAAAAAGATTATATATGGAGTAAGAGGATAAAATTCATTACTCCTACACATATACATTGGGTTAATTTTATTCTTATGAAGTTGAAAAACAAAAATCATATTAGGAAAATAAGATTTCGTTTTCCTAATAATCCAAAAGAAAAAATGGAGGTTCAAGAAAAAATTAACTCACCTCAAAATCAAAACCCTCTTCATAAACCCACTACCCCCTTAGCCAATTATACGATTCTAGAATTAATTCAAAAATCTTTTTGAGAGCATAATTAGTAAATTGTATTATTTCCAGTAACACTCGTATTAGCTAGAGTTCATATAATTCCAAACTATTTTCGTTAATCTAACCATTACAAATATTGCCTTCTATTTGATTACATCAAGAAGTCTTTTGACCAAAACTTTTGCGCTATTTAAATCATCTACATAATTTTAGGACTTAACTCTTACACCCCGTATATTTATTTCGATCTCTCTTATAATTAATTAAGCGATAGCTAAACTTAGAGTTTTTTTCTATTCCTTATAAATTCACCTCAAACTTTTGCTCTGGAATAGCAAAAGCTTAAGTATGGGGGTATTTGATGAATTGTAAATATACGTATTTTTGTGCACATTAATTTAGTCGTTTTCATTTATTTTCGTCGTTTTTACTTATTTTTGTTCAATAAAATGCTCCTATTCTTGTAAATTTACTACTAACTTGGTTTATTTTATTTTTCAGAAAAATTCCAAAATCTGCCAAAATTGGGCAGTACACGCCCGTGTCATTTGGATCACGCCCGTGACCGGGGCGTGACAGCTCAAATTCCGTGAAGTTGCAAATTTCTGAAGTAAAAAAGCTTGACATGCCTGGTGTCACGCCCGTGTCACCTGACACGGGGCGTGACACAAGCCCGTGTCCACTCCACTCGACGAATTCAGTTCAACGATCGTCGAACCCGCGACACGCCCAGAGTCACGCCCATGACCTAAGGCGTGACTCAAGCTTAGCTCGACAATTCCAACTCGACACTTTCCGCTCGACATTCGTCGAGTGTCGACAATTTCAACTCGACACTTTCCGCTCGACATTCGTTGAGTGTCGACACCAACCGACACGCCCAGGGTCACGCCCGTGACCTTGGGCGTGACTTCACCAACTGGCCCGACAAGATGCTGCCAAAGACTTTTGACCCAACCCGCGCCCGGTTCTACCTCCCCGACACGCCCAGCGTCACGTCCGTGACCTGGGGCGTGACATCCTCGAACTCAGCCCGAAGTCAACTTTCCTGTCCAATCGTCGGCCGCCATCATGAATAGTAGTGACACGCCCCCCCGACACGCCCGTGTCGGAGGGCGTGTACTTCGAATTTTTTGCCTATAAATTGCTCATTTCTATAAGGTCCAAGGGTTCAGATTTTTGGGCCATTTTAGTGTGTTTTTGTGGGCTGCATCCGTGGATTCTAGTGCTATGTAAGGAGATTTCTCCCTCCTTTCTTTCATGTTTTGTTTTGCTTTATCTTTTAGCTTTATAATAGCTTGATAATTTTAATAAAAATGTTAGATTTTCTCTCTCTATATAGCATGAAAATTCATTTGGATGGCTTACTTCTTTCCCTTTTTATCCTTGGTTTCATCTTTGTTCCCCCTCTTATGAAAAGTGTGTGTGTGTGTGTGTGTATGAGTGTAACTTATTTACTTTACATGCTTTTAATTTGTCTCATGTTATGTTTTGTTAGAAATTTATGAAATGATGAATTAGCTTTTTTCTCTTTTTCTTCATGTCCTCTTTTAGTGTTTTCAACATCTTCACTCTTATGAATGTGTAAAAGAGTTACTAAAGTATTTTTGATTTTTTTTACTTAGCTTTATTTTAGGAAGAAAACCCTTTTTATTCTTTCTCTTTTCATTTCAACTTTTTTAGCACTTTTATGAAATCCTAGAAATGAAAATGTTGAAATTTTAATTTATGAAAGGCTTTAGTTTTTGATTTGTTTTGAAAAACTTTTGTTCTCTTTAAATTTTAATTTGTTCTTTTTATTTGTTTTTGGCAAAACCTAAGCATAAAAAAGTAGATGTTTTAATTTTTAGGTAACTTTCATTTTGCTTTCAATTTGTGTGTGTGAGTGTACGAGAATAATGTTTTGATGCTTTGTTCAAATTATGTAGAGTGCGTGTGTGTAGGAGTTAGTTTTATTGCTTTCCTTCAATTCTTATAGAGTGTGTGTGTTTGTGTACATTTATTTCCGCCTACTCGTTAAGGGTTAAATGACGCATCGTTTTCATTTTCAGTCCTACTCGTTTGAGTAGGACTTGTAATTTTCTTCTTTGTTTTTTCGCCTACTCACTTGAGTTAAATGGACGGACTTTATTTCCCGTCTACTCGTTTGAGTAGGACTTGTACTCGCATTTATTTTCGCCTACTCGTTTGAGTTAAATGGCGTATCTTTATCTCCCTGTAAATATTTGAGAAAGCCATGTAATTGCATTTATTTTCTCCTACTCATTCGAGTAGGACTCGCTTTCATTTTAGTCCTACTCGTTTGAGTAGGACTTGCAATTTTCAGCTTTTATTTCCCGCCCCCACTCGTTTGAGTGGGACTTGCAATTTCAATTTTGCAAATTTCTTTATGTGTAACTTAGTTTCAGTTTTATTTATAATTTGGAGTGTGCGTGAGTTCTTGTTTTAGCTAACTTTTCAGCTTTCTAAATGTTTGTTATTTTTTTATGTCCTCTTCTTATAATCATTTAGCGTTTAATTTCGAACTCGCGCCTCATTAAAGCCGTCCCCATACCGATGTGTGGCTAATCACTATTAGCCTCGGCATCGAAGAGCGTTGGGACATTTAAAATGATTTGTAATAATTGAAGCTCTTTATTTTCACTTTAATTTAAGGACTTAAGGTTTACCCCGGGTTAACGACGCGTAGGACACATATCGATGTGTGGGCCCTACTTCCGTAGTCCATATGCTAGCTAGCCGAGAGGTCGTGCATATGGACCGATCACCCCTGGGTAAATAGAGTTGTGTGCATACCCTCGAGAGAGGACAAGCGTAATTCTACCGGATTGGGTTCCCCACCCAATAGCGGGGTTCTTAGCGTAAAGCAGGCTTTAAGAGGAATCCTTCGTCGGACTAACGTTCAGTCGAATAGTCTTAACGTTCAGGTGAGCGATATCCCTATAGCTAGGTGAGCTCATATTTATGGAACCTCCACGACCAAGTTTCCTTTTATTAATTTGAAAACTAAGTCCTATAATTATTACAAATTGTTTTAGTCTTAATCCGATTCAATGCCGAGCGTTAACCCTTCATCGAATATTTTCTAAATTGTTTTATCGCTCCTTTACTTTTTCCGTCTTTACTTAATTAAAAAAAAATCCACCTTACTTTCGGTAAAATAATAGTCCTCCTGGAGGAGTAAGAATAGTCAACACGACCCCGAGAACAATACGACATCGGTATTCCCCCGAATATCGAGTACTACTTGCGATAGGTGCACTTGCCTCCTGTAGCACGCCCACGACGATCGACTCACCGAACCAACCACAGTAAGAGTTTGTTCGCGGGCACATCAAGTTTTTGAGTACACGCCCTCCGCCACAGGCGTGTCGGGGGGGCGTGTCACTACTATTCATGATGGCGGCCGACGATTGGACAGGAAAGTTGAATTCGGGCTGAGTTCGAGGATGTCACGCCCCAGGTCACGGGCGTGACGCTGGGCGTGTCGGGGAGGTAGAACCGGGCGCGGGTTGCGTCAAAAGTCTTTGACAGCATCTTGTCGGGCCAGTTGGTGAAGTCACGCCCAAGGTCACGGGCGTGACCCTGGGGGTGTCGGTTGGTGTCGACACTCGACGAATGTCGAGCGGAAAGTGTCGAGTTGAAATTGTCGAGCTAAGCTTGAGTCACGCCTTAGGTCACAGGCGTGACTCTGGGCGTGTCGCGGGTTCGACGATCTTTGAACTGAATTCGTCGAGTGGAGTGGACACGGGCTTGTGTCACGCCCCGTGTCGGGTGACACGGGCGTGACACCATGCGTGTCAAGCTTTTTACTTCAGAAATTTGCAACTTCACGGAATTTGAGCTGTCACGCCCTGGTCACGGGCGTGATCCAAATGACACGGGCGTGTACTACCCAATTTTGGCAGATTTTGGAATTTTTCTGAAAAATAAAATAAACCAAGTTAGTAGTAAATTTACAAGAATACGAGCATTTTATTGAACAAAAATAAGTAAAAACGACGAAAATAAATGAAAACGACTAAATTAATGTACACAAAAATACGTATATTTACAATTCATCAGTGAATTACTCGAGTAGTTCATGTTACATACTCGAGTAGTTCTATTTATCTCGAGTACTTCATCCCATATACTCGAGTAGTTCTTTGTGTCTCGAGTAGTTCAACTTCTATACTCGAGTAGTCAGTTTTCCCTGATCCAGAAATTTTCGAAGTGTATGACTCGAGTAGTCTCTTATATACTCGAGTAGTTCATTCTTATATACTCGAGTAGTATTTCTTTTACTCGAGTAATATACTCCACCTCTAGTATAAGTACTTAAGTACTCGAGTAAGTCATTCTTGTTACTCGAGTAGCTGATTCCTTGAATTCTTATTTACTCGAGTAGTTGACTCCATGTACTCGAGTAATGATTTCTCTTTCTCCCGAGTAGTTCTTCTCATGTACTCGAGTAGTCATCTTCTACCTACTCGAGTAGTGCTGCATATACTCGAGTAGTCTGCTACATCTCGTGTATTTTACTTGACTTTTCAGAAAATTCTTCAAGTCCAGAATAACAGTCTTATTCTTAAACTCTGACGTGATTGGTCTGCGTGTCTTTCTCATAATGAATCATTTAAGTCTAATCTTCACCTCTCCTATAAAAGGTCTTGTCTAAACCGACAAACCCTAATCTAATTATTCAAAGATTATTCTAAGAGATTTTACAGCCATACACTCTCAAAAGAATTCTATCTCCTCTTTCTCTCTCCAAGAACAAAACTCGCTGCCGCCGCCATTGCAGATTTCCAACCGGCTAGGGTTTCACCTTTTGAGGATTCAGATCAAGAAAGCTTTACAGATCGAGATCTCGGCTCAACACTTCATCCCGTAATTTGATCGTGTAAAGTCAAGAAGTTCCAGATCTGATATTGCCGAGGATTTCTTCACCATTCTGATAAAGCCGAAAAGTCTAAAAGAAGAAGATCCAGGCCGATTTCTTGCAGATCTGACAAGGATTTCCTGTTTGTATTTTTTACAAGTTTATTTCATTATTGTAGGAGAAGTTTTCTCCGAGTGTAGGAGTTTTTCAACTCCGAGATTGTAGGAAGTTTTGCCTTCCGAGTGTAGATCCGTTTTGTGGATAGAGTTTGTAGGAACATTGTTCCGAGGGTAGGATTGATTTCCAATCCAAGATAGTGGAGTAGCCGGGTTTAGTGTATTGCTAGATCAGTGAGGGAAGGTCGATGTACCCAAGGTTGGGGAACCACTATAAATCTTGCCTCGTCTGTGTTTGATTGGTAGATTGTTCTGTGCTTTCATTTGAAATTTTTTCCTGCAAAAATATGCACAACTCACCTATTTACCCCCCTCTAGGTGATTTAGGTTGGCAACTATTAGCTTTCAATTGGTATCAGAGGGAGGTTGATCGTTAAAAGGTTAACACCTTGATCAAATCCTTCAATATTTGTCTTGTGAGATCTACCAACAATGGACAAGGTTAAGGATTTTGCCAAGCTTCCTGTATGTACCAAAAATAATTTCCCTATGTGGAAAGAGAGAATCAAGTTCTTCATGCAAGTTGTGGATCCAAGGATCTTCATGATAGTTGAAGAAGGTCCTTATATTCCCATGACAATCTCCACTATAGATCCAATCAATCAAGTCCCAAAGAAACTTATGGATCTAGATAAGGATGAGATTGCACTTGTCTCGTTGGACAAAAAGGCAAAAAATATTATAGCAAGTGCAGTCGATGATTCAATGCTGTAAAACCTGATTCACTGCCAGTCTGCAAAAGAGATGTGGCAGTCATTAGTTACCTTGATGGAAGGTACAGAAGAAGTGAGAGATGATAGAAGATCCCTTCTTAATCAGAAGTATGAAGCTTTCCGACAGCGAAACAAAGATACCATTGCTGACACCTTTGAGAACTTCTTCAAGATAGTGAATGGGCTAAGGATCTATGGAAGAGTCTTCAATAATGGAGAATTGAGCGATAAGTTCTTGAGATCCCTGATTAAGGAACGGAATAACAAGGTCTGTGACATAAGGAAGTTTGAAAAACTGGCTGAGACAGATCCTCAAAATCTCTTCGGAAAGCTTATGTCATATGAGCTTCAACTCAACACCAAAAAGGCTGAAGAAGAGAAGATCATGTCTGCATTCAAAGAGAAGTCTATTGCTATAAAGGCAGACACCTCCAAGAAGTCCAAGGTTGTTTCTTCTACTCCAGCACCAGAAGTTAGTGAAGAAGAAACCTCAGAGCCAAGTACCTGTGGCTCTGAACTATTAGAAGGAGAGTCCTCACTACTCTCACGACAGTTCAAGAAATTCTTGAAAAAGAAGAAGCAATGGAAAGGCAAGGATGCCTCCTATAGAATATCATGACGTGATGTTGATCGGCAAAGACAAGGCTCAAGTAGCCATGACAGGTATAATTCTAAGCAGAACAAACATGTTTCTACTGACATTATTTGCTATTATTGTAATAAGTCAGGACACGTCATCGCTGACTACCCTTACAAGAAGAAGGAGGGTGGTAGAAGAGAGGAAAAGAAGTCCTCGTACAGCAAGAAGAGGATAGACAAGAGCTTGATGGACAAAAAGGGCAAGACTCTTAGTGACTCTGACTCATCTGAGTCGAGTGAAGAAGAAGAAGCCTATTTTGAACTCATGGCTCAAACTGATGATGAACAAGAGCCCCAGTTCACTGGGAAGGTAAACTCTCACACTCCTCTTTTTGATTCTGAAGTTTCTGAACATGATTGTGAGAATAGCTCTTCTGACGATGAGTCAGAACTCATGGCCCAATACAACGAGTTAATCATGGAATACGACAAATGTCGCCGACTCGTGAAAACTCAGGCTAAAGAGATAAAGTCTCTTAAATATGAAGAGAGCGTCTTGAGAGAGAAAGTCGCAAAAACTGACTCGCTCGAAGAGAACTTCAATAATACTATTGAACAATATAATAAAGCTCTTGAGCACCTTGACCTCAAAGAGAAAATCATCAAGGAACTGGAAGCACAACTTGCCGCTGAAAAGAAACTTGTTGAAAGTTTCTCTAAGCCTATGACTGTTCTTCCATTCATTGCTGAATTCTCAACCAAGGCCAAGGGTGCTGAACTAGGCCATGAAGAACCTCCTAGTAAGTCTTCTAGGAGAAATAAGGCTCAACGGAAGAATAACGCCGCCAAAAAGGCCTTAGCCAAAGAGAAGGGGAAAGCCCCTCAAGATCAGACCACGTTCAAAAAGGTTATATTTCCTTCAAATGAGTTTGATCTTGACTCATCCTACGGACATTTTTCTAGGCCTACCTATGTAGAGCCAAAGTCCCGTTATCAAGGATGGACTCGACCCAGAAACTTCGGCCAAAGTATCTTTAAGGCACCTTATGAAGAAGTCATTCTTCAGAGCTATGGCCCTTTCAATCATGGCCATAACTTCAAGAAGGCACCAAAGGCAAAGCCTGTTGTAGAAACGCCAGTGAAGGAGAAGAAAACATGTGATTGCCATCATCATGAAGCTTCTTCCTCCAAGAATGCTTCCCCTGCTAGTCCTCATTTCCAAAAGGCCAAGCAGGAGAACATAAGTCGAAGATACAACAGATTTGATTGTTGGTGTTGTTGCAGAATTGGTCACTTTGCCATTGATTGCTGGTTTAATCCCAAAAATGCTGCAACCCCACATGTTGGCAATATGAGGAAGACCACTCCTAATGTTAATATTCGTAAGGGGAGTGTTCTAACCCGAGACCAAGGACCCAAACACATTTGGGTTCCTCAGGCAAACTGACTGTGATTGCAGGTATGTCCAAAGGACACCAAAATGCCAATCTGGTATTTGGACAGTGGATGCTCGCGACATATGACCGGGACAAGAAGCCTTATTCAGAACTTTACTCCAATTGTGAACGGACCGAAGGTCATCTTTGGAGGTTCAGACAGTGGAATTACTAAAGGCTACGGTATGATAACAAACGATAATGTATCCTTCACAGATGTGGCTTACGTTGAAGGTTTGGAACATAACCTTATAAGCATAAGTCAACTCTGCGATAAAGGATACATAGTTGAGTTTCACGCTGATAAGTGCTTGATAAAATCTGTTGACAATATGGAAACGATTCTATCCGACAGTCGAAGCAGAAACATTTTCTGTTTAAATTTCATTTGTGTAGATTCTTCGACACCAGTGTGTTTTTTAGCAAACGATAGTGCGTCTCTTGGTGACCAATGGCACAAGAGACTAGCACATATTAATTCCAAAACTATTAATAAATTATTTTCAATGAACATAGTACGTGATGCCCCAAATGTCAAGTACGTCAAAGATAGACCTTGTCATGCATGTATACAAGGCAAGCAAACAAGGACTACCTTTAAAAGCGTTATTGGCAAGGATTTTAATAGATGTCTTCATCTACTGCATATGGACTTGTTTGTTCCACTGCAAATTATAAGTTTGGGAGGTAAGGATTATACGTTGGTAATTGTTGATTATTACTCGCGCTTTGCGTGGGTGTTCTTTCTGAAAGACAAGTTAGATACCTTCGACATCCTTACTAATTTTGTCAGGCAAGTTCAGAACGAGTACAACTGCTCCATAGTCAAAATCAGAAGTGACAATGGAACAGAGTTCAAGTCTGGGGCCATGACAGAATTTTGTGAAAGCTTAAGTATCTTTCTTGAGTTTTCCTCTCCTCGTACTCCACAACAGAATGGAGTGGCCGAGAGAAGGAATAAAACACTCGTAGAGGCCTGCAGGACCATGTTGAGTGATGCTTCACTTTCAGAATACTTTTGGGCTGAAGCCGTCAACACTACATGTCACGTACAAAATCGAGCCCTCATAAACAAAAACCACGATAAGACACCTTACGAACTTCTGAAAGGCAGGAAACCAACAGTCTCATATTTTAGAATTTTTGGCTGTAAGTGCTTCGTGCTAAACAATGGCAAGTATCATACTACTAAGTTTAGCGAAAAGAGTTTTGAAGGTATTTTTGTAGGTTATAGTAGCCATAGTAATGCATATAGGATTTTTAATAGAAAAACCCTGGTGGTAGAAGAATCGATACATGTTGTATTTGATGAGACGAGCTTGCTTCAAAGCAACTCTTCTAGTGTGCTTATTGAAGATGCAGGTGCAAAGCTGAAAGAAATTAGCTTGGATGGACCGTCCGAAGATAAAGGTGAAAAGTTCATCGAGATCACCACTCCAACCCCTATTGTAGAGGCTGATGATCAAGACGAAGAAGTCATCCAAGATGAAGAAGTCACTCTGGTGATAGAAGACAATCCAGATGCAAGGACTCTAGAGCTCAGACATCTAAAGGATCAACCCATGGACCAGATTATAGGAGATCCCCGGGATGGTGTCAGAACTCGAAGAGTTACAACTAATGAGAATCTATATTTAAGTTTTCTCTCGCAGGTTGAACCAAAGAAGTTTGAGGAAGCAAACTCAAACGTATCGTGGATAATGGCGATGGAATTAGAACTAAATCAGTTCAAGCGCTGCAATGTATGGAAGCTTGTTCCAAGACCCAAAGGTAAGAATGTCATTGGGACAAAATGGGTCTACAGGAACAAGATGGACGAGAATGGAACGATTGTAAATAACAAGGCCAGACTTTTCGCATAAGGCTATCGTCAAGAAGAAGGAATCGACTTCGACCAGATGTATGCTCCAGTGGCAAGGCTGGAGGCAATAAGGTTATTCCTAGCATATGATGCACTCAAAGGCTTCACTGTCTACCAGATGGACGTGAAGTCTGCCTTCCTTAATGGTGACATAAAGGAAGAGGTGTATGTCGAACAACCTCCAGGTTTCGTTGATTCTAACTTCCCTGATTATGTTTACTTACTGCATAAAGCATTATATGGTCTGAAACAAGCTCCTCGAGCTTGGTATGAGACACTGTCTTACTTTATACTTGAGAACAAGTTCACAAGGGTAAAGATAGACAAGACATTATTTCTTAGGGAAATTAAAGGCAAGATTTTGCTATTGCAAATCTATGTCAACAACATTGTTTTTGGCTCTACAGATGACAACCTCTGCAGGAAGTTTTCAAAACTTATGCAAGGGAAGTTTGAAATTAGCAGTATGGGTGAGCTGAAGTATTTCTTAGGGCTTCAAGTGAAACAGTCTGAAGATGGAATTTTCATCTCACAGACCAAGTTCACCAAAGAGCTAATTAAGAAATTTGGAATGGAGAACGCAACCTCGATGAGGACTCCAATGGGTTCAACAATGTCTCTGCACAAGGATGAAAAAGGGAAACCTTTTGATGAAACCAAGTACAGAAGCATTATTGGATCCTTGCTCTACCTTCCTGCAAGTATACCTGACATAATGTTCTCAACATGTGTATGTGCTAGATTTCAGGTGAACTCTAAGGAATCTCACTATGCTGCTGCAAAGAGGATTTTGAGATACCTTAAAGGTACACCAAATCTTGGTTTATGGTACCCAAGAAGTAATGACAACGAACTAATAGGTTTTTCTGATGCAGATTTTGCAGGTAGCAAAGACGATAGGAAAAGCACTTCAGGAACATGTCAATTTTTTGGAAGAAGACTTATCTCCTGAGTAGCAAGAAGCAGAACTGTGTAGTAATTTCAACGGCTGAGTCAATGTACATCTCTGTGGGCAGTTGCTGTGTACAGTTACTTTGGATAAAGAACCAGTTTGAGGACTACCACATGAAGTTTGAAAAGATTTCGTTGTTTTGCGACTCTTCCAGCGTAATAGCAATAGCCAACAACCCAGTCTCGCACAACCGGACAAAGCATATAGAGCTAAGCTATCACTTCATTCGGGAGCATGTGGAGCATGGGGACATAGATCTTCAATATGTCCCTACAGATAGGCAAATTGCAGACATTTTCACGAAGCCGCTGGACGAGAACAAGTTCTCATTCTTCAAAACAGAACTTGAGATGCTCATCAAAGAAGATTAGAAGAAGCTGGACTTTCAAGAAGGCTCAAGGCTCAAAGGTTAGTCAAAAATTGGAGTTTTCCAAAAGTTTAAGTTTTTGACTCGAGTAAGTAACAGCCTACTCGAGTAAGTATATGACCTACTCGAGTAGTAGAATGACATACTCGAGTAGTCTACTTGACCCACTCGAGTAGCATACTGACATACTCGAGTCGTCAACTTCACATACTCGAGTACCTCACTTATCTACTCGAGTACCTCTCTCACCTACTCGAGTACTTCTGTTTACCTACTCGAGTAACTCCTGATTCATCTACTCGTGTATGTGCCGAGTTGTGTTTTTTTTTTAATTTTCTTACGCGCAACCCAGGCATATGCCGCCTCTTTTATGGGTTAATTCTTCATTGTCGTATAATTAGACCTAAAACTAGGGTTATATAAATAAGAAAATCCGGAAATTTCCCTACACGAAATCATTTCCGCTCTCTCGAGTACACGACTGCCTCTTCGCCTTCCTCAATCAGTTGCAGAGCCACGCCCTTTTTGTCTCCCCGTCAAAATTTTCTAGTGTTTATGCATCTCCAAGACTTCTGAATCAATGCCGCCTCCTCTAAGATCGGTGTGGGTTCGGAGTTAGTCGCCGCCGGGATTGCAGAACTCTCTAACGACTTTCATCATCTCATGATTCTCCTCGACATCGCCGGATTAACTTTCATCCTTCTAGAACCGTGTCACATTCTCTTCCCAGATGTAGCAGAATTCTTCAGGAATGTAAAGGTCAAGCGCCATGGTACAGTATTGAAGTCTTCAGTTAAAGGTATCAAGATCAAATTAACCCAGAATTCTATTTCTCAACTCCTTCGACTGCCAGTTCTAGATGCTGATGATGTTCTGGGTAATGAAGATTATTCCACAACCTGCTTATTTTGTGGAATTTCTGCTGATGCTAAATACATCAATCGGTCTGATATGACTGCTGATGCTAAATTCTTGGTTGATGTCATTGGCAAGATTCTTCTATGCAAAACAAACTACATCAGAGCCATACCGCTTTACTTCTTTGAATTGATGCAAGCTATTGTCTGTAGAAAAGCCTTTCAGTTTGGCTTGATGATTCTGACCAAAATAAAGGAGATTATAAAATCTCCCAACTATGCCAGAATCATTTCCCTGCTTCTCCATGAGATAAATCCAAAGGTATTCAGTTTCTCCAAGGGGAGTATTATTCACCACATGAAGAAGGTCTCCATCTCCTCCATACAGAGATGGGAGTTAAAGTTGCAAAATCCCTCTCAAGCTGCCAAAGTCACTGAAGTTATTGACTCAGAGGATAGGACTTCATCTCCCTCTCCATCTCAGGTCCCCAGCTTCTCTGGTGCACCTATTGAGGGGGAGCCTGCTCCTACTGTGCAAGCCAGGATGTTATCTCCTCCAGCACCTACTCCTCCTCCACCTACTCCTCCACCAGTCACTCCAGATGATATCCTCACATATTAACAAGTTCAAGAAGCCCTATTATCTACTGATGCTTCCATCAATGAGATGATATAGGAACTAACAGCAGATGAACCACCTCCTCCTCTCTTTACAAATGCTCCAGTCACTGACATTCCCAAGGACACAACTCCTGTGCAGTCTCCAGCAATATCTCCAATGCAGTCTCCAACAAGGTCTCCAGACACTTCTCCAGCAAGGACTCCAGCAAAATCTCCTGATGCTCCACAAGAATAGCAAGAAACAATCTTCATTTCTGATGAGCCCTCACCTGAGCCAGTTGAAGCTCCTCTCAGGAACTTACATTTTTCCATCCCCACAGTCACTGATGAAGGGGATGCCATGTTACCCACTACAAGAGCTCAGAGCTCAGTCACCCTCTCAGAAATAGCTCCATGGGTAGCTCTTCCTATTCCTTCTGCTCCATCTACTTCTGCTCCTCCTGCTGCTACAGCTCCTGCCTCCTCAGATTTGTTGACTCAGATTATTCTTCTCCTTCAAGACCAGAAAACATACTTTGGTACTTGTATCAAAACTGTCAATGATAAGGTAACTGCTCTAGAAACTCAGATGGGCAGAGGATTTGCTGAAATACAACATAATACTGATCAGCTCAGACATCTGTTCCAAATTGGTGGCAAAGCCTTAGACCACGCCATAACTAGTGTTGGACAAGTTATGGAGCAAGGTCTGACTCTTGTTAATAAACAAATGGAATTGGACAAACGAGCTGAAGCCACTAAGATGAAAATATGTGAAGAAGTTGGCACTTTCAAAGATGATGCCATCTCTCATCTATCTGTTGAAGTCAGAAAGGGGAAGAAGTTGGTAAAAGAATACTTAGATAAATCTGATTCCCTCAGGAAAGAACTATGTGAAACTAAGATGAAAGAGATCAATGATGATGTACTAGCTCAAATTCAGAGTGTCAAATTCCACACATATGACACTGCTGTATGGATGCACAACCAGATCCTTCCAGAATTTACTGCTGATCCTACCATTATCCCTCATCATCTGAACCCTCTAGCTGCTGCTGATGCTCCTACTCCTCCTCTGCAACCTACCTTTTCTCCAAAGCCTAGAGACTCAGTTGCTCCTCTAGAGTCATATGCTCAGAATTGGGAAGATGATCCTGCAGATATTTTCCTCAAAGCTCCTCCTGAGATTCTGACCTATAAGAAGAAAAGAAAGTATGGTGAAGGTCCTTCTGCCAGCAAGTCCATTCCAGTCTCTGATCCTGAGAAAAGAAAAGCTCCCGAACATGCCGAGGTTTGGTCTCCCACTTCTAAGTCCCTCATCCTGGAAACACTCAAATTAGTTTTGGATTTCCATGAGAGCAGAAATATTCACTATAGTTCCAAGGAATGAGAGTTATATGAGAATTCTATGACCAAGAGAAGGATATATGACAGAGAATATGAAAGAAACAATCCTGCTTCTCCTCCAAGGCCACCCAAGTATTATCCCAAGCCTTACAACTATCAAAGGAGACAACATGAGAAACAAGACAGACATCATCATCAGAACTAGCCAAAAGGACTCATGAGTTGTGGAAATGGAATTTTGTTGTTAATGACATTTCTGGATAATCATACTTATATAATTAAAAGTTTTTGATCTTATTATCCTTTTCATAGTTCCTTGATTTCTTACACTGCTTTATTACTTAGCATTCTTTTTATGTCCATAATTCACCTTAGTGTAAAGGGTTCTGACTTCTACAAATAGGGGGATATTGTTGGGTATTGTATCCATACTAACCCAGATTTGATAAAGTCACCCTTGAACGAAGATGAATTAAGTTGTATTTGATGTTTGGTTTAAGTTATGTGTTTGCAGGAATTCTTATGGGAAGTGTAGACCAATGTCAGTCTACAATGGGTCACCAAACACAGGACCATACAATGTAATCCCTCATTGTGTGTTCCAAAGTGTTGACTCATGTGTAGCCTCTCTATTGGGATACACTTCATATTCAAGCTATAGGACTAAGAGAAGAGACTTGTTGCTGATTTCCCTTGGAAGAAGAAAAATTTCCGTCAGAAAATTTTCCTAAGTGAAGTACTCGAGTAGTTCTTTACTTACTCGAGTAAGTTACTGAATTCATACTTGAGTAATAATACTCTTACTCGAGTAGATAATATGTATCTCGAGTAGTTACATCAACTACTCGAGTAGTTCCTTTTCTTCTCTCGAGTTTATAGAAATTCTCTTCTCACATTTTTCTAAGTTAAATACTCGAGTAGTACTATATAGTACTCGAGTAGTTCTATATTCTTTCTCGAGTAATTAGACTCTGACTCTCGAGTAGTTCATCTACTACTCCAGTAGTCCAGTGCTCATACTAGTGTAATCCAGATTTCCTTTCCAGAAAATTTCTCTAAGTGAATTTCTCGAGTAGTTCATGTTACATACTCGAGTAGTTCTATTTATCTCGAGTACTTCATCCCATATACTCGAGTAGTTCTTTGTGTCTCGAGTAGTTCAACTTCTATACTTGAGTAGTCAGTTTTCCCAGTTCCAGAAATTTTCTAAGTGTATGACTCGAGTGGTCTTTTATATACTCGAGTAGTTCATTCTTATATACTTGAGTAGTATTTCTTTTACTCGAGTAATATACTCCACCTCTCGTGTAAGTACTTAAGTACTCGAGTAAGTCATTCTTGTTACTCGAGTAGCTGATTCCTTGAATTCTTATTTACTCGAGTAGTTGACTCCATGTACTCGAGTAATGATTTCTCTTTCTCCCGAGTAGTTCTTCTCATGTACTCGAGTAGTCATCTTCTACCTACTCGAGTAGTGCTGCATATACTCGAGTAGTCTTCTGTATCTCGTGTATTTTATTTGACTTTTCAGAAAATTCTTCAAGTCCAGAATAACGGTCTAATTCTTAAACTCTGACGTGTTTGGTCCGCGTGTCTTTCTCATAATGAATCATTTAAGTCTAATCTTCTCATCTCCTATAAAAGGTCCAGTCTAAACCGACAAACCCTAATCTAATTATTCAAAGATTATTCTAAGAGATTTTGTAGTCGTACACTCTCAAAAGAATTCTGTCTCCTCTTTCTCTCTCCAAGAACGAAACTCGCCGCCGCCGTCGTCGCATATTTCCGACCGGCTAGGGTTTCACCTTTTTGAGGATTCAGATCAAGAAAGCTTTACAGATCGAGATCTCCGCTCAACGCTTCATCCTCTAATTCGATCGTGTAAAGTCAAGAAGTTACAGATCTGATATTGCCGAGGTTTTCTTCACCGTTCTGATAAAGCTGAAAAGTCTAGAAGAAGAAGATCCAGGCCGATTTCTTACAGACCTGACAAGGATTTCCTGTTTGTATTTCTTTACAAGTTTATTTCATTATTGTAGGAGAAGTTTTCTCCGAGTGTAGGAGTTTTTCAACTCCGAGATTGTAGAAAGTTTTGCCTTCCGAGTGTAGATCCATTTTGTGGATCGAGTTTTTAGGAACATTGTTCCGAGGGTAGGATTGATTTCCAATCCGAGATAGTGGAGTAGCCGAGTTTAGTGTATTGCTAGATCGGTGAGGGAAAGTGGATGTACCCAACGTTGGGGAACCACTATAAATCTTGCCTCGTCTGTGTTTGATTGGTAGATTGTTCTGTGCTTTAGTTTGAAATTTTTTATTCCGCAAAAAGATGTAAAACTCACCTATTCACCCCCTCTAGGTGATTTAGGTTGGCAACTATTAACTTTCAGTGGCGGTTCTGGGCATAAGACCGGGAGCCTCCTTGGTAAGGGGGAGGGGTCTTACAAACTAGTATCACTTGAACAAACGATCATAAGAGAAGAAGTCTACAGCACTGGGAACACCCCGCTCGAGCATTAGTTTGCAGACAAACTATGCAGAGGAAACAATGGTGTGCCCATGTGTAAAAATTCACATAAAATAGTCCACCTAAGCAATGAGTTAGGCCAATTCTAATATAAACCTTACCTTTATGCAGACTCCACTGGTCGCTGTACCGCAGAATGTGATCCCTCCCACTCTGGGTGCCACTCCTTTTCTACAGACAGAGATGGGCCAGACCCTGATGGCCATTATTGAGGCCTTCAGAGCACAGCAGGTTCCGGCACAGCTGCCAAATCCGGGATCAAACTGGCTGAGTGCATTCAAGAGTTTGTCCTCGCCTATGTACCACGGGATGGAGAATGCTGTAAAGGCCAAGGAATGGCTCGAGGCTATACAGGAGATGCAGGTAGGCATCAGCTGCCCTATCAGCCAGGCAGTCCATTTGGCATCTTCTGCACTGGATGCCCATACAAAGAGGTGGTGGAAGTCCATGTTGGACTCCAACTATACAGATAGTGCTCTATCAGATATATCTTGGGAGGAGTTTGGCGAGGCATTCTTGGTGCATTTTGTGTCCACCACGGACCAGGATGAGCTAGAAGAGAGTTTTTTGAACCTTAAACAGGGGACCAGATCGGTGATCGAGTACTAGAGGGCTCGACGATGATGCTGCGGCTACCTGATCGATCAGTGCTATTGTCATCTGCCAAGTGCAACATGGAGGCAGAAATTGGCGGCAAGACGTTTGAAGCACCTGCAACGATACTAAGGATGCCTGACTTCGACCTGATCCTGGGAATGACATGGTTGCATTGGAACCATGCCTAGATCGATTGCCCGTCAAAGAGGATCACATTGAGGCACGGGCAGTCCTGCGTCATCGTCGAAGGTATTAGACTTGTTTCCCACCTTTTATTATGATCTGTACAGGCTGTCAAAGCCCACAAGCAAGGAGAGGGAGTATACATTATCTGCTTCGAGATTGCGGGAGGAGAGGATTCTGTTGTTTACATCCCGGTGGTTCAGGAATTCTCCGACGTGTGTCCGGAGAAATTGCCCGGATTGCCACCGGCCAGGGACATGGACTTCTGTATACAGTTGGTGCCAGGAGTGAGGCCCATACCTTGGGCACTGTACAGGATGTCCCCAAAGGAACTAGAAGAGTTCAGGACGTAGCTACAGGAGATGGTGGAGTCAGGATTTGTCAGGCCGAGCTCATCACCATTGGGTGCACCTGTTTTATTTGTCAAGAAGAAGGATGGCTCACTGTGTCTCTGCATCGACTACCAGGAGTTGAACCGGTTGACTGTCCGGAACACATACCCGCTACCCCGGATCGACGAGCTTTTTGATCTGCTTTAGCGAGCCTTCTGGTTCTCCACGTGGGATTTGAGATCCGGGTACTATCAGCTGCGGATCTAGGAGGAGGACATTCTGAAGTAGGCCTTCAATTCCCGCTATGGATTGTACGAGTTCATGGTGATGCCCTTCGAGCTCACAAATGCACCTTCTGCATTCATGAGTTTGATGAACCGCGTCTTCGAGCCCTACCTGTACATATTTGTCATAGTTTTCATCGATGATATACTGATCTACTCCCGGACACAGGAGGACCATACTCAACATTTGGCATTGGTTTTGGAGAAGCTGAGAGAGCAACAGATGTGTGCCAAGTTCTCCAAGTGCCATTTCTGGCTGCAAGAGTTGGCATTCTTGGGGCATACTATCAGTGGGGCAGGGTTGGCCGTGGACCCAGCCAAGGTGCAGGAAGTTAGAGATTGGATGCGGCCAAAGTCAGCATCGGACATTCGCAATTTTCTGGGACTCGCAGGATATTATCGCAAGTTCGTGGAGGGGTTCTAGAGAATAGCACTCCCCCTCATGTCCTTGATGAAAAATGATACAACTTTTATTTTGACGGAGAAGTGCGAGGCGGCATTTCAGGAGCTAATGGATAGGCTCACCACTTCCCCCATCCATGCACTTCCATCTGGGAAGGAAGTATTCCACATTTATACTGACGCCTCAAATCAGGGGATAAGTGCGGTCCTGATGCAGCACGGACATGTTATCGCTTATGATTCGAGATAGTTGAAGAAGCACAAACAAAACTACCCCGTATATGATTTAAAGCTCAGGGCGGTGGTATTTACATTGAAGATTTGCAGGCATTACCTATATGGGGTCATTGTGACATCTTCTCGGATCACAAGAAACTCAAGTATGTTGACACGCAGAAAGAATTGAACCTGCGCCAGAGAAGATGGCTTGAATTCTTGTGCAACTATGATTACACCATGCATTATCATCTGGGGAAGGCGAACATCGTGGCATATGCCTTGAGTAGGAGAGCCAGCACCTCAGGACCAGAGCCTCGGGTGATGTCTATGGAGCTGCTGTAGATGCTAGAGGATATGCACATTTCTGTCATCTTCGAGTCTGAGCCGGAGATTTATCGGGAGTACTTGAACTCTCTGATCCTTGAGTGTGATATACGAGAGCGCATCAAGATATAATAGAGGCTAGATGCAGCTTCGGAGCCGGTATTTAGGGCCCTAGAAGGGGGCACGATAGAGGATTATTCTTTGCGTGATGACCTCATTCATTTTTGTGGTCATGTTTATATACCCGCAGGAGGTGGTATCTGGGAGGATATACTCAGGGAGGGACACTATTCTCAGTACTCTGTGCACCCCGGTTTCACAAAGATGACAGTGAATCTGTAGAGGAGCATGTATTCGCCAGGAATGAAGAGGGAGATCATCTACTATGTGACACACTGCGAGACATGCCAGCGGGTAAAGGAAGAGTGCAACAGCCTAGGAGGGTTACTACAGTCAATATCAGTGCCTGAGTGGAAGTTTGAAGATATTGTTATGGACTTCGTGCACGGATTACCTCGCTCCCACTCGGGGCACAATTCTATTTGAGTCATTATCGATAGACTGACCAAGGTGGCCCGGTTTATACCGATTAGGAAGGACAGCTCAGTTGCTGCTTTGGTGAGATTGTTTGTGGAGCAGTTCGCCAGGTACCACGGGGTCCCCAGGACGATTGTCTCGGATCGTGATGGTCGATTCACTTCTAGGGAGTGGAGAGCGGTGCAGGCATTCTTTGGTTCTCAGCTTGCTTTTAGCACCGCTGTCCATCCACAGACCTACGGTCAGACAGATCGGACCATCAGGACTATAGAGGATCTACTGCAATTGTGTATACTGGATAAAGGGAGGCCTTGGGAGAGACTGTTGCTACTGGTGGAGTTCTCCTACAACAACAGTCACCAGGCGAGCTTGGGATGGCACCTAATGAGGCTCTTTATGGGAGAAAGTGCCGGACACCGCTATCTTGGGTTCAGGATGAGGACTGAAAGTGAGGGTTAGTCCAGATACACTCTAGAGGGGGGTGGGGGTGAATAGAGTATCTGAAGACTATTTAGAATTTACAAAATTATTAGAGTAAAGCAACTAATATTCACTGTAAGCAAAAATGACAATATAATATAAACTATCCTAACACAGCCACAACAAAATAAAACTAAACTACCACAGGAACAACAAAGCTAAAACTAACACAGGCACAGTAAGAGTAAGAAGAAAAGGGCAACCAGACGACACAAGAACTTTATAGTGGTTCCCCAACCTGGGTACATCCACTCTTCTACCACCCTGGTAGGAATCCACTACAGGTTTTGATCAGGTGACTGCCACCAATGAGCTTTTGATCAGGTGCTCAAAAAAACCACCTCAAGTCTTTTGATCAAGTGACTTGCAACCAAGGAATAACGTTTGAAGAGAGTTAAAGAACCCTTTGTACAGTGAGGGGGTGAGAGAGTTATGTTGTCTTCTCTTTCTCAAATAAACTGAGAAGACTAGTGGATCTTTGATATTGACAAAGCTCCCCCTGAGATGTTGAACTCAGCAAGACTTGAGCTTTGCTTCAAGGTGTAGGTCTTCTATCTTTAGCCTTGACTATAAGAAATTCAGGAACTTCTTGACTGATAGAGATTTTGGTGTCCTTGAAGAATCCTGGAGTGAAGGTTAAAGAAGACTCTTGATTTGGAATTAATGTTTGTCTTCTTCATCACCAATGTCAGGGAGAAAACTGGTTTGTTTTTTATAAAGAGAAGGATTAGAATCAGATTGTTGTTGATCTTCTCTGTAAGCCTGTATTCTCTTTCTGATCTGAACTTGCTGCTGTGTCTCCTGTCGTCGAAAAGAGAGAAAATCTCTTTTATATGACCAGTCAACAATCTCCTTTGAATTTTTTGAATTCCTTTCTACATTGATTGCTGACGGCCTAGAGAATGTAATACGGCTGGATAGAATATCTGTATTAATTGGATTTCCCCAACTGTCCTATTGAAAAACGCCAAGTAATAATCCTGATGAATACCATAATCAATGTTGCTTCTAACGGTAATATTCAAAGAATATTAAGCATTGATTACTCAGGAATTACTGCAATAGAATAAGGACAAAAGAAGGAAAAATCCAAGTCTGGATCTGCACAGAATTCATCGAGCAAAGAACAGATTTCGTCGACCTGAGTCCAGAGTTCATCGAGCTGAAAAATCATGTTCGTCCACCAGATAATTGTTGTTCGTCGAAATTAGATCCAAGATCGTCGACCTGAGGACTGCTATCTGCTTTTTGATAAAACCTACCAATTCTGTGCTATAAGATCATCGAGCTGTAACTTGCATTCGTTGACTGGAGAACAGAGAAAGTCTTCTGGACTTAGAATTGTTGAAGTTGAACTTCCAGAAATTGTCGACCTGAGCTCAATTATCATCGAGCTCAACTCAGAGAATAATCTCTCAGTTCGTCGAGCTGAGCACGACTTTCCTCGAGCTGAGTTCGACGAACGTGGAGCTCACTTTCCTGAGTCTTGTTTTTCTCTAAATCTGGAGTCTTCTGCTGTCTATTGTTGGATGGTCCATGAAATATTGACTCTAAGGACATAACATAGACTATAGGACATAAACATTACCCTGGCTATACATGTTGGGTCAATCATCCTAATTAGTGAACCTAGCCCAAATCAAACTTGGGATCCAACAATCTCCCCCTATTTGGGTGAGGTCACTAATACAACCAAAAAAATATTTACAAAGCAAGAGAAAAATATATCTGGCAGAAAACTTTAAAACATACAACAGATATATGTATGTACAATGAGCTTTGTATCAGGAAATAATTAAACAGTTTTAAG
Source organism: Platanthera guangdongensis (assembly GCA_039583875.1). NCBI lineage: Eukaryota > Viridiplantae > Streptophyta > Magnoliopsida > Asparagales > Orchidaceae > Platanthera > Platanthera guangdongensis. The sequence continues at coordinate 127,273,283 of CM077151.1, read as the reverse complement.
ACATATAGAAAGACTAAACAATTTAAACTCATTTATTCTTCTTAGACTCCTTTTGCATATCCTCCTTAGCTCTATCACCAGGCTAAGTTAACTTGATTTCCCTTTTTGGATTAGCTGCTTGACTCCTTGACATAGTCATATCAGTTGCTCCAATAATGTTGAGGGATGTAGCTCTTGGCACCATAGCTTTTGGATGCAATTTCATATAATTATCAACATTAAAGAATTTATTAGCTTTTACAAAACTGTTTAGTTCCTCCTTTCTGTATTTGGACATTATTGAGTATTGAGAGGGATCCTTTGCTTCAGCTTTGTCTTTGTTTATCATGGATAATCTAACCAGTTCTTGGAATCTGGCCATCCTTCCAGTAGTAGTTGTTTCTGGGTCCTCAAATGGAACAGGAGTAGATGCAGGTCTCTTTGGACTTTCAGCTTTCTTATATTCTATTGCTTGTTGTAGATATTGTTGATGTTGGTGCTGCTTTCCTGAGGAGTACCTGTGTTGGCTACTTCCAGAATATGAAGAGAATCTACCCTGATGTCTCTGATAAGTTTGATATTGGGTAGATCTCTGAGAGGAAGTGCCTGAAGCACCAGCAGCAGGTGGAGGAGGTGGAGGAGGTGGAGGAGGAGCTTTCCTATATCTCTGTGGAGGAGGAGAGTATTTTCTGCTTTTCTTCCTTTCCTTCTGCTGATTCTTGGACAACCACATCCAAGCTGGCATACCCTTGTATGGAGTGATATTCTGAAGAATATAATAAGGGGTGTCATGAGTTGGGTTTGGTTTTGGAGCAGCAGCTGGAGGGGCTTTCCTTTTCTTCTTGATTTTCTTTTTCTTTGCAGAGGAACTATCATCTGAATCATCTTCCCCATCTTCATCATCAGAAGATCCTTGAGGAGTATCATATAATGCATTAATTTCTTTCAAAGCTTCTGCAAATATCAACAATTTTTTTGCCTGGGGAGGAGCAGCAGGAAGAGCTGGAGCTGGAGCTGGAGAACTATATACATCAGTGCTTTCAGCAACTGATTTACTTTCTTCTTCAATATCTGCCATGATCAACTCATCTAGATCAAGCATGGAACTATCATCCATAATATAAGTTGGAGCAAAGATGGCTTTGGGAGGAGTTGAAATAATGAATGAATCTTCTCTTGGTGGAGATGGAAAAGCTGGAGCCTCTATTCTTATAAAACTGGCCTTGAGTTGCATGGCAACTTTGGGGCTTATTGGGAAGGTATAGGGAACTATAACCATAGAAGTCTTAGTGCTGTCTTCTGGAAGAAAGTTTAAATAAGCTGTATCAAAAGTATTTAATAAACAAAATAAATCTACTGTGGGATTGTTAATGTAATCACCAATAGTGTTTATTGCAACTGTATCTGTCTCATCCATATCTACATCAGATTCAATGAATTCAAGTAGCTCAACAAGAATGGCTGAGTCTGCTGCTACTTCTGTTGCTACTGCTGCTGCTGCTTCTGCTACTACTGCTACTGGAGCTACTTCTTCACAGAGTATCTCCCCCTACCTTGTTTCAGTAGGCACTGGAGCCAGGCCCCTGACTGAAGAAGGGGGGATAGAAAGAGCAGAAATTTGAGCAGCAAGAGAGGAGATGGAGGTAGAGAGAGGGGAAATATCCTCTGCTATGAGGTTTTTCAGGAGGGGAGTGAGAATTCCCAGAAGAGGTGTAATGAAGGAGGGGTCCAGTTGCAGGAATTTAGGGGGTGTCTCAGTGGAGACAGAAGGGTGAATGGAAGATGATGGTGGAGGAGGGGGTGGAGAATCTTGCATGTACTCATCTAGGGAAGATGGGGTGTGAAGGGGGGATGATAGTAGATTGAATGATGGTAGGGATGACAGACTGGAAAAGGGAATGTTAGCTAAATGTAGTGGTAGAGGAGATGAGGGTGGTGATGGAGTTGGTGTATGAGAGTGAATATGAGTTTGTGATGGAGTTGGTGTACCATGGTGTGATGGAGTTGGTGTACCATGTTATGATGGATTTAGTGTACCATGGTGTGAAGGAGGTGGTGTATGAGAGTGAATATGAGTTTGAGGATGGTGCACTGGAGATGATGGAGGTGAAGGAGTAGGGACTGTGGTGTGAACTGGTGAGGAAAGATGAATTGGGGAGGCCGGAGGAGGTGGAGGTGGAACATCTTTAACAGGGTGGAGAGTGGCTAAAGCAGCCCTTGTACTCTCAGAAGGCCTGGAGGAATAGTAAGAAGCCTTGGATGTCTTGGTGATGTTCCTCTCCCACCTGCCAAAGAGGGCACAAGTTATCCTCTTGGAGGCATTAATGAATATGGTCGGTGTGACCAGAGATACAACAGCCTTTGCCTGAAGGAATATTCCCAGAATCCTTCCAAAACATACCTCTTTCTGAGTGGTCAGCTTCTGAATCAGCAGCATTAGAGTTGCTGCAAGATGCATTGATTGCCATCAAGCAGATTTCTCTTGCCTTAGCCTCTTCTTCATCCTGACTGGAGCTGGATGAAGATTCTGACTCAGATTCTCTACAAGTCTTAGCAACAAATCCTTTCTCCTTCTTTTTGTACTTACTGGAGGAGGCCTTGCTGGAATGTTTCCTGGAGTGTTTCTCCTTTCTCTTATCTTACTTTTGTGCTTCTGGACATTCTGGTAGTATGTGTCCATGTTTCCTGCATCCATAGCAAACTATTTATTTAGTAGGGGATTTATCATACCTTAGCTTATCAGCTTTTTTGGAAGATCTTCTCCTGAAATCCTTCCTTGCCATCTTATAGAATATCTTAGCCAAGATACTCAATAGATCTTCATTGTCTGGAGTGGCTTCTACTTCTTCACTTGCTTTAAAAGAAATGCTTTGCTCTTTCCTTCCCGATGATGAAGTAGTCCTTTGCTCAACTTCTCTGGTCTTGACGAGCTGCGCATAAGACTTGAGCATGCCCGACAAGGCTTTAGTAGAGATATCATTTAATCTTCTGGCTTCCTTGATTGGCCAGATCCTGGAGTGTCATGTGCTAGGGAAGCATATAAGGATTTTGTCATTTATCTCTGTTAAAGAGTTGTCCTTGTTTAGAGTTTTCAGCTCATTAATTATGATGTTGAGTCTGTTGTACATGTCTGGAACTGATTCTGACTATTCCTTCTTGAATTTTTCATACTGAGAGATCAAGTGTGATCTCCTATCCTTCCTTTCATCAGCAAATCCTGCTACCATAGCATTCAGTGAGTCTTAAATGGCCTTTGCTGAAGTACATTCAGCAACCTTCTAGAATATGTCATCAAACATGGTTTGGGCTAGAATATTCAATTCTTCAGCATCAACAATCTTAGCCTTCTTTTATGTTTCAGTCCACTCAGGTGGTGGAATAGCACTTGTGCTTGTAGTTGCCACTGGTAGTGGGGGACCTGTCAAAATAGAATTATATATGTCTTCATCAATGGAATTCATAGAAAGCCTAATCCTTGCCTTTCAAAGTGCAAATTTATTAATATTGCACACTGAAGGTCTGTTGTTTGAATACTTTTTATTTTGTGCCATGATTTGAAAGACAAACTAGAGTAGATAAGATCAATCAAAGATCTTTTTGTTCAAATGTTAGCATATACAACCAAGAAATCTTTTCCTCTAATACCAATTGAAAGTGAGGGATTGAATTAACTAACTCTAGAGTGGGGTTGAATAGATTATTTTAAAATTTTAAATTAGTTTTTACAGCGGATTAAAATAGGTGATACATATATATAAATAGATAAAAAAAGTTTCACAGTACAGAAAATAAAAAAGTAAAGCACAAGCAGATGACACAAGGAGATTATAGTGGTTCCCCAATAAACCTAGATACATCCACTCTTCTACCACCCTAGTTGGAATCCACTATAGATTTTTGATCAGGTGCCCTGCCACCACAGGTTTTTGATCAGGTGCCCTGTCACCACAAGATCTATTTTCTAAGGGATATCTAGCAACCCTTTGAGCTTTTTATCAGGAGCCCAATAACCAAACCAAGTCTTTTGATTAGGTGACTTGTGAACCAAAGAGTTTAACTTTTGAAGGAAGTTATAACCCTATTCATAGTGGAATAAAATAAAAGATGTTGTCTTCTCTGTCTCAAATTTCTGAGAAAACCAGTGGATTTTGTTTATGTTGTCAAAGCTCCCCCCTGAGTTATAGAAATCTGATCATGAGTGGATTCTTTGCTTAAGGGTGTAGGCCTTCAAAGATGAAAACTTCTTCTTCCAGTAAATGATTCTGAGAGATTGAGCTTTTGGTCTCAGATTGAATATGTGTTGCTGGAAGAAGGGCTTGAAGAAGATGATGATGAACAAGATGTTTCTTTGTCTTTGTCTCTTGTTTTCTGATTGCAGATTTTTCTCTTTCTTCTTCTTGTTCTTCTTAAATTTTTTTTCCTAGCAATCTTCTGAAAAAGTTTCTTTATATATTGATTGTTGATTCAAACCTATTTGAATTTCAAATTACTTGAAATCTTCTGCATAATTTTTGGTAGTTGAAACAGCTGATTTTTGTCTTCAATGTATTTCCCCAACTATCTCAGTAAAAATAGTAGAATAATAACTCTGTGAAATCCATAATTAATGCTGCCAGAAAATGGCTATATTCTAAGAATATTGAGAATTAATTATTAGAGTATTACTGTCTTAATATTTGTAATCAAAATGCTTTAGTCGATCTGAGAAACTGCAGAGAAGTTTAGTCGAACAGAACTTGGAAGGAGTTAGTTGATCTCAGCAAAGATTTCGTCAACCTGAACTCCATGTTCATCGAACTGATAATTCTCCTTTGTCGAGCTGAGGTCCAAGATCATCGAATAAAAAATATACTTGCCAATCTGAGCTCAAAGTTCGTCGAACTGAGAAGGCACACCATCCAGCTGAGATTCTGAGGAAGGATAAGAGTTCGTCAACCTCAGCTAGACTTTCGTTGAGCTCAACTGAGAGAAGGAACTCTGCGTTCGTCGATCTGAGATTGACGATGGTCGAGCTGAGTTCACCTATTGTCGAACACCTTTTCTGTAATCTTTAAACTACCTTTTCTCTAAATTCTTCTGTCTCTGAGGTCTTCTGAAGGTAGGTTTTCAACAATCTAACCTAATATTATTGACCTTAACCCTGGAACTAACTTATGACCCTAGACTATACATGTTGGGTCATTAATCCTAAAAGTAAAAATAGCCAAAATCACAAGTAGTGTTCTAACTGATATCTCTCGGGTCCGAGGAAGATCCGGAGCTGTATGAGGAGTACATAGTGTCGATGAGTACCACCGATGACATCCGGGATCATATCAGGGACGAGAAGAGGCTAGATGCAAGGATGGAGCCGATGTTTAGCGCCTTGGAGGGAGGCATGGCAGGGGATTATTCTCTGAGAGATGTGTTATTATGCTTTAGAGGCTGAGTTTATCAGTAGGAGGTCGAATTCGGGAAGATATCATGACAGAGGCCTACTGTATCAGATATTCAGTGCACCCGGGGATCACGAAGATGGCAGCGGATTGGAAGAAGATGATGTATTGGTCTGGCATGATGAAGTATATTACATAGTTATTGACGCATTGCGAGTCTTGCCAGCTCGTAAAGGCATAGTGCATGAGTCCTGCCAGATTATTGCATCCACTCCCGGTGCCGAAGTGGAAATTTGAGGACATAGCCATGGATATTATACATGGGCTACCCCGATCCCAGGCGGGGAATGACTCGATTTGGGTGATCGTTGATAGATTGACGAAGATGGCTAGGTTTATCCCAATCAGGAAGGATGCTGCGGTCGGTGATCTGGTGCGAAGATTTGTGGAGCAGTTTGTCTGCTACTATGGAGTGCCCAGGACGATCGTGTCAGATCGGGATGGAAGGTTTATGTCCAAAGAGTGGAGGTCAGTTTGTAACGTCCTGAATCGCACTAGGCCCCTCGTGCATGTTTTTCAGTCAGGAGAGCTGACTAGGGATCATGGGGAGTGCTGACAAATGGGCAGCACATGTGGACAGGAGGAGAAATCAGTCAAGCATATTTCACGGGTAGAGACACGGGCGTGCCCCTACCCATGTGGGAGTGGCTAGCTCTCCAGTCGAATACTCGAGTATGTCCAGAGAAGGACACGGGTAGTGACACGGGCATGTCACTACCCGTGTGAAGTGACACGCGTAGAGCCACGAGTGTGTCCCTACCCGTGTGCGTGAGTTGAACTCGACACAGCGTGTCGAGATCGACGAACTGCGTGTCGAGATCGATGAATTGTATGAAATGAGTAGAGACACGGGCGTGTCCCTACCCTTGTGTCGTTGTGTCGAGTTGAACTCGACGAGGCGTGTCGAGATCGACGAATTGTATGACACGGGTAGAGACACGGGCGTGTACCTACCTGTGTGCCGTTGTGTCGAGTTGAGTTCGTCGAAAGGTATCCCGAGAAGGACACGGTCGGGGAACATGGTCGTGTCATGTTGACACGGGACGAGACACGGGCATGTCCCTACCCGTGTCGAGTGTTGATCCAACGCTGAAACCGTCGTTGCCTCTTCGCCCAAAGCAGGACACGGGTAAGGACACGGGCGTGTCTCTACCCATGTCAATTTTCATATATAAGGGGAAGTGAAAACCCTATCCGTTTTCATGCTCATTTCATCCCCTATTTCCTGAGAGAAACTTCTATAGAGAAGGAAACTGCTGGAGAAAGTTTTGGAGGAGAAGATCTGTCGTCGCCATGAAGGAGAAGATGCCGCCAAGAAGAGATACACGATCCATGTCCGGAAATAGTGGAAACGCGGGAAATGAGGTGAGCTTCCACCCCTCTCCCTTGGTGCTAGATCTGTAGTTACCTAGGTGAGATGTCGACTCATTAGAATCTAGACTTGCGAGATGGTGATTTCTCTAGAAAGAGGCTGTCCTAGGGCTTGTGCTGTAAGGCTAGTTGGGTCTTCAACCTCTCCAACCTTTTATGCGAGGATGGGGTATGGCTTTGTGAAGAGTAAAGGCCTCATGAGGGTGAATAAGGGTGGAGGAATTTCTGGAAGTGATTTTATAGGATCTACTTTAGGAGGAAGATGAACCGATGTCGTTCATTCCTCTTTAAGATGCGTGCAGAATCTGTGTTCTGCGCGCAGTAATTTGCTTGGCCATTTTCTGATGTGATGTGCAAGATCTGGACTTTTGACTAACCACAAAAGTGAAGCTCTTGAACATACCTTTCCAACGAGTGGTTGCACGTCTTCATGCGAAGTAAGTAGCCACAGGAAAGTCTGAACGAACATGACGTCCGATAAATCCTGCATGCAGAAATTGTGTTCTGTACGCAGCAGACTTCAAGGATGATTTCAAGTTTGATACTATTGAATCTGGGTTATGGTCTGAACATAAACGTTGTAGCCCATGGAAAGACCTTTCCATCGAGGGGTTACACGTCTTCACCGGTTTCTTATAGCTTCAGGAATCTCCGATTGAAATTTATGTCCAGATGTATTCTACACTTAAATTCTGTGTTTTTATATAATATGAATTTGGATTCGGTGGAATTGATGTTGCAAATTAACTCGAGATTTTGGTGAACTATTTCATGTTAACCACCGTAGTGCTATGAATGATGAAGATTACTAATTGGATTTCATATAACTGAACAATGAAGCAAGCTTATTTAAACAAAGTGACTTGTTAGAAATTGGTAGACTATTATTTATGTGCATTATGTTATATTATGTTGAAATCATTTGGAATGACATATAGAAAGATAATCTATGGCCATGAGTATATTTGAGGGTTGGAATGAAATTTAGTAGTCCAATACTTAGAACATAGTCTCCCTACGGGTAGTATTGTGGAGGGATGTAAGTGCGGTGTTGACTGTCACTAGTTGGGTTAGTGTTGAGATGAAGTATAGATGGATGGTTGGGCTGCGTCCTCGTGCTTACTTCCGAGGCCCCATCCATACCACAGTGATGTGGAATTTGCATGCGGTGTGAGTCGACACGTGGTGTCGTAATCCTCGGTTAAGGATAGTGTGACAGGTCTATGGGCTCGTCGATCGTCACACCGATGGCAGTTGACAGTTAGACTTTTGGCGGTTGGGCTGTGTCCCCGGTGTTCACGTCCTGAGGCCCCTTCCGTGCCAAGTGAACAGTTGGGCTGTGTCCTCGTGCTTTCTTACGAAGCCCCTTCCAGGTCACACCAGGCCAGTTCGGGCTGTGTTCTCAGTGCACATCTACCCGAGACCATGCTAGGCCATAGTACGCATGGGATCCGCTGTTGTGTTCTTAGCGTTGAGGCATACGGAGGCCTAGGTAAAGTAGTGTGGATACCCGCCTAGTAGTAGAGATGCCTGCTTTACTGTCACCGCCTGGCCACGATGGTTGATTCCTGAGAGGTTAGCTACCTGCTCGAATAATTGGAACTACTTGTCTATGTTAACATAGCGTTTGCATGGTGTGATCATGGGTGAGTCATTGCATAGCATACATACCATTACATAGCATTGCACAACAAGATCCTCATCGTATAAGTTTGTATGGGCACTCTTATACGATGAGTTACTTTATGTAACCTGATCCTTAACTTACAAGCTTGTATGGGCATCCTTATAAGTTAAGTTACTTTCCTGTTGGAGATACATGCACTTGATAGTTTGTTATTGTTTATGTAGAACTGCTAGAATAAAATGCTATTAATCTTATTATACCGTTACCACCTGCTTGTACCTGTTACACTATTTATCATACTTGTACTCTTGCTCTTTTCACCGCCCGGTGCCGAGGAGTCGCCGGGGGAGCGGATGTGAAGCCACTTAGTCTTTTCAACTAACGGTTGCTACGTCTTCCTTTTTAGAAGGTCACACCGCAGGTAGAGCAGCCGCAGACCATGCATCAGGGCAGCCAGGCCAGGACAACAGGGCCTGAAGTGATGGTGTCGTCGTTACCATCTATTACGGATGTGAGTGTTATGAGATTCTGATGTAGCCCGTTTGGGCAACTTTTATAGCTGTACTCTGATATTGCAGAAGAATGTTTTAGCTCTTTCGTTGTATTTGGACGATATACTTGGTGTGGATTTGACTTCTCTTCTCTCTTGTTTATATTATGGTTGGGTTGGCGTGTATATAATGATATTGATTGTAGCCGTCAGAATAGACTTCTTGTGGTACAGGTTAGCCCGTGTGCTAATGCTACCGCAGGGCCGTTGTTCTGGGCATAAGACCCCCTTCGTGCCGTGTTTTGGGATCCGGGAGGGGGGGGGGTCTTACAAATGGTATCAGTTTGCCACGATCCTCAACTAAAGAAGTTATTCAACAATGGTACCACCCCCGTTTGATTAGTCAGTTTGCGGACAAACTGACTTAGCGGAAGCAGTGGTGTGCCCATATGTAATTCACACTAAGTTGTCCAACATTGACCTCAAGATTAGCCAATCTGACCATACGTTTGTGTTTTACGTGTAGATTCCAGTACACGCTGAGCCGATGGGGGGAACTCCTGCCCCTTCCATACCCACTCAGTTTCTACAATCCGAGTTGGGGCAGACACTCACCGCCATCCTGGATGCCTTTACGGCGCAGCAGTCTCCAGTTCAAGAACACGCTCCGGGCTCTAACTAGCTGAGCACCTTTCGGGCTCTCTCCCCTCCCGCCTACCTTACGACGGAGTCGACCGTATGCACGGAGGAATGGCTTGACACGGTCCAAGAGCTATTGGCGGGGATCCGTTGCCCGGCCAACATGGTTGTATCTTTGGCGGTGTCCGTCTTGGATCTACATGCTAAGAGGTGGTGGAATTCACTCATGGGCTCCACGTTCCAAGGACGAGTGTATACCGAGATAAGTTGGAGCGAGTTCTTGGGTGTCTTCTTGGAGCACTTCATTCCTACATCGGCTCGAGACGAGATCGAGCAGAGGTTTCTACTACTGAAGCAGGGATCAAAATCGGTTACAGAATACCAGCGAGAGTTCAAGCATCTCGCAAGGTTCGCAGACTCATATGACCTGGATGATAGAGGATATGCCAAGCATTTCTACAAAGGGCTGCGAGATCCCCTAAGGCAGGCTCTTTTGTTTATAGCAGACGCTAGCTTGGTGGAGATTATCGACATGGCAAAGAGATTCGAGGCGGATCACTTGAGTAGTGGTAAGAGGCCTGCGGAAGATGTGATGAAAGCTGGTCCAAGCAATAGAAGGAGGTGGGACTTCAGAGGAGGAAGAGGACATCAAAGAGGTGGAGGACATTTCCACCGAGACTTTAGTGTGGAGCATCCGGTTCCGTAGCCATGTGCGTTGCCTCCACCGCCTCAACCCCAACAATTTCAGCAACATAAAGGGCGTCATGGTCTAGTGTGTTTTGAATGCAACCAGTCGGGCCACATTCGACGTTTCTGCCCGCGGTTGTATGGGAATGTCCCTCCTGCTCCGCCTCCGGCAGCTCTGCGGGGGCATGGTTATATGCGTGGTCGAGGACGAGGACCGCGAGGAGGAAACCACGGCCCTGCTCGGGATCAAGTGTACGTGCTAGACATGGCGCAAGAACGGAATCCCCAAGATGTGATTGCAGGTATGATTTAAGTAATTATCACGTTTTTCTTTTTTAAAAACTTAAAGTTGCTTGAGACATACTAGACACCTAGCAATAAGTTTTGGTTATTGGTACTTAGTCACCGTGATAGTTGGCGGGAAGACGGCCTATGCGCTGTTCGATACCGGTGCCTCGCACTACTTTGTGTCTGAGGATTTCATTAAGGATATGGAGGGCGTACAATACTTTACTGGTATAGCCCGGCGACTGCGTCTTTCGGATAGCTCGGAGATGATTGCAACCACTAAGTGCGAGTTCGAGATATTCATTGAAGGAAAGGCCTTTGAGACACCTACCACGGTCTTGAGAATGTCAGAGTTTGACATCATTTTGGGCATGGCGTGGTTGGACTAGCACTTTGCAAGGATTGACTGTGCAGAGAAACGAATCTACTTGAGACATGGGAACTCCGATGTCATCTTCAAAGGTATTAGCTTCGCACCTCGCATGTTGCTATCTTGAGTTCAGACAGTAAAAGCCCATATGAAGGGGGATGAAGTCTTCATGATCTGGTTCGAGTTGAAGGAGATAGCATTGGATATAAAAGACGTATGGGTAGTGTCGGACTTCCCCAAGGTATTTCCTGAGAAACTGCAAGGATTACCCCCGCATAGAGAGGTTAACTTCCAGATTAATCTAGTACCGGGTGCCAAGCCGGTATCCAAGGCCCCTTACCGAATGGCCCCGAAGGAACTCGTGGAGTTTAGAGTTCAACTGCAAGAACTGGTGGAGTTAGGGTTCGTTCGCCCCAGTTCATCATCCTGGGGAGCCCCTGTATTGTCCGTGAAGAAGAAGGATGGAACCCTGCATTTGTGCATAGGCTATCGGGAACTCAATCGGATGACAGTGCGGAACACTTATCCACTACCTCGGATCGACGAGTTGTTCGATAAACTAGTGGGAGCGCATTGGTTTTCTAAGCTGGACGTGCGCTCAGGGTATTAGCAGTTGAGAATACAAGAAGGTGACATCCAGAAAATGACCTTTAGTTCAAGATATGGACTGTACGAGTTCACGGTAATGCCGTTTGGGCTCACAAATGCCCCTTCGGCCTTCATGAGCCTGATGAACAAGGTGTTTGAACCTTATTTGGATGTATTCATCATTGTTTTCATCGACGACATCTTGGTCTACTCAAAGATGGAGGAGGAGCATGTTTAGCACTTGACCTTGGTATTGAAGAAATTAAAAGAGCACGCCTTGTTCGCCAAGTTCAACAAGTTCGAATTTTTGCTTAAAGAGGTTGCTTTCTTGGGGCATGTGATCAGTGGAGCAGGACTAGCGGTGGATTCTGCTAAGGTGCGTACCATGAAGGAGTGGTCGCCTTTGAAGTCGGCGGCCGATGTGAGGAGTTTCCTTGGACTTGACGGGTACTACCGCAAGTTCGTAAAAGGATTTTCAAAGATTGCACTTCCTCTTACTTCATTGATGAAGAAAGGTGTGCCATTTGAGTGGACACCCTAATGTGAAGCGGCGTTCTAGGAGCTGAAGGATAGACTTACCTCTGCCCCCATCCTTGCACTTCCGTCTGGGAAAGAAGGATTTCAAGTTTACACTGACGCATCATATCAAGGGATGGGAGCGGTGACGATGCAGCACGAACACGTGATTGTCTATGCTTCAAGACAGTTGAAGAAGCATGAAATCAATTACCCGGTTCATGATTTGGAATTAGGAGCAGTGGTGTTCGCCTTAAAGGTTTGGAGGCATTATCTATACGACGTCCATTACGTGATCTTTTCAGACCACAGAAACTTGAAGTACGTTCATACTCAGAAGGAGTTGAACCTGAGGCAACGGCGGTGGTTAGAATTTCTATGCGACTATGAGTTCACCATGAACTACCACCCTGGAAAGGTGAACTCGGTGGACGATGCATTGTGTAGAAAGGTACCAGGTTCTAGCCCAGAGTCTCGGTTGATGAGTATGGAGTTGGCTTGGATGATTGAGGAGATGGATATTACGTTGATATTTAAGGCTCCTTCGGCAGAGTATACAGAGTACTTGGCAAGCATGAGCATAGTTTGTGATATCTGGGACCAAATCAGAGTGGATCAAGGAATGGATGTGGCTCTGGCCCCGACAATCAAGTTAATCGAAGATGGGAATACGAATGAGTATACGCTAAAAGACAGCCTCGTTTATTTTCATGGCCGGCTGTACATTCCCAAAGGCGTTAAAATTCAGGAGGATATCTTGAGAGAGGCTCATTGCTCTCAATATTCAATGCACCCGAGCACTGCTAAGATATATGCTGGCCTATGAAATACCATGTGTTGGCCGGGAATGAAAAAGGATGTGCGATATTTTGTTACACATTGCGAAGCTTGACAAAGGGTGAAGGCAGAATGCAAGAGTCCCGGTGTTTTGCAATAATCGTTGCCCATCCTCAAGTGGATGTTTGAGGATATCTCCATGGACTTTGTCCATGGGTTACCTCGCTCACGCTCAGGAAATGATTAGGTGTGGGTGATAGTTGATCGCCTGACGAAAGTAGCCTGGTTTATCCCAATGAAGAAAGAAGCTCATGTGGATGTCCTAGTATGCCTCTTTGTGGAGCAATTCGTATGGAATCATGGCGTGCCTAAGACGATCGAGTCTGATCGTGATGGTCGGCTTACCTCCAAGGAGTGGAAAGCGGTACATGAGTATTTGGGCTCGCGCCTTACCTTCTGCAGCGCGTTTCATCCTCAGACGGACGGGCAATCTGAAAGGACCACCCGGACATTGGAAGATTTGTTGAGATTATGTGTGTTGGATAAAGGTGAGCCGTGGGAAAGACTCTTACCGTTGGTAGAATTCTCCTACAACAACAACAACCGGGCTAGTATCGGCATGGCTCCTCATGAAGCTCTTTATGGAAGAAGGTGTAGAACCCCCTTGTCTTGGGTGCAAGATGAAGACCCGAAGGCTTTGGGTGTTGAATATATTGACGATACTGATGCGGCGGTTAGACTGATAAGGGATCGCATGTTCGAGGCTCAAAGTCGGTAGGCAAAGTATTATAATGCAAGGCACCGGATGGTGGAGTTTCAAGTGGGTGATAAGGTGTTCCTAAAAATCCGACCAATGCATGGAGTATCACATGTACGTGGTGTGAAAAAGCTCAGCCCAAGGTATGTTGGTCCTTATACTATATTGGAAAGGATTGGCCCATTGGCCTATCGTTTGGAGTTACCGTCCGAGCTAGAGAACCTCCACGACGTGTTCCATGTGTCGTCGCTTCGGAAGGCACTGTTGTAGCCCGATCAATACACCCCACAACTGATGGTGATGTGGCGTCGGATAGGTCTGTGTGACTAGAACCGGTGCAGATCGTAGATAACGAGACAAGAATATTGCGCCGCAAAAGTGTTCCCTTGGTGAAGGTGCTATGAACTAATCATGGGAAGGAGGAATATACATGGGAGCTGATGGATTTGATGCAAAAACACTACCCGGAGTTGTTTGCTCAAGGTAATTTTATTTAAAAGCATATTATATTTTCTGTTATGCTTTTCTCCCCATAGCCTAAGCATGATTTCGGGGACGAAATCTTTTATTTTGTTTATAGGATTTATAACGTCCCGAATCGCACTAGGCCCCTCGTGCGTGTTTTTGAGTTAGGAGAGCTGACTAGGGTTCATGGGGAGTGCTGACAACTGGGGAACACATGTGGACAGGAGGAGAAATCAGTCAAGCATAGTACACGGGTAGAGACACGGGCGTGTCCCTACCCATGTGGAGTGGCCAGCTCTCGAGTCGAAGACTCGAGTATGTCCGGAGAAGGACACGGGTAGTGATACGGGCGTGTCACTACCCGTATGAAGTGACACGGGTAGAGACACGGGCGTGTCCCTACCCGTGTGTGTGAGTTGAACTCGACACAGTGTGTCGAGATCGACGAACTGCGTGTCGAGATCGACGAATTGTATGACATGGGTAGAGACACGGGCTTGTCCCTACCCGTGTGTCGTTGTGTCGAGTTGAACTCGACGAGGCGTTTCTAGATTGACGAATTGTATGACAAGGGTAGAGACACAGGCGTGTCCATACCCGTGTGTCGTTGTGTCGAGTTGAGTTCGTCGAAAGGTATCCCGAGAAGGACACGACCAGGGAACACGAACGTGTCATGTGGATACGGGTCGGGACACGGGCGTGTCCCCTACCCGTGTCGAGTGTTGAACTGACGCTGAAACCGTCGTTGATGCTTCGCCCGAAGCAGGACACGGGTACGGATACGGGCGTGTCTCTACCCGTGTCAATTTTCATATATAAGGGGAAGTGAAAACCCAAGCCGTTTCCATGCTCATTTCATCCCCTATTTCCTGAGAGAAACTTCTGTAGAGAAGGAAACTGCTGGAGAAAGTTTTGGAGGAGAAGATCCGCCGTCTCCATGAAGGAGAAGATGCCGCCAAGAAGAGTTACACGATCCATGGCCGGAAATAGTGGAAATGCCGGAAATGAGGTGAGCTTCCTCCCGTCTCCCTTGGTGCTAGATCTGTAGTTACGTAGGCGAGATGTCGACTCAAAAGAGTCTAGACTTGCGAGATGGTGATTTCTCTAGGAAGAGGTTGTCCTAGGGCTTGTGCTCTAAGGCTAGTTGTGTCTTCAACCTCTCCAACCTTCTATGCGAAGATGGGGGATGGCTTCGTGAAGAGTAAAGGCCTCATGAGTGTGAATACGGTGGAGGAATTTCTGGAGGTGATTTTGGAGGATCGACTTGAGGAGGAAGATGAACCGATGTCGTTCATTCCTCTTTAAGATGCATGCAGAATCTGTGTTTTGCGCGCAATAATCTTCTTGGCCATTTTCTGATGTAATATTGCCAGATCTGGGCTTTCGACTAAACACGAAAGTTGAAGCCCTTGAAAATTCCTTTCCAACGAGTGGTTGCATATCTTCATGAGAAGTACGTATCCACAGGAAAGTCTGAATGAACATGACGTCCGATAAATCGTGCATGCAGAAATTGTGTTTTGTACACAGCGGACTTCAAGGCTGATTTCAAGTTTGATACTATTAAATCTGGGTTGTGGTCTGAACATAAAAGTTGTAGCACATGGAAATACCTTTCCATCGAGGGTTACATGTCTTCACCGGTTTCCTGTAGCTTCAGGTATCTGCGGTTGAAGTTGCTATCCAGATTTATTCTTCACTTAAATTCTGGGTTTTTATACAATATGAATTTCGATTCGGTGGAATTGATGTTGCAAATTAACTCGAGATTTTGGTGAACTACTTTTATGTTAACCACTGTAGTGCTATGAATAATGAAGATTACTAATTGGATTTCATATAGCTGAACTGTGAAGCAAGTTTATTTAAACAAGGCGACTTGTTAGAAATTGGTAGACTATTATTTATGCGTATTATGTTATATTATGTTGAAATCATTTGGATTGACATATAGAAAGATAAACTATGACCATGAGTATATTTGAGGGTTGGAATGAAATTTAGTAGTCCAATACTTAGAGTGTAGTCTCCCCATGGGTAGTATTGTGGAGGGATGTAAGTGCTGTGTTGACCGTCACTAGTTGGGTTAGTGTTGAGATGAAGTATAGATGGATGGTTGGGTTGTGTCCTCATGCTTACTTCTGAGGCCCCTTCCATACCATGGTGATGTGGAATTTGCATGCGGTTTGAGTCGACATGCGGTGTCGTAATCCTGGGTTAAGGATAGTGTGGCAGGTCTATGGGCTCGCCGATCGTCACACCGACGGAAGTTGCCAGTTAGACTTTGGGCGGTTGGGCTGTTTCCCCGGTGTTCATATCCCGAGGCCCCTTCCGTGCCAAGTGAACGGTTGGGTTGTGTCCACGTGCTTTCTTTCGAGGCCCCTTTTGAGTCACACCAGGCCAGTTCGGGTTGTGTTCTTAGTGCACAACTACGCGAGACCCCGCTAGGCCATAGTACGCATGGGCTCCGCTGTTGTGTTCTTAGCGTTGAGGCGTACGGAGGCCTAGGTGAAGTAGTGTGGATACCTGCCTAGTAGTAGAGATGTCCGCTCTACTGTCACCGCCTGGCCACGACAGTTGATGTCTGAGAGGTTAGCTACCTGCTTTAATAGTGGAAACTACTAGTCTATGTTGACATAACGTTTGCATGGTGTGATCATTGGTAAGTCATTGCGTAGCATACATACCATTACATAGCATTGCACAACAAGATACTCATCGTATAAGTTTGTATGGGCACTCTTATACGATGATTTACTTTTATGAAACCTGATCCTTAACCTATAAGCTTATATGGGCATCCTTATAAGTTAAGTTACTTTCCTGTTGTAGATACATGTAATTGATAGTTTGTTATTGTTTATGTAGAACTGCTAGAATAAAATGTTATTAATCTTATTGTACCATTACCACCTGCTTGTACCTGTTACACTATTTATCATACTTGTACTCTTGCTCTTTTCTCCGCCCGGTGCCGAGGAGTCATCGGGGGTGCAGATGTGAAGCCACATAGTCTTTTCGACTAACGATTGCTACGTCTTCCTTTTTAGGAGGCCACCCCGCAGGTAGAGAAGTCGCAGACTATGCAGCAGGGCAGCCAGGCCAGGACGACAGGGCCTGAAGTGACGGTGTCGTCATTACCGTCGGTTACGGATGTGAGTGTTATGAGATTATGATGTAGCCCGTTTGGGTAACTTTTATAGCTGTACTATGATATTGCAGAAGCATGTTTTAGCTTCTCTCTTTTGTTGTATTTGGACTATATACTTGGTGTGGATTTGACTTCTCTTCTCTCTTGTTTATATTATGGTTTGGTTGGCTTGTATATAATGATATTGATTGTTGCCGGCAGAATAGGTGTCTTGTGGTACATGTTAACCCATGTGCTAATGCTACAGTAGGGTGGCTGTTCTGGGCATAAGACCCCCCTTTGTGTCGTGTTTTGGGATCCAGTGTAACACCCCAAACTCGATTTGGGTTCAGGCATGGGTGACACGGCCTGGGACATAGGAGTGTCCCAAGGCGTGTCGTGCTTGGGATGTGTCAGGTCGTGCGGTCGACGAATTTTGCTCGACGATTGTCGAGTGTCAAGTGTTGAGTGAGGACACGGCCTGTGACACGGGCGTGCCACAGGGCGTGTCAATGTGGTCGATGCACTCAGCCTGACGTTTTGAGCCAGGGCATGTTTGTGGGACACGGGTGTGTCCAGGTGCACACGGCCTGGAACACGGGCGTGTCCCAGGGCCTTTTGAGTCTCGGGTGATTTTGAGATTGTGCAGCCTGATGAACACGGCCATAGACACGGGCGTGTCTGAAGGTGTGTCAGGGGACACGCCCCATGACACGGGCGTGTCACACGGCCATGTACTGGTTGGCCTTAAGTCGGTTGGGTACCTCTTAGGGGACACGGCCTGTGACACGGTGTCACAGGGCATGTTAGGCCGTGTTCATGCTTTTCTGGACAATTCTGAGACGTTTGATTCCCTCTTTCTGGATCCAATGGATAGGCTCTGGCCAGGTGTTGCTAAGGCCGGGGAAAAGGGGATTTAACCGTTCCTCTTCATTATCTTCTTCTTCTCATTTCAAGAGAGAGCAAAAAGAGGGTAGTGCAGGGGAAGGAAGGAGGAAGAGAAAACCAGCTGCTGGAGGAGCTGCGGAGTGCGGATCGAAGATCCGAGAGCGGATTCTTGAAGGCTAAGCCGAGGCGGTGACTACCATCCGGCTACTTCATGGTGCCGAAGCGATCTTCACGGGTAACGATCTCCTTCTTGGACATCGAAGTCCTTTCTTTATGCATATGCGTGGAATCCTCCACCAAAAGGTGGATCCGTGAAGTGATTCTTTTGTTGAGTCTGCATCTAGAGCCGGAATTATGGAGTACGACATAGGCATGCTGTGTGAAGCCCATCTGGACCGTTAGTCTGGATTGGTGATGATCATGGGTAAACCGGAGGAGACTCCGTGGATTTGCAAAAATGCTATGTGCTTTGTGATTGAATGCTATGTGTGGATGGTATGCTCATGCGTGGGCTAGCCAAGTATATGATCTTGGATGCCTTGCGAAGCTCCTTGTGGTTTTCTATGCGAGAGAGGGAAGCTGCGGCTACCCAGGAAGGGAAGTCCGACCCGCGTCACGGTGCGCCAGTGACGATGTGAGCACGGGCAAGGCTAACCTATACCTGGGCATGGTGGAGAGATCGATTGGTGGCAGTGTTCGGGAGCGTGCGATAGCCAGACTTGCTACACCGAAATAAAAGCGGGTCGATCTGTTGGATGAATGCTCATGTTTGCCATGCGGTACGTACCTCTGCTTGGTTTGGGCGGAATGCAACCAGCATGCGTGTTGGGGTGACTAGGACCGGCCAGCCAACACGTTAATTACCGTGCGATTGGTGGTGTTACCACGGATTTCCGGTACACCGTAAGGTGCCCTGAGTGCACGAAGCGTCTGGCTGCGGTCGGCGTTTGTGATTTGATGTGTGTGATTGTGATTGTTAGCTATTATACTTGAAAATGCATAAAGGGAAGGAACCACTGCCCCGGGCATGGGGTAGGGTCGTTATAATTGGTCAGGTATAGCTGACCGTTACTTTGTTTGCCGCTCTTTGGTGGATGTCTACTTGCAGGTGATGCGGCTTTGAAATGAAATAAGCGGATTGAAAGCTTGCTGCCAAGGCCCTTGAAGGCCAAGTCAGTCGTGGTTGGATTTCATGTGTGGTCGGCCTGCGTGCCGATGTACGAACTTGTATATGTACAAAGAGCAACCTGTAAGGCCTTAAGGCCATGTGTGTGTGGGTTGTATACATTCCTGGTTTTGGATATGTAAATGTGAAATTTATGTATTAGTGGACATTCCTGGAGTTGAGTTCATGCACCTTAAATATGCTGCGCTAGAATGGATTGTGTTAAGGACACGAATAGAAGTTGATCACCACAAGTAATTCCGTCACTTGTCTGTGACCTACGGCGTAGGGCCCCGGCCGAACCCACCATTATATGCCATGTGATGAGTGGCGGCGTTACAAAGTGGTGTTAGAGCCAGGTTGAGATTGTTTGGGAGGAGAGAACAGAATTAAACTCACGAATGTCCACTAGGAATGTATTTCATGCATATGACGTGCGTGAGTGTAGTCAATGTATCAGTACTGTTATGATTTGAATTATTAATGGTGTTTTGTACATTGATAGGTGGCGAGGAGTGGAGATGGGCCGTCTGAGCCCCAGCGGTCTGATGAGAGTGTAACACCGGTTGAAGCGCCTACGCCTCCTTTGGCGGAGACCATTCAGGTGGTGACGGAAACAGTGCTAGTTGTATTGCAAACACAACATGCAAGGCCTGCAGTTGTACCTGTTCGGTAAGAGCCTATTGATGAGCAGTTGAAAAGCTTTATGGAATTTCATCCACCTACATTTGGCAGGGCGAATTCCACAACGCAGGTGGAAGATTGGCTTGCGAGAGTAAAACGAATCATGACTGCAATCAGGACGGTGGAGGAGCAGAAAGTGACTTTAGCCACTTTTCTGTTGGAAGGAGACACAAGATTATGGTGGGATGAGATGGAGGTGCATTACTTGGCCGGTCGAGGGTTAGCGTAGGTTTCCATGGAAGAATTCTCCCGCTTGTTTTTAGCCAAGTACGTGCCAGTGTCCCAGCAGATTGCTATGGAGAATGAGTTTTAACGTCTGGTGCAGGGTGAGAGAGATATTGATACATACCTGCATGAATTTACCAGACTGGGGTGGTATGCGGGATCTACTTTTGCCGAATAAGCCCGAAAGACGAATCGATTTTATGAGGGCCTTCGAGATGAATTACGGTTGACACTTCTGAGTTCGGTGAGCCAAGGTTTCCAAGCGTTGGTAGAGACAACTCGTGCATTGGAGAAGGATATGAAGCGAGTGCACGAAACGAGGAGACTGGCGGTGGAGAAGCCAGAATTCAAAGTTCCGCAGTTGGAACAATTGTATTTTCAGAAATGAGAGAAGAAGAGATTCAAGCCTGCGGAACAAACCTCGTCGAATGTTTCATCAGAAGCAACGTATGGACAAAGGCGTGTGGAGACACGTACCTATTTTAAATGCGGAAAAACGGGGCATATAGCCTCTCACTGTCGAAGCGGACCTCCTAAAAGTGAGAAAACTACGGGTGCGTCTTTTGAAGATAAGGTTAAAGCAGTGGCCGAATCATCTGCATCCCGGACGCAGCCTCGATTGCATAATATGGAAGTACAAGAGCCGCAAAGTGCACTTGGTGAAATTCAACCTCGGGTTTTCAATTTGGCCTTTACAGAAGAGTTTAAACGCTATTTGCAAAATAATACGGATGAGCGGAAATAAGTGTGGCCCGTCATCTATGTGTATATGTGAATGTTATGTCTTTGTATCAGTGACATATGATATGTACATAGCGGGTTAGATGGATCTATGAATGTGTTGATATTGGTTTGCTTGTGCGATGGCTTGGGGTGAGACATGTTGCGGACTCTGAGCTCAAACCCGGCTCGCTTTTTTACATGCTCGGATGCGGTGGGTGTAAGATTTTGTGATGTGTGACTGATTGACGTGAGCCAAATTTCGAGGACGAAATGCTTTGAAGGATGGGAGGATTGTAACACCCCAAACTCGATTTGGGTTCAGGCATGGGTGACACGGCCTGGGACACGAGCGTATCCCAGGGCGTGTCGTGCTTGGGATGTGTCAGGTCATGTGGTCGACGAATTTTGCTCGACGATTGTCGAGTGTCGAGTGTCGAGTGAGGACACGACTTGTGACATGGGCGTGTCACAGGGCGTGTCAATGTGGTTGACGAACTCAGCCCGATGTTTTAAGCCAGGGTGTGTTTGCGGGACACAGGTGTGTCCAGGTGCACACGGCCTGGAACACGGGCGTGTCCCAGGGCCATGTGAGTGTCGGGTGATTTTGAGGTTGTGCAGCCTGATGAACACGGCCGCAGACACAGGTGTGTCTGAAGGCTGTTAGGGGACACGGCCCATGACACGGCCGTGTACTGGTTGGCTTTAAGTCGGTTGACTGTCGCTTACAGGACACGGCCTGTGACACGGGCGTGTCACAGGGCGTGTCAGGCCGTGTTCATGCTTTTATGGATAATTCTGAGCCGTTTGATTCCCTCTTTTTGGATCCAATGGATAGGCTCTGGCCAGGTGTTGCTAAGGCCGGGGAAACGGGATTTAACCCTTCCTCTTCATTATCTTCTTCTTCTTCTCATTTCAAGAGAGAGCAAGAAGAGGGGAGTGCAAGGGAAGGAAGGAGGAAGAGAAAACCAGCTGCTGGAGGAGCTGCGGAGTGCGGATCGAAGATCCGGGAGCGGATTCATGAAGGCTAAGCCGAGGCGGTGGCTGCCATCCGGCTACTTCATGGCTCCGAAGCGATCTTCACAGGTAACGATCTCCTTCTTGGACATAGAAGTCCTTTCTTTATGCATATGTGTGGAATCCTCCACCAAAAGGTGGATCCGTGAAGTGATTTTTTTGTTGAGTCTGCATCTAGAGCCAGAATTATAGAGTATGGCATATGCATGCTGTGTGAAGCCCATCTAGACCGTTAGTCTGGATTGGTGATGATCATGGGTAAACCGAAGGAGACTCCGTGGATTTGCAAAGATGCTATGTGCTTTGTGATTGAATGCTATGTGTGGATGGTATGCTCATGCGTGGGCTAGCCATGGATATGATCTTGGATGCTTTGCGAAGCTCCTTGTGGTTTGCTCTGCGAGAGCGGGAAGCTGCGGCTACGCATGAAGGGAAGGCCGACCCGCGTCACGGTGCGCTAGTGATGATGTGAGCACGGGCAAGGCTAACCTATACCTGGGCATGGTGGAGAGATCGATTGGTGGTAGTGTTCGGGAGCGTGTGATAGCCCGACTTGCTACACCGAAATAAAAGCGAGTCGATCTGTTGGATGAATGCTCATGTTTGCCATGCGGTACGTACCTCTGCTTGGTTTGGGCTGAATGCAACCAGCATGCGTATTGGGGTGACTAGGACCGGCCAGCCAACACGTTAATTACCGTACGATTGGTGGTGTTACCACGGGTTTCCGGTACACCGTAAGGTGCCCTGAGGGCACGAAGCGTCTAGCTGCGGTCGGCGTTTGTGATTTGATGTGTGTGATTGTGATTGTTAGCTATTATACTTGCAAATGCATATAGGGAAGGAACGACTGCCCCGGGCATGGGGTAGGGTCGTTATAATTGGTCAGCTATAGCTGACCGTTACTTTGTTTGCCGCTCTTTGGTGGATGTCTACTTGTAGGTGCTGCGGCTTTGAAATGAAATAAGCGGATTGAAAGCTTGCTGCCAAGGCCCTTGAAGGCAAGTGAGTCGTGGTTGGATTTCATGTGTGGCCGGCTTGCGTGCCAATGTACGAACTTGTATATGTTTACAAAGAGCAACCTGTAAGGCCTTAAGGTCATGTGTGTGGGGGTTCTATACATTCCTGGTTATGGATATGTAAATGTGAAATTTATGTATTAGTGGACATTTTTGGAGTTGAGTTCATGCACCTTAAATATGCTGCGCTAGAATGGATTGGGTTAAGGACACAAATAGAAGTTGATCACCACAAGTAATTCCGTCACTTGTCTGTGACCTATGGCGTGGGGCCCCGGCCGGACCCACCGTTATATGCCATGTGACGAGTGGGGGCGTTACATCTAGGAGGGGGGGGGGGGGGTCTTACATAGTTCAGGCCTACCTAGGCTCATGTTTGACTTTTAACACGACTTTCCACCCTCAGACAGATGGGAAAACAGAGCGCACCAACAAGACATTTGAGAATCTTCTACGTCGATGCATTTTGGACCGCAGACAGACCTGGGAGTGACTATTATCCCTGATTGAGCCCTCTTACAAAAATAGTCATCAGTCTAGTATAGGCATGGCCACTTAAGAGGCATTGTACGGACGGGGATGCAGGATCCCGCTGTCTTGGATCCAGGATAAGGATTCGATGGCACTTGGCTCGGAGTTCGTGGAGGACACAGATGCATATGTGAGGTTGTCTCAAGATAGGATGCTGGAGGCCCAAAGAAGATAGGCCAAATACTACGATGCACGACATCCTTAGGTGGAGTTCCAGGTGGGAGACCGGGTTTTCTTGAAGATACGGCTGATGCATGGAGTCTCACGGGTTCGCGTGTGGAATTAGCTCAGTCCGAGATACATGGGACCTTAAATGATCTTGGAGCGGATCAGCCCCTTGGCTTATAGGTTGGAGCTACCACCGAAGTTAGCGGAATTGCACGACATCTTCCACTTCTCTTCACTTTGGAGGGCTCTAATACGACCTGAGCAGCTGATATCCACTATAGATGGTCCAGTGTCTTCACATTGATTAGTCAGCATGGAGCCGGTTAGTATCGATGAAATAACGATGCGAGTCGTGTCGCACAAGAAGGACCCGCTAGTCAAGTTTCTATGGAGGAATCAAGGCAGGAAGAGCACACCTGGGAGCTGTTGGTTCTATTGATCCCAATATCCCAGATTTGTAAGAAGTCAAACGGGTCAATGACATACACACATAATGTATTTGATGTGTACTTTAGTTCATGCATGTAGGTATTCCATGATTGGACAAGTGAAGAAAAATGAGCTGGGCAGTAAACTCAAAATTTCGTCGAACTCAGCTTGATGATCGTCGAGCTCAACTCAGCATAAGCCTAAGAACTCAGGATACAAAATTCATCGAACATAGCTCGAAGTTCATCGTGCTCAGGTTATAGTTCATTGAGCTCAGCCCAATACTTGTCAAGCTAAAGCAAGAGAAAATTTACTGAGGCAAACACTGCTGAGACCGATGAGAAGATCAAAGTTCATCGAGCTCAGGTTGCGGTTCGTCGAGCTCAGCTTAAAGCTTGTCAAGCTAAAGCCAGAAAATCTAAGGCAAAAGTGCTAAGACTGCTGAGAAGAAGGCATTGAGACTTCTGAGACTAATGAGACAACATGGAAGATATCATTGAGATAGCTGAAGACAACTGAGAAGTTAGCGTTAAGACCACTGAGATAGCTGAAAAGATGGAGTTGAGATAGCTGAGATAGCAAAGATAATATTGGCTAGAAACTTTCTAAGTCCATAAGCATTGAGTGAAGCAGGTTCACTCAACGCTTCTAAATAAAGTAGGAAGCACTGAGACAGTTAAGAGGTAAACAACTGCGAACAAATCTAGCTGGATTTTTTTTAAGTCCTGAAGCATTGAATGAAGCAGGTTCACTCAACGCGTCTAATAAAGAACGAAGTGTTGAGACAGTTAAAAGCAAAACCCCCTGAGACCGCTGAAACCAAGGCTTGTCTCAGCTAAAAATGAAAAACAACTGAGACCGCCGAGACAAAACCGCTGAGATAGTTAAAGTGCAAAAAACCGCTGAGACAGCAGATAAGAGGAAAGCGCTGAGACATAGGCTTGTCTCAGCTAATGAAAAATCACTTAGACTGCTGAGACAAAACCGCTGAGATAAAGCCATGGAATATTCTAAGTCCAGAAGCGCTGAGATCTAAGGCTAATGGCGTTAGGTATCTTAACACCACTCAACGCTTAATGGGATTCAGAAAATTTTCTAAGTCCAGATGTTGATGACCATTGCTGATGTCATCAAAGTCAAAATTGCACGAAACCGTTGCGGGAAAGCTGCTACAGCGCTGAAAGATGTTTTGTCCCTTTATGATGGAGTTGGCGCTCACCAATCCTTGGTGGTCCCACATATTATGGTGCTATTGAATCAAATCAACGCATATAAAGAGAAAACAGTAAAGGAATTAGGGTTAACGAATCAAACGAAAGGAAAGAGAAATTAATAGAGGCGGCTGGACATTTACTTCCGATCAAGCTTGAAAGTTGAAGTCTAGCCAAGATAGCCTGAAGGAAAAGAAGGATAGCTGAAGCTCTTCAAGCTCAGCAAGGTTGTTCTCTATGGAATAGTTTAGCTGATTCATCTCATCAGCAAGGTTTTTTTGGAAGCTGCTCATCTATGCAGCAGGAAAAGTGATAGCTGTAGAAGAAGGTTGATTCTATCTACAAGAGGTGTGCTGGACTGAAATATGTTCAGTCCAGCAAAGGTGACTCAAAGTTATTTCTCTGAGTCAGTTAATTTATTTTCTTCATTCACCGTATTTATTTCCTGTAGGTTTCAGGTTTCCTGAATCTGAGTGTAGGGCACTTTGTGCCTGAGGTAGGTGATAAATTTATCACTAAGGTAAGTGCCCTAAAGTTGGGCACTAAGGTAGGATCCAAGTGAGGATCTGAGCTGTAGTGATTAAGTGACTGAGGTAGGAGAGTGTTGCTCTCTAAGTATAGGGCCTTTGTGCCTCAGGTAGGTGACAAGCCTGTCACTGAGCTGTAGGTGTATGGAGAGGAACTAAGGTAGGTACCTTGAGGGAAACTGTGTTGTAGGAGTGTTGCAGCACTCTGAGAGTAGGATCTTATGCCTGAAGTTGTGGGGCTGAACAGCCTGAGGTAGGTGGTCTGCTAACCACTGAGTGTAGGCCCTTGTGGCTTAGAAGTGAGTCTTGGAGGAGACTTGAAGATCCTGCGGGATCTGAGTTGTAAGCTCTTAGGAGCAGTTTGGAGGAGTTTGTGCCGAGTCCAACAAATAAGCTTGGATAGGTGGAGAGGGAAAGTGGATGTACCCAATTGGGGAACCACTATAAATTCTGGTGTTTGCTATGTGTGCTTGATTTTCTCTGTGATTACAGGACTCAAGAACAAACTCTAGATAGAACAAGTTGAAAACAGTAAAAGATTTATTAAAAGATCAAAGACCTATTCCGCCCCCCCACCCCCCCCCCCCCCCCCCCCCCCCCCCCCCCCCCCCCCCCCCCCCAACCCCCCCCCCCCCCCCCCCCCCCCCCCCCCCCCCCCCCCACCCCCCCCCCCCCCCCCCCCCCCCCCCGCCCCCCCCCCCCCAAACCCACTCCCCCCCCCCCCCCCCCCCCCCCCCCCCCCCCCCCCCCCCCCCCCCCCCCCCCCCCCCGCCCCACCCCCCCCGCCCCCCCCCCCCCCCCACC